>JAREIS010000446.1:0-57500 GCA_030060385.1 Muscicapa striata striata
CAGAAGGGTTCGGGCTAAGGGATGAGCGCAGCGGTTGCTCAGAGCATCAGAAATACTGCAGGAATTTCCTCTGAGGATCAAGGAAGGAAAATCTTTGAATAGCCAGGGATTAAAAGATCTGAAAGTGGCACTTTGCAAAAGTGCTGTGGTTTGTTTTTTTTTCAAATAGAAATGGCCAGTCAAGATACATGAGAGAGAATACAAACCTTATTATACACCTAAGCCTAATTTTAAGAAAAGGTTTGAGAAATGCTTTTCATTTTTTCCCATGCTTTGACAAGATGTAGATGTCATTAGTTTGTTAATAGCTTATGTACAGCAGAGGCTATTGAACTAACCTGGAATTTCTTAGTTTGAAACCAATCTTTGTGAATACACTAAGCCAGAAGATAAAGTTCAGGGAATGAAGTAGTGTGATCATATGTAGTGAAAAGGGCATAATGATTTTGTATTTTAAGGTTTTAAAAAGGAAATAAATTTTAAAATGCATGAAGATTTCAGGATATGTTTAGCCTGATCACTGCCTCCTTCAAGAATGAGAATTTCATTATTTGGTCATAATTTAGACCACTCCATGGTCTAAATTCTCCACTTCCAATCAGGCTTGATTCTCCCTTCTACACCATTCAGGCATCAATAAAACACAACTGATTGCTGAATTTACAATGTGGATTTGATGTAGAAGATTGCAACAACCAGCCCATCACCTGTGTCTGCCTGATTATGACTGATTTCTCAAGTCAGAGTTTGCACAAGCGTGCGATACGCACCACTTGGATTTCTGCTGTGATCAGGTGATGCCTCATGCTTATTGTGTTGTAAAACTTAAATCTGGATTCTGTCACTAGTTAATGATAATAACGTATTTCCAGTTGTTTTCATTGAAGAAGGCACATCTCACAAAGACCAAATAATGGTTCAGTTCAGTGCCACTAAGTCTTCCTTTGCAAAATATTTTGGCATGAAGGACTTTTTTATATCAGCTAGAAATCACATTGCACTGCCACACAGGATATTGCACTCAGATGTACTCAACTTTTCCGTATGTTTGCTTGTGGGAGAACACGTGGGTGGAAAAGGATACATTTGCAGGAAAAAAATTCTCACCTGCAACACAGCTATTTTGAGATACTATACTTAGGGTCACTTGTGCAATACAACAATTCTTTTACTCAATGGGATGAGCCTTTGTAGATGAGTATGTGTGAGACCAAGAAGAGGGTCAAGAATACATGCTGCACTTAAGTGAGAGAACAGGGACTGGAAGGAGTCTGACAGTCTGTAGTGGGATGGAATTGCCTGTTTTCAGGCAGCTTTATCACTGTTTACACTAGATCACATACCTCTGGGTGAGACCAATGCCATTCCCCCAACAAGGTAATGTAAATCTCCTGTCACACATGCAGTCACTTACACTGGCTTTGTCTTCAGTGGCACAGGGCCTTGTTTGTGATTTGTGAGGGGTTTTTACAGTGAAAATGTAATGAATGTGATAGCTATATGCCTGCAAAATCACACAAGCTGTGGCGAGGTTGCTGGGGATGTCAGCCCTGTGCTGCTGCTTTTGGTTGGCCTGGCCTGGTTAACCTTGCAATAAAGTGCCGTGCCTCGGTCCCCACGTCAGTTATAAAACAGGACAGCTAATACATGATAGCTGTGCCACAGCAAAACACACCTCACCTGTCAGTCATTAGCCTGAATGTATTTGTCTAGGGAAGGTGACAGCAACAGCCTCATGCATCTGTTTGAGGGATTGCTCATGGAATATGTGCATCCAAATCAGACCAGACGACATTCCTCCTTGCTAAATCCAAGCATAATCTACTACAGGAAGAAAATAGTAGATCATATTGGTTTTTACAGAATATCTACTGGCTGACATTAGGAATAACCTTGTTTTAGATAAGATACAAAAAGTGTAAGCCATCTGTCAAATGTCTGGAGTGTATAAGCACGTGTGAAATTGTTAGTCTACAGGATTTGAGAAGGGATGTGTTCTTTAAAAGATGAATCACTACAGCTCACCTGTTTCAAAAATTAGGCTAATGCTTAATGTAAGTTATTTTGCACCTTTCCAATGAGACGTGTTTGAAATGCAAAGTAGTACAAGAAAATATTGGGGTGTTTCAAAATGCTTGAGGCTTAAATAATGACTTTGGACCAGCCTTTGTGAGTGTATCCATTCTCCCTAGTCATTCCCAAACCCACTGGTCAAATCTGAATTAAAGGGGTAGATATTTCCAGAATTACATGTTTTCATAAGTGTCATGAAACTAGGCCTATGCAGCAAACAGTAACTTTACCTGTACTCCCTGTGCAGCAAAAGCTGCAGTGTGAGCTCACCCTTCATTAGTCACAGGAGAATCTGCATGGATGAGAGTGGCTTTTTCCCCTAAGGGTGGAAAAAGCTTCAGTCAAAATTCACACTTCATTAGACACTGGATAATCGGAGCATGAGGCTCAAATCCATAGGCCTCATTAGTTCCCTTTCATTATTAAATTATTAACAGTTTCCCTGACAAAGCAGAACAAAGCAGCTGCCTTTGGACAGATATAGAAGAGTACAATTTATACTGCAGCTTATGGAGGACATTTAGATCCGTACATTTCCATGATCAGGGGAGGTAACTCAGGTTTCTGGGCTGATGCAGAAACTGCTGGAAATATCCAAAGAAATCAAATATTTTCTGAGGTCAAAGCTATATTTAAGATTTGCAAATAATCCCAAGGGCAAGAAGAAGAGCTTCTGCCACAGCTCCAAGAGTAGAAGACTGGAAACAGGAAACGTGGTTGTGTTCCTGAATGGGGCAAATGATCTGGCAATAGAAACAGATGAGGTTGTGACATCCAGAGCCACTGTTGCCTCAGGCATATCGTCAGGGTCTTCCAGATCTCTGTGCTTAGAATTCGTGGAGGAGAACTGTCAACAACGAGTGAGGGTCAAGTCAGGGATTATATGGGAGAATTTGACCCATAAACATTAATGGGATCAACAGAGCTGTATCCAAGCTGTTGAGGGAGCTGTCTGGTTTCACTGCAACTCTGCGCTTTTGTCTTTGAAAGATAGTGGAGACTGGAATCTCCACAACCACTGCAGTGTTCTCCAATTACTCTTGAAAAAAGTCCAAAGGGAAACTGTTAGCTGATCAGCATCACTGCAGTCCATGTCAAAATCCATGTACTCTTGGAATGCTTTCCTGAACACAGGAAGGAGGAGGTGATCGGGAGCAGCCAGTGTTCCTCACCAACCTGATTGCCTTCCATAGTAAAATGACTGGATTTGTAAGTGAGGAAGAGCAGAGGATATTATTTACCTTGACTTTGGCAATGCTTTTGACTCTGTCCACTCTCTTGTATCCAAATTTACACATTGTGGGCTAGATAGACAAACAACCACAGGGGTAAAAAAGTGGATGGTAGAACTCAGAGGCCAGCAGTTACAGGGTTGTACTCTCTCTGGAGGCCAGTAAGAAGTTCAGTACTGTAGGGATCTATCCTGGGACTTGACCTGTTTAATGTCTGCAGGAATGCCTAGAGGAGGTGACAGAGTGCCCTTTCATCAGGTTTGTGGATGACAGCAAATTAGCAGGAGAGCCAACATGGTCAAGGGTAGAGCTGCCACTCAGAGGGACTCAGGCTGAAGGAATGGTATGACAAGAACCTCATGAAATTCAACCAGGACAAACAGTATCTGGGACAGACTAACTCCGTGCAGGGTACGGCTTTGTGGAGAGGGGCCTGGGCTCCTGGGGGACAGCTGGGGTTAAGCCCAAGCCAGTGATTAAGGCTAACAGCACCCTGGGCTGTGTCAGCAGGAAGCACAGCTCAGGGAGGGGGGAAGCAATTACCATCCTCTATTTGGCACTCAGACCACATCTGGAATACTGTGCTTTTCCACCACCATGTCGTTGCTCTACAACCCTGCTGCAGGCCTTTCCAAAAGGTCTCTCCCTCCTTCTCCTAGGAAGAGGGGCACAAACACCCACCCACAGCCTGTACTACAGAGGAGGAAACACAAAGCAAGGCCACGGGTACTCCTGGTGCTGCAGAGGAAGAAGGTGTGTGCTTCCTGCGATGGGTGGAGAGTAGTGTTTCCCAGTTGTGCCAAGGACAATTAGAGTTGCTACCTGCTGTGAAGGAAGCACGTTTTCTGCTCCCTATCTCCTCATTTGCTTTTTAGTCAAAGCAACTAGTCCCACCTGGTGACACAAATAGCAGGGATAGCGATACAGGGGACCTTTGGACTGACAGGAAAACTGGGATATGGCCCAAGCTGACTTAGCCAGGCAAGGAGGACAAAAATATCAGGCTGAGACCCAGCATGCAGCCTCTCTGGCTCCTGACTTGCACAGAGGCAGTGCAGAAACTTTGCCCTTCCTATGATACCTTTGTCCCACATCCCATTCTGGTGAGCTGATGGCAGAGTTCAAAAGCTCCTGCTTCACTCAGAAAGGAACAGGACATTAAAAGAAAATCAGGCATAGAAATGATGAATGAAATAAGGTATGACATGAACTCATAATGCCTTAGTCTGAAAGGATAAAAATGTGTCAGTCTGGAAGGAAAGGTAGGGGCATGGAGTCTGTGGACATGCCATTAGTATTTTAAGTGATAAACTAATTAAACATAGTAAAGTTAGGAGTGGTTCTAGGGCTGGTGCCTTGCATTCTTTTTCACTTATGGTTTTGGGCTTGGCCCAAGTTATTTAGGGATTCCTAGTAACTCTTCTAGAAGAGCCAGGATAGGAAAACATGAGTCAGTTGTAGAAAAAAAAAAACAAACCCTTAGTGCCAACATGTTTCTTTATAGTAGTTAGGAGCCTAACTCAGGAGTACTCCCTGTCCTTCTCTGTTCTGGGAAAGGTTGGGAGGCCTCTGTGCGACAAAGTGCCAGGTTTCCTTATGCAGGTGTCATGCTGACTGGGGAAGACTTTGAGCTGGATTCCCAAAACCCCCAATCTCCTTACCGGGGGAGAATAATAAAGAAAGCAGCATTGACTTGGGGGGAAGAAGGAAATGGCAAAAGGAATTATTTCAAATTCTCTATGAAGTATGGGGCTTGAATACCCTAAACATAGTAGAAAGTGTAAAAAAGCAGCCATCTGTGCACTGCTACAGGGGAAAAGTGCACAATTATTGCGTTAAAATCAAAATTAGAATTCTGATCATGTGACAAATTACTTAACCCCAGTTGTTTGCTACTGAAGCATAAGTGCTAATGGCTAGGATATGACCTATATTTCACCCTGCCTCTTTAATGGATGAAATAGGACCATCATATCCTAAAAAGCAAATATTTAAAAGCTTTTGAAGTATTATAATTGTTGCTTACTTTCAGCTGTGTTCAAACACACATTACCTGCAGAAGGGTCCTTAGTAGTACATATCCCTGATTTAAACTTAATTGCATCCAGTGCACTGTAGGAAATACAGAGATGTGATGGGGAGACTTGTAGCTGAAGACCTGTACAACCATGTATTGCCATGGATTTAAAAATAAGCAATTTCTTGGAAGGAAAGCTTGAGAATTGCACCTTTGAGGACAATTGTAGTCATGGAACAGCAGTAATCATGTTTTACACAGCGAAATGTGTTTCTTTGGAATGACTGATGTTCATCTAAAAGGATAGTTTTGCCATTTTCACAAATACAACATTTTCATTTTGAAATGAAACATTTCAAAAATTCATGTCAACAAAGGGTTTGGGGTTAGAGGGTTTTGTTTGATTTTTTCTTTTAATTCTGATGAATGCTGTACTAAATACTCACACATCTGCTCTCAGCACCCAACAAAAGTAGTCAAAATTACCTCTGCCAGTGCATTAAAGGCCAATGGTTAAAGCTGTGTGGTTAAACTCACACCCTGGAATGAAGATTGAAGGGCAGAGCAGCTTTCCAGGTTTAGCAGATTGAAGCTCTACATTCCCAAGTATTCACAGCTCCAGCCTTGGCCTGGGCTTTGCTACCAGGGCTGCAGAAATTGCATCCACCTACACCTCAGCTTCACTTTGGCCTATGCCTTAGAGCTCAGAGAGCAGTCCTTCTATTTTCCTTGTGGTTTTTTTTTTTTTACTTTTGCTCAGTCTTCCTTTGTCTTCTTAGTCTTCCCTTTCTCTAGGTGGTCTGAGAAGAATGCTGTGTGTTTAATTTATCAGATTTCCGATTTACAAAAATTTTGGCAAATGTTTAAAACTTCTCAATCCAGGATGGAAATAATTAAAAAAAAAAAAAAAAAAAGAAAAAAGAAAAATGAAATTAAAAAAAAGCAGTTTTCTTATAATGACTTTGCTTCTGACATTGAATAGGTACACAAATTGAAGTCTCTGGGAGAGAAAAATGAGCCATTTTCACTGAAAAAAAGAGGAAAGAAAAGAAATAGAAATGAGACACTGGAAACTTCTGGTTTGTAAGAACTGTCACGTAATGTAGTGGTTGGAACCACAACACAAAATAACCATGCTCATACAATGCATGATTATTTGAACAACTAGGAGATCTACTGTGTTTTAGACAATTTTCATGCTGTTAAAGGCAGCTTGGGTATGTTCATTAACATTATTCCCATTTTACAAAGAGAAAGAATATTGGACCACATTTTTAAAAAATCTTCAGGTTTAGCTCCAAATGAAAAGCAACCCCAAGCATAATTAAATACAGAACTTTAAATTCCATTTCCATGTTTAAACAATGACCTTCTCTTGCTCAATTGCTGGTAAATAACATTTGTTGTCCATTTACAGCTAGGGTATTAAAAAAAGAAATAGGATGTCATGATTCCTAATTAGAACATTCATGTGGAAGCGTTGCCAGTCTTCAAGATAAATGCATGTATTTCTCTGGATTCCCACAGTAACTGTTTTATAGCTGAGTTGGATTTGTCACTAACATCTCTGAAACCATATCAATGTTTTCCTGAAGTCCTACCCAGCCCTTTCATCCCAACATCCGACTGAGAATTTAAGGGACCAGATTCTTTGAGGACAGAAACTGAGCAAGTTATGTCCTGAAGCCACTGTTCTTGTTCTCTGTTCCAGAGGAAGACCAGGATCAGTTTTTCTTTAGACCCACAACAGGAAAATGTATGTTGTTCAACTCCCTCCACCTAGTCTAAGGACTAGAAACCTAAGGAGAAAAAGCCCAGAGTTAATATTTTTTCTGTCTGTTTGATCACTGCCTGTGAAGCAAAATTTGTCCCATGGCATTTTAACTGCATTCATTTTAGGACTATTTTAGAAAACACTATTTATTTAATACTCCTGTAAAGTATAAATGAGTCTGTATTACTCATAGTGAACATATGCTTTGCTGTATTTTATTCTCATGTCAATGCAACCCCGTTATTATAAATCAAACAGAGGATTTGACAGACTACTTCATTCATGTCTTGATCACAGCTCCCACTGTTCCCTGAAACACACACAATGGGCCATTTGTAAAAGGAACAAACTCCAACAGCTGATTTTACTTTGGGGTTACACCAAGATGCACTCAGCTGTTAAACAAAGATGTTTTATCTTATTTGTTTTGACTAACAAACTTCTTAGCTAGCTCATGTAATACTTGTGAAATTATAGTGGGTTGTTAGAAATGTATTCAGAACAGTTATAAGTCACTGATACTCAAGCTCTCCAAAAGGCACTGTGCAATATTATCAGCAAGAACTAAATATTCTACTTGAGAAATAAGAGGCACATTCCTTATCTGTTGTTTGAACGAAGAAAAGGGTGGGGACATTTCTCGAGCAATCACCCATTCAAAATGTTTCCAGATCGAATCACACCTTTCGCACGGAAGAATATAAATGGCTGCAGTGAAGTGTCTTTCATAATGGAACAAAACAAAACATGTTTCATAATGGAACAAAAAGCTACCTAAATGTAGTTTTTTGTGACCAGCAATATATTTTGTCATCGTATCTTTCACGTTGATAAAAATATAATTTGGGCAGAGCTTGGAGAAGATTTCTTAAAGACACCATTTTCTTAACATTTGTTTTAAATTACTCATTGCATTTTTTAGGTTTTTTACCTGCTTGTTCTAAAATTACTGATCTGTTTGTTTTATCACGTCTCAAGGAAACACAAGCATGTACATGTAATAAAACTGTTATGATACTTGTTTGTGCACTTTGCATGCTAGCTGACTAGGCAAGCAATTATGCTAATCTAGCTGCTAAATGTATTTATTACTTGTGCTAGAGTTACAGCCACACCTGTCTGCTCTATCTCACACCAGGGCAGGGGAGCTCGGGAACAGCAGTGCTTCTTCAATCCATGGAGAGCTTTGTAAGAATGTCCATGTGTAGCAGACCCTCCAAACATCTCAATCCTCAAATATTTTATATTAAGGATATTTGATCCACAGATCGTTGGGAAGGAGTCGCTGGTTTTGAAATCTTTGTGCTTTCCAGTCTTTGGTATATCCAGGGGCTTGTTCTAAGAGAGTCAGAGACATGCAACTGGAAAGAAATTCAGTCATGTCAGGTATTCCACAGTAGTATGAGAAATTCCACTGTTCTGCACTTGTAAAAGGGTCTTCAAGTAGTAAGAGACAAAGGATCTGCAAAACATTAGGAATCATCTGGCCAAGGAGGGCAAAAGTGTTTTGCTCTTCTCTTCTCTTCTCTTCTCTTCTCTTCTCTTCTCTTCTCTTCTCTTCTCTTCTCTTCTCTTCTCTTCTCTTCTCTTCTCTTTTCTCTTCTCTTCTCCTCTTCTCTTCTCTTCTCTTCTCTTCTCTTCTCTTCTCTTCTCTTCTCTTCTCTTCTCTTCTCTTCTCTTCTCTTCTCTTCTCTTCTCTTCTCTTCTCTTCTCTTCTCTTCTCTTCTCTTCTCTTCTCTTCTCTTCTCTTCTCTTCTCTTCTCTCCTCTCCTCTCCTCTCTCCTCTCCTCTCCTCTCCTCTCCTCTCCTCTCCTCTCCTCTCCTCTCCTCTCCTCTCCTCTCCTCTCCTCTCCTCTCCTCTCCTCTCCTCTCCTCCGCTCTCTTCCCCTCTCTTCCCCTCTCTTCTTTCTCTTCTCCCTCTTCCCTTTCTCTTCTCATTCCCCCTCTGGGTCACCTATATATATGGCCTTAACTCACTTCTGAGCAAACCCAGTGAGGCGTTGGAGGTGCTGGGATGCAGAAAGAGTGTAAAGCTTAGAAGAGGTGCTGTACTGTATTTCCCAAGAGATGCTAAATTGATATTTTGTCTAGAAGTTGGAAGAGGCAAGGTCAAGCATTGAGTCTGCAGACATCTTCCCTCATAAGCTCCTTGGAGGTACATCGAATCCCAATGCCCAATCCCAGTTTTGCCAGGACTACATTCCACATAAATCTGAGTACTTAGTGTTGAGCAGTGGTGGCTCTGGGCTCTAAGCCTTTCTCACATCTCTGGAATAATTACTCTGAAGCCTTTGGGGTCCCAGCCAATAGAAAACAGTAGGCACAAGGATTTAGGTGGAATTTAGGCCAGCAGAGTCTGGGACTAAAATCAATATTTAGATTAATTGAAGGTGTTATTCACCCCCCCCCCTCCTTCCCCACCTCCCCCCGATTTTGGATAGCTAGCAGTCAGCCTTTTCTTTCTTTTAGAGGTCTGAGTATTTATGCAACCAGGAATAAATCTACCCCAACCTCCTCTAGGCTTTCCACAATTAGTCCTTGCAACTACACTCCAGAGTTGAATCACATACCTTCTAGCAGTGATGTTCAGAACACAGCTGGGTGACTGTCAGCTGGCCAAACTTGCACATGCTTTGAGTGCATCTCTGGTTTCCTAGGGAACCTTGCCTGTGTCCTCCTGTGGTGCTCAGAGGCACCCAGCAGACATTTAGTTACTGCCACTGTTAATGGTTTTTGTACATCCCCAAGTAATCAACACATGAAAGATGCATTTGCATTTTTTATTCTTAAATTTCTAAAGCAGTAAGATGAATTGCTGACCATACAAAGCTGTTGTACTTCCAGCTGTAAAGCTCAAGAACCTTGCCCATAAGTTTGAAGCTCTACCTTATTCATCTCACCTGCACTGCCAGTATGGGCTAATGACCAGCTCTGACTGGCAGGCCACTGCTCATCCAAACATCTTACCTGTGGCTTTGTTCTGATTTATTTATCTCCTATTGTTCAGAGCCAGTTATTCTTCAAAGATCC
Organism: Muscicapa striata striata; assembly: GCA_030060385.1. Classification (NCBI taxonomy): domain Eukaryota; kingdom Metazoa; phylum Chordata; class Aves; order Passeriformes; family Muscicapidae; genus Muscicapa; species Muscicapa striata. The sequence goes on from JAREIS010000446.1 coordinate 10,127, forward strand.
AAATCTGTCTCACAGCCCATAAGATCTAGTGTCATCCTGCAACCATTAACAGCTTACCTCTTACCTTGCACAGTAGGCAAGCAGGCTGAACTTTCTCAGGGAGTCTTCAAAGTGTACAAAGTATCTTTGCTCAAGAGTAGGCTATTTATTTCTTAAAAGAAGAGTGTGCGTGTGTGTAAGCACTGCATATTGAGGATATTGGCCGAAATCTTTCCAGTGAGCTTTTCTTTCAAAACAGAAAATACTCCATAGAGAGCAGATACTTCTGAGGAAAGCAAGGGTTTAATTAGAAGATTTTCAGTCAGTCTTCATATGTGCTCATTCATCTTTCTCTAGAGACTCTGAGACCTCTGTCACAGATGTAGGCTGGATACGCACCTTATCTGCTTTCTTTACACATGCTGGTCACAGATGTCTGAATGCTACATTTTCCATGGCAGGCTGAGGATTTAATGCTTTCCCCTAGAGGAGAGATAAGAGCCAGAACATGTGTAGGCACCATTACATTTTCATTTGTAATCAGTGATGTGTAAAGTTTGTTAAAGTTTGTTGACACTCATATGATATATTTTATCTCCATTAGAGGGTAGTGGACAGAGTTACATGGTCAGATACCATTTTGTTTAAGAGTTTCTCTTCTTTTATCAGTCCAGAAACATCCTCCATCACTTCTGCCTCATGCAAAGAAACACAGCCTTACCGTTTTCCAGTCTTATTACTTTTTCTTATCATTCATATTTAATGTATTTCTACCTTCTGTGTTGTAGCCATTTACATTTTATTGATTCTTGGATGCAGTTTACAAGTCAGTGATTTATTATCTTTCACTTCTCTTTGTGCTGACAGGGAACATTGCTATTTTGCTAATTCTAGTGTAGTGTGAGATAAATATTTTTGTGTCCAAACCCTCTGAAAATGTACAGTATGCATATAAGCTGTGCTAATTGTTATTACACAGATGAAGAGAGGAGAGGAGAGGAGAGGAGAGGAGAGGAGAGGAGAGGAGAGGAGAGAGGAGAGGAGAGGGAGAGGAGAGGAGGAGAGGAGAGAGGAGAGGAGAGGAGAGGAGAGAGAGGAGAGGAGAGAGAGAGGAGAGGAGAGGAGAGGAGAGGAGAGGGAGAGGAGAGGAGAGGAGAGGAGAGGAGAGGAGAGGAGAGGAGGAGAGAGGAGAGGAGAGGAGAGGAGAGGAGAGGAGAGGAGAGGAGAGGGAGAGGAGAGAAGAGAAGAGAGGGAGAGGGAGAGGAGAGAGAGAGGAGAGGAGAAGGAAGAGAGGAGAAAGAAAGAGAGAAGAGAAGAGAAGAGAAGAGAAGAGAAGAGAAGAGAAGAGAAGAGAAGAGAAGAGAAGAGAAGAGAAGAGAAGAGAAGAGAAGAGAAGAGAAGAGAAGAGAAGAGAAGAGAAGAGAAGAGAAGAGAATTCATGGTTAAGGGTGACATCCCATTTTCTGTTCATGAAACTCGGTATTGAAGCATATGCAATTTGTTCATTATCTGTCACTGTTTAGGGGGCTGTGCAATGTCTGGCACAAGAAAGGACATGAAACATTCTGGCCAGAGCTTTTAAGCTAAGGTGCCAGAATGTGGGTATCCAAGACTTTTGAGTTAAGGATGGATTTAAGAGCCTCTAAATTTAAAAATGGAATGCAAATGCTATGTGTGCCGAAAAAAAAAAAAAAATTAAAAAAACCTGCTGAAAAGTGAGCCAGAACATCTTGTGCACAGGGTAAGGTCTGGGGCAGCACTACAGTGTGTATCACTTTCCAAGAACAGCAGCATGAATAAAACCAGAGGACACACAAAACATGGGACAGGGACCAGACACAGCTACAGGGCACTGCTCAGTCCCCTGATGATGGAAGCAGCTGGGAGGTCTGGCCTGAGAGATCTGCCACTTCTTCCACACCAGGCATTTCCAGAGCAAGGATCAGACCCCCTGTGTACAGTGTTATTTGCCCTGCCCTTTGCTCCTTTCTGCTTTGTAAATTATTTTTTGTGAGGGATGAAAGAGGCAAAATAGGCCATGGTAGTTCAGCTGTGTTGGCAATAAACCATTCCCTTTTCTCTGGCCCACCTGACAACAAAGCTGGTGAGGTGTTGAAAACCTCATAGATTATTGCTGGAGGACCAAGTTCATGATGAAATGGCTTGGCAAAAATTACACCTGGCAAAAGTGAGTTATTTGCTTAGGAAAAATAGTCATTTCCACTCCTCATGGAACATATGTGCCTGCCATCTCTTGGTTTGCACGCAGAGGCTGTAGCTGGGTTTCTCTTGCACATCACAAATCAGCATTTGCTAGGAAGTTTCTCATTTTTGTCTGGCTGGGATGTTGTTGCAGTGTGTTTTTATACCAGACCTTGCCTATTGCAAGTCAGTTACTTGTTGCTTTACAGCTAAATTGCTGCCACTCTCTCATCTTTGGGCTACATCTACAGTCAATCCAGGAGCTGTATGCAGCTGCTCTCTTACTAAACAAGGTATTTTACCAGGAGCAGCAATTTTACGAGATCATCTGCTGGTTTTGATGTGAACAGCTTGCACAGGATTTACTGCATCCCCTTTCTGCCGTCAAAGAAGAGGATAGAGCACAGATTGCAGCTCAGGATAATGGAAGGACGCTTTCTGTGATGGGCTCTCAGTTTTGGCATTTGCTTGAGGCTCTTTGGGGGCTGTGAGGAGGGGGGTGTTAATGATCAGGACAGGCTGTGAGTCTCTACTGTTTTTCGAGGATTTCAGAAAGGATGGGGCTAGACCTGACAGCATTCCCCAAATCTGTTGTGTTCGTAAAGATTTTTAAAAACATGACTGAAATGCAATCCTGTGATCTCCAGCTGCTTGCCATGAACACTAGCATGGCTCCCACCAGGGTTTTACACCCTGACCCCACCACACTGAGCTTACAGCAGGTTCCTCAGGTGCTCTATACAGAAGCACATCACAGCACTTCACTGTTGCTCAGTCTCTCACACACTGCTTGACCATAGGCTCTCTCTGTCTTTCCAGTAAAAGAATTGGGAGTCTGTGTAGAAATCATGTGTCCCAGCCCCACAGCTGCCCTCCTCGTTCTGTTCAGCAGCTAAAGCAAGTGTCTGCCCTGAGCTGCAGGGCTGCAAGTGCTTGAGGGTTCTCATCTCACCTTTTCATCCACCAGGAAGAGAGGAAGCAGGCAGGTTTTCTGACTATTCCTGAATAAAATGAGCATGCTTGCCTGGATGGTGTTTCCGACTGCCATGATCAGGGACAAAATATGAGTCTGGGCAAGAAATTTGTTATGTTCTCAAGTCTTATATCTTGCAAAAGAAATATACTCTCTAGGAAGGAAAAAAAAAAAAAAAAAAAAAAAGCCAAAAAACCCACATGCATAATGCCAATAAGCAAGCCTATATATATATTTCCTTGTTTAAAATTTCTCACTGCTTTATGGTGTTCTTTGGGGTTAAGTCAAGGGTTCCCTGAGTTCACAAGATTCTTCTCTCTCACTCCTCCCCTCAGAGTTCTTCTCATCCCTTTCTCAGCTGGCTCAGCAGCTAAACCAAATCACTTTACTCTTCCTCTTTCTTGTCATGTTTCCTTCTGTCTGTAAATCTCCCTAAGTCTCTCAAGCTTTGCTGTATTTAAGATCCCATGTTAATACTAATCTCTTTTTCCTGTTTCTAGTGGAAGCCTCTTCTTCCAAACATTCTCCCTGAAAACAAACTTTGGAGAACTAGTTTTCCCAAGCCTCACTGTGGCCTCTAGCCTGAGGACTAGATCAAAGGAAAAGAAAGCTACGGATGGATGAATTGTCACTTTACCTGACCTGGAAATCTTAAAATGTATTGTCAGTGCTGAATTCATAACGAGTGGATAAAAAAGAGAAAAAAGGGGTTTTTTTGAGTTGTCCAGAACACTTATTGGGAAGGAACAATCAGAACTCACTAAAAACTGGACTATGTATGGATCACATGCAATTATTAAAAAAAAAAAAAAAAAAGTACATCCTGGTGCAGTAACCTAAAGATCTTGCCCAAATCCTGTTATTGATTTCTTGCTCTGAACTGGCAGCTGTTGAAAGTCAATATTGGTCTAATTCTAGAAAGAGCCTTTTGGTCATTCAACAACACCCAGTTCAATCCAACACATTGAGCTACACTTCCAATAGATCTCTTTGTTGGGATCCTCTTAAACAGAATGAAAAAATTTCAGATAGATGGGGAAAAAATAGAAGATTCCTTAGGGCTTCTCAAGATGGGAGAAAAAAACAAAAGAAGAAAATAAATACAAGGCACTGCTTTGCTGCTGAATGAGGCCACACTTCATCCTGTATGTGGATAAAAGACAAGACAATTTCCCACTTCCCATTTCTGTTCTGTATTGCCAGGTTAATTGTTGTCATTGTATTCCCCACAAGAGAAGCTTCATCAGTGGTGCCAAATAAACCAGATTAGTGTTCAGGGGCATTTGCTGGAAGTGATGCCAAATCCATTCTTGATCCTAATTATATGAAATATGCTCCAATAATTTTCCACAAGGTGAATAAAAATAATGCCAGAACTGCCGCTTTCACTGAAGCTCAATTAGGAGGTATTCACTAATCCCAAGGCATATCATAGCTGCTTCTGTGCAATTATATTCCCTGTTTTATAAACTGATGTTTACCTAGAGAAGATGAATATCCCAATTCCTGGCATTGATACAAGAGTGATATTGGGAGAGAGAGAAAAACACAGAGAAGGCCTGGCCCATATCCCAACATTAGGCAAACCCACCTTTGGCTTTGATCTCCACAGGCAAGCTGTGCATCTCTGCAGTTTCTAGCAGTGCACACAGGAGATACACACGCCAATACAGTGCTCATTCCCAAAACTAAAAGAAGAAGTCAAAAGCTACTTCATTTTGAAAATAAAATCACATTAAAAAATTATCCCTTGTTAGTCATGGAATATTCCCCGTAGTGTACAATATCTTGTTCTGCACTGAATTTCAGATTTCCATGATGACTGGTTTGCACCAGCTGACTAAGAATAAGGTATGTGTCAAAAACAGGCAGTCACTTAAGACAATTGCAAATTCAGACTTTTGTTCTGACTATGGGAAATGCGTGGTAAAACTGAGAAGCATTCTATTAGCATGTAAGTACAATGAAATATGTGTTGATTGCATTTTTTAAAAAATCAGCTAGAGATAAAAGAATATGAGCAAACATGTTTACTGAAACAATATAATAACAAATTATATTCATAGTCTGTAGTTGGTTTATATAGTAACATCTTTCAGGATTCTCAAAGCACAAAAGATCTTTATTTTCTATTTCTCAAAAAAAACCATCTTTCTCAATTTAGAAGAATTTACTTATATGTAACCTACCTGTTTTCCTTCATGCCTTAATTCTTGTGGCAGTCTCACAAAAAACAAAGCTAATATCAGAGAAACAGTTGCTGTATTTCATTACTTCATTTACCCACTTGCTATTTTTGAAGTTTGTCCTACTTCTAGAACTGCTGGGGAGACCCTGTTTATTGATGGTCTGATGCAGAATCACAGAATCATAGACTATCTCAAGTTGGATGGGATCCATAAGGATCATAGAGTCCACCTCCCTGTTCCTCATAGTACTACCTGAAACTAAACTGTGTGACTGAGAGCATCGTTCAGACACTCCCTGAATTCTGGCAGGCTTGGTGACCTGGGAAGTTTATTCCAGTGCCAGACCCCCCTCTGGATGAAGAACCTTTTCCTGATGTTCCAGATGCACCTTCATACCACACGTTTTCTAGCCCAAGCTCTGACTGGTTTGTGGGATCATATAATTGTTGGTGTCCAACAGAGCAAAACTTGACATTTAAAAAGAACAAAATTTTTGAGGTGAGTTAGTGACTGCAGGGTGAGTGCATTCATAAGCTCATGATATACTCTGTGCTGCTGTCAGAACTGACCTCTTAGCCCCAGTTGATAGTTGCAATGGTATTTCCACAGCTCCATCCTCCCCAGTGGAATAATAAAGTATCTTGAGATTAAGGAAAAGAAAATATTCCACTTTCTACCCATCACATTTACTGAATTCTGATTATACTCCACCAGCCCTCTCACAGGATTTGGCTAAGCAGGGGAAGCACAATAACTTACACCTCAAGCTGAAGCTCTCAAGCAGCCTATTGTTTTCCTCTTGGCAAAAATTCGAAAGAGATTTCATTAGCGATTGCTGATCAGGAGTAGGAACAGGAAATTGTGTATCTACTTGGAGGCTGATCCCTAAAGTCTAAGATGACAGGCAAGCCCTTATGCATACACTGCAGGGTTTACAGCTGTGGTGTCTCCTGATACTCCCAAATGTGAGGACTTTTTGGATTTGCTGCTGCTGCTGCTGGACGGCATAATGTGTTTTGTTCCATTGCCTACATTATCTCTGAATACAAACTAGTACCTTTTTTCCCCAGGAGCACTGGCAACTTGCCAGCAACTCGGCAATGTTAAAGAGGTGATAAAAGAGGGTTTAAAAGGTCTCCTGGGTGAAGTCTGAAGGAGATGCACAAGAAAAATAAAACATGAGGGTACCCCTTGAGCTGCCTGTTTGCCTTTCTTGCCACAAAGACTTCTGAAGTGGGACACAATTAGATGGAGGGAAGCTGCATTTCAGGAAGGGCTTGGGGTTTGGAGAGTTCTCTTGTTTGTTTGCTGTTAATGAGCTATTTTAGGATGCTGTGTAAAAGCTAGCTGTGTTGCAGAATTTCCTCAGTTTTTCTCACAAAATGCTAACTGGAACTTGGGGGATTGGGGATATTTAAAATCTCTGGGCTGAGCCTGAGGAATCAATACTAGATCTTGAGGGAAATGCAGGCTTCAAGGAGGAAGCTGACAGAGAAACTCTTTGGAGAGGCAGCTGTATGATCAGCAGGTTGTACCTCACTTCTATTTGGGGGACTCCCAGCAGGAATTCACTCAGCTGGGACTGCTGAATCATAGTAACCCAGTGCATCTCCAGGACAGGTGTATTCCTGGACCCTGTTTTGTTGTGTGGGTACAAGACATCAGCACAGAGAAACAGGCCAATAGAAACATAACCTTGGATACAGGTCCATGGCAATCGAGTAGTAAACTTCCACCAGGGTGGCATTTGTTGAGAAATACTCCCCACATGTCACATATTCTGTTTAGTTGGTTGATGATGGTAAAGCTGTTCCTGGAATCTGAAAAACATACAATGCATAAAAAGCAGTAGCAGTATGCTGCATGATGATATTGATGGAGCTGGCCAAGCAGCATGGTTGAGTGCCTCTGTGAACTGCATTAAGAAATTTGCCTGCACTGAGGAGTTTCCTGGAGGCTATGGAGGAGTCAGGGCATGGAAATTATGCAGGCACGAGACAAAGTACTTGCAGTAAGCACATCCTCCACTGGAACAAACGCAGGTGATTAATGGAGCTGTAAAGTGACTTGGGATGAGGAGAATCTTGTCTCTTTCTAGTGCCAGGAACAAACATTTTCTACTGCTGAGATGGGGTGTATATGTCAATTAATTACCATTTTTAAAATTAATTGTTCCTGCAATGCACCTTTCCCTAAAGAAATTATTGAGCAATACCAGCAGAACTCAAACTAAATCTGTCACAGCTGAGAGGATAACTGGCTGCATTTGCAATTCCTGCTTCCCAGATGTGCCACATTTCTTCAGGTAATGGGCAGAAGCACAGAAAGGGCAATTCAGGATAGATATCTCTGCTCCCAGGTCTCATTGACTGACACTCAGCTTTCTTCTTATTTTGTCAAATTTGCTCAGTGTGATGCTGATGATTTTGTTAGCCAGCAGTCTCAGTGGATCTTGAAAAAACCCGAATGTTTGCATGGGCTGTGTATTTGGAGTGTGACTGGAACAAATGGAGGCTTTCTCTACAGAGTCTGCAGTGATGAGTGGTGGTGATTGAAACACTCCTAATGAGCAGCTCCTGCAGGCCCATTGGAGAAATGGCCTGCCAAGACAAAGCCCCTTTATCATGAATTGCATCTTGGATGTTCTGTCATGGAAACGCAACTGTAAAGATACTTTCTCCCTTGTACTTTTTGAGATACAACTGCACCCCATGGGTCAAAATCAGGCTCTCTTACTGTGCCATGTCCACATGTTCTCACCATGAGAATTTAGCTGGTTGAGGGAGGTGATTGTCCCACTCTGCTCAGCGGTGGTGTGACCTCACCTTGAATATTGTGTTAAAGTTTTGGGCACTGAAACATAAAAAAGATATAAAGCTATTACAGAGTGTCCAAAGTAGAGCTACAAAGATGGTGAAGGACATGGAGAAGTGGATGAGGGCACTTAGTTTGTTCAGCCTGGAGGAGACTGAGGTGAGACCTTATTGCAGCTACAATTTCCTTGTGAGGGGAGGAGGAGGGGCAGACACTGATCTCTTCTTTGTTGTGACCAGTGGCATGAGTTGTCTCAGGGGAGGGTTTAGGTTGAATATTTTAAAAAGTTTTTCACCCAGAGGGTGTTTGGGCACTGGAACAAGCTCCTCACAGAATTGATCACAAGAGGTGAGCAGGTCACAGGTCACCTGAAGAGCTTAAGAAGCATTTGGAAAGGCACATGGTGACTCTTGGGGTGTCCTGTGCAGGGCCAGCAGTTGGACTCGATGGTTTTTATGGGTCTTTTATCACTCAGGATACCCTATGATTCTATGATATAGCTTTCTGTATCTTATTCTTTTCACCTGAGCACCCAGCTAAAGAGTGAGAGCCAATAACTAATAGACTGAATTTCCTTGCAGGATACCTGGTAGAAATAGCATCTACCTTCTTCTAATAAGCCACAGAAGTTGTTGGAAGAAAATTAAAGCCTGAAGCACCCTTGGTTTTGTTGTTATTTCAAACTGTTTTTAAATCTCCACTAACCTAGGAAGATTTCTCAGATAAATGATTGCCTAAATTAGAATTTCTGATTCACATGAAATATTGGGAAATGAGAGGAAGGGTTATATTAGCTGTTTCATTAGAACTAACTCTCAGGGTCTGTATCCCAGCCTGCAGCAGAAATGTCAAGAGGAGCAGCTGCTACAGCACACAAGCCAGCAGAACATTTCCATCCCTGAATAAGGCAAAGGGGAGTGGGGGAAGCTGAGTGAATTGCATAAGACCTGAACATTGTAAAGCAGTGATGGACTGTATGTCTGTAGAGATTTTGCTGAACCTTTTATCTGGCCATTTTTAGAGATTAAATGTTGTTTTCTTTGTGAAGCATGCAGACTTTTGATAGTGTCAACATGCCATTGCTTTTGGGCTTTAGTGTGGTTCTAGAAGAGTGTACTGTACACCTCAGCCCTTTGTAATACATGTTATTATTAGTAGGGCTTTTCTTTTTTAACCTCTTTATCTTCACTATATGCCACATAAGCAAACCTCCTGTCCTATTATGTTGTTTAGTGTTACCAAACAACACTTGCCAGCATAAAAGTAGAGCAAATTAACAGAAAGGTACAAAGAGGATGGTCTTTCATGGGCTATTTCCTACTCTTGAGTCTTACAACAGCCCCCTGACTAGGTGGGCCATCAGCAATGTCATTAGGATTTATCATTTCTGTCATATATTTCTTTGCCTGCAAGAGTCAGAATCCAGGTCTTCCTCGGAACTATTCTGCCTAGTATTTCTTCAAATATTGCTTAACACTAACACACTGCACTCATAAAGTATGTGAAAGGGCTGGGTTCTTGCTATGCCTTGTTAGTTGGTGTCAGCATGTAGGACTAGAGTTTCACTGTAAAGCTGTCATGGTAGTATGCCAGGCTTTGAAGAAAAAAGAATTAAGAAGGAAAACATTGGCACTTAAAAAGTCAGGCAAGCATATAGCAAACCATGGTGCATTTTCACTGCCAGTACATACTTTGTTTCATCCCAGTGTCATTCCCCCAGGCTTGTAGAAATATTTGTTAATAAACAACATCCAGAGGGGGAAAGTAGAGCAGTATGTGGCTTTGGGTATTTTCACATATTTCTGTGTGACAGAGCTACAGGTTTTTTGACAAGCTAGGTTGTGGGTGCATGTCTTCTGGCTGGCTTAAGAGGTCACTCTCTGTGGTTTCTTGTTACCCCCCACATCCTCCCTACTCAGCTACTCTGCATGCTCTGTTGGTTCTCTGGGCACTTAATAACTTCTTTGGGACCATTTAAACTGATTAATCTTGTCCCTATAGCGGAGGAGTTTGGCAGCACTGTACCAAGAGGTGTGAGGGAGCTGTGGATGCCAGCAGGGAGCTGTGCCAGAGCTGGGGCTGGTCATCTTGTCCTTCAGCTCAGCAGTGTTAGTAAGAGGGGGCACAGGCACAGTCTTGCTTCTGCTCTGAGCCACACTCAGCTCCTAGAACACTGCAGCTGAGAAGCAGAACATTACTAGAGACTTGTAATTACTGTGGGCTAAAGCTGTGCTTTTACCAGAGCTCAGGCTCGTGGTGACTCGATCGCAATCAGGTGACCTTATCGCTTTTTGTTTCCTATTGGGTCTTGGTCAACTTTCTAGGTACAGTGGCTGCTGTTTTATACCATTTGTATCAAATATCCTCACTGAGCCTGCTCAAGTGTGCAAGAGCAGCTCCATGTCCGAACTTCCCATTCTACAGAGTGGAATTGCTTAGACTAAGAATTTGTATCACAATTCAGACTTGCTGTACCACATCCAGCATTACAGAGAGCCTTCATGAAGCATGTGGCTCTCACTCTATGCAGAGTCCTGGTGATTCATGGTTGGATAGCTGTAGAAAGGCTTTTATTTTATTTATCTAAAACAGGGATACTTGTAATTTATCTTCTCTGAAAAGTAAATTAATTACTTTATATTCAGCAAAAATATAGATCTTGGAGAGCCAACTGGGCTCTTTGACTCTAGTTCCAGAGTCAAAGTCTCAGGCAACTGGGTGATAGACATTTATGGTCCAGAAAGGTCCACAGAACACTTACTTTTCCTATTCATTATCTGCCTTTTGCATAGATCTAATTGTTTGTTACTGGAAAATGACTACCTAAATAGATATTAAGGCTTAGAAATTATAGTCATTTAGTTTGACTTCCTCATAATGCTCATCCTAATGCTTATTCCTGCAGTGGAGTAAATTAATCTTTGCTATTAATTTTGTCTATTAAAGCCAGAATTCAGATCAGTCCATTTGCAGTCCTTATTAAATAAGGACCCCTGCTGGCCCTTATTAGATAAATGAAGGACCAGAGTGTAGTTCCTTGTTACTTAAATGAAACCCATGTTTAGCAAAGCTGTTAAATCACAGCTGAAGGCAGACATCTTGATGAATAAATCAGCATTCATGAATAAATAATTGACATGAGTGCTAAAATGGGATTTTCGTTTTCATGCTGTTTCTGTTCTTGGCCAAAAATTGAGACAGTCTGTGTGAGTGGCAGTGGTGGCCCTTGTGGCAGAGACGAGTAAGGTCAGGTTTCAAAGGTGTGGATACAATTCTAGTATGACCAACAGAAACATCTCAGTTCATTGGAGGTTTCAGCTCCTTCAGTTTCAATGATTCTGATGAGTTAAGGAGCTGGAATGAGCCTTACCAGCACATTTCCCATAGGACATCAAATAATGTGAGTCAGTGCTGCTCTGGGACACATTTGCACTTTGATCTAGCAGTTAAAGGCTCAGTGTCCCATTAACAGTTTGTTCAAGACAGCTGCCTTTCCCTGTAATTTTGCTGGTTATTCACACCAGTGGAACTTTCATCAGCCAGCCACATCCTGGGGACAACTATTTCTCACTCTGCATCACCAACCTTAAATGGGTTATGAATCTTGCAGCATTTTGTGTGCAAGGCCATGAAGAGTTTCAAGATCGATGTTTCTGGAAGAGTCTTCATGTTTTTGTTAGCACAGTGGCTGTATCCTGCCAGAGACAGAGGAAGAATCACATCCAAGGCTCATCTTCCATAAGGCCAACTCTGGTGTTTTTGTTTCCTGCCTAAGTGCTATGCAGGACCCATAAGATCCCAGCGTGCCATTTTGTTTTGCTAAATTTTTTAAATACCTGTGGTTGTGGGGAAATGCCAGTTCTGAAATCTGCCACTTTAATAATACAAGTGGTTTTCAGATGCCGGGGATAAGGATGCAGCTGCTCCAAGAGCCCAAAGTGCTGGTATTCTTAAGAACTGCAGCCAGGCACTTACAATGCCCTTGTGTCTTAAAGCCACAGCAAAGGGCAGGAGCTGGTGCCACCCGGGAATCAAAGGCTGCTGTTCATGCCCACACAGAGCAGCAGGCACAGCCTCTGCAACACTCCCAGTATCCAGAGCAAGGCTCAGATGATTCTAAAGTGGTGCCAAGCTCTTGCTGTGGCTTTTTCCCTCTCACCTCACTCAATGCATGTGATAAACATCAGTGCCCGTCGCTGTCTGCAAAGGGCCAGCACGTGGCATGACATGCAATCATCTGCAAGGATGCAGTGCTAGCACACTTGAGAGAAAAAGCAGGACAGTGTCTAATTACAGGCCATGGGGGCTATGTCTCCAGTTTCAAGAGCTCCTCACCTAGAATAAATTCACCCAGCTCCATCTGACTCAGAGGAGCTACACTGATTTACACATGCTTTAGCTCTGCTTTGGGTTTCTGTAGTGTAAAGCCATTCACTCTCTAATTTCACTGGCTCATAACTTCCCCAAGTTACAAAACCAGCTGTCAGATATTTGCATGCTATAAAACCAGCAAGTATGTCCTGGAAACAGAGGTTCCTGGCGTCCTGGGACACACATTTCCTGAGCACGTAGCAGGATAATTGCACAAGGCATGAAAAAGCCTCTCGCTATCATCAGACACTGTGAAAGATATTAAATAGCTCTCATGGCATGTAAAAGGAGCAGGTAAAAGGAGCATCAACCTCATGAAGAGGAAGAGAAGTTACATGAAGTTTATAGGGAAATTTCTAAAGATCCAGAGTTCAGGTGAGATGGGAAGCTAAGAGTTTGGACCCTGACCCAGACTGCTGAAGTCAGTACAGTGACCTTGCTCGATGGCCTTTGCTGTCCTACAGCCTCCTCCTCTTCACCGCTGTTCCAGCAGCAGAATTTCCCTTGGCAGCTTCTGTTTCCCCACCAAACCTTGTTATTTCTTGCCAAGTGTCCCTGTTTTATTTTGGGCATGGAGCACCTCCCCAGGATAGAACCTGTTATTTGGTAGTCACAGCATGTATGTAGGACACATATATTCCTACTCTCATAGGAGAGGAAATGATGCCTGGGATTCCCACATTGTGGATGAAGCTTCTTGCTTCAGTAAGAGTAAATTTGTTCTACCTATTTCACAATTTTGGGCAGAATGGACTGGCCACATGAGTGGTGAGAACACTTCCTAGGTGAGGTTTAATGGATGTCTTGGGTGAAGCAGCCCCTAATTTTGGACCTTTTAAGCCCTTAACTATGCACCACCATGAAAATTGTACTGTACAGAGATAACCACCTGACAGCACTGACTGGGCAATGCTTGGGGACTTTTTTTCCCACTGTCTTTTGCACACAGCAGCTCCCCAAGTCCAAATATTGAAACTGGGGCATCTGCACAAGAAATTTGGTGGTACAGATGCTGCATGGGGAACCCATGGGCAATGTCTTCTTTTATATATCCTCAGTCATGGATTTGCTGTAGATGACACTAAAATGTCAGTGTGGAACCACTGGAAAATGTTTGGCTTGATGATGCTCTGTTGCCAAGAGATGCTAAACAGGCTTCAGACTTGCCATATCCTTTCAGCTGAGAGGCCTCTGCCAGCTGTGCAAGGCTCAGCAAGGTTGGTATAAGCCTTTTTCCACCTTGAGAAGCCAAGTTTACTAGAGAAGTCTTATGGTACTTATGGTTTGTACTATCTACAAATGCTCCTGGTCAGCATTTTATTTTACTTTGTGACTTGGTAACCTAACCTGGAGATGCTGTTGTTTTGGAGTTGCCTATAGGACTTCTTATTTCTTACTCCAGTGGCTACAGGACTTTAAATTTGTGATGCATATTTTTTGCTCCTCTGTTTATCACCCTGAAGTTTTCTGGTCCCATATTGCTTTATGTGTGTGTCCCCTCCATGTATTCGTGCCCTCTTCTGTATCTCTGACCTACAGATCAGACATTCTAGACTCTTGTCAGCCAGATTTCAAGGGTGTTGTAAAACCAGGCAAAAGCTGGAAGAGAGCAAGACAGAAAATATATTGACATTGATGCAGTCACATACAAAAAAAGCACCAATATTTTGCAGTGCAGTCTTAGAGGGAGATGGTGCCTGTCCAAAAATTCTTGTAGGAAACACTGTTGTTTCTCAGCAGACTTCAGAAGTGAGAAAAATCTCCCTGCTTTTATTGATGAAAACACCTGCTGGTTCTTCAGTGATTGGTAACAACAAATAATGAAGTTGTAGAATGGCATTAATTTAACAGAACGATAGACTAAAGTGGAGCTGGTGTTCACCTGAGTCAGCTGTGCAAAACTCCCTCTGACCCAGTTCAGAGGCCAAAGTGCTGGAGGAGCACAAGGTGCTGAGCATGACAGGCAAGACGCTGTGCTCAGGTAATCTCACTGCCCTGAGCATTTTCACAAGCACACATCCACAGTTTTCCACACATTTCAGAATCTGCTGCCTGGAAAGATTTTTCATTGAAAACTTTAAAAAGCATTTTTGAATTTTTTTTTACATACTCTAACATTTTAACATATTCTCATCAAAATGGTGTTTTTGTAAAAAAAATTCTACTGTTTTTTTCCCAAGATTAATCCGTTGACTGCAGCAGGCTTTGGCATGGACACTAACTGTACAAAGTCTAGTACTATAAATGTAGATTCCCAAGGACTTGACTGGAGGCAGTGACAGATGCATAGCTTGACTCCATGATCTGCCAGGGCAACATTTTCCAGAAGCAAAACATGAGAATCATCTGCATTAAATTTATCCACACTTGGACTTCTTTGGTACGTGCAGGAGGAAATCGCTAGGGAGCAGATGACTTTTTAATCTGCCAGTAGTGTAAAGTTTGTGCACTATCTTCAAGGCAATGCTGTTTATTACATTCCTTGAGTAAATTTTACCTCTGATGCAAAATATATAAGACATCTTCACAAGGTAAAAGGGAGGATCAAAAGCATATAGTGAATAACTCTCTCTTCTTCAGCTCCTGCCTGAAGTGCTGCTGGGTGCTCTTATGACATGGTTTAGATCTTGGATCCATACACCCAGACATGCTGTTGAGGTGCTTCCCAAGGACCTCACCCAGACCTGACCAAAAACCTCCTCTCCACCTCAGGTTCCTGCTTTGGAACCAGGCTGAAATGCACTGATCTCCCTCTGACACCCCACTGTCTATTAGAGACCTTCTTCCACTTCAGACTGGAGAGGAATATTTTGTTTGGTCTGGCTAACAGCTTGAGAGCAGGGTTACATTTTTTCCTCCAGTTCTGGTGACCTTTGGGGCTGGAAGCCTGTTTTGGACATGATCTCCTGGGTAGCAGAGTGCTGTGCTTGCTCCTGCCGTGGCAGGGACGGAAACGTGTGTTTGGAGGGAAGTTCTGATTAAGATCATCAAAGCATTTCTTCTCTTCAATTCAAACAGCCTCGCACAATGCAAGCTCTGTAAGCCAAAAGCATGATTCAATGCTTTAATCATTATGAGAGGTGATGGGGATGGGAAGGCATCACTCATTTTTCAAGGCATACTGGGAGGGAGATGCTCTGTACCAGTCTCATTGGTGTAGCCTTTCTGTCAGTGCCCACTCAGTGCCCTTCATCAGAGATGGGATAGGGGTAGACAGGGCCTTGCCTTGACCCAGAACAGATGCACTGATGCTGTTCTCAGTGGTTTGCAGCAAAGAGAACCAGAGGCAGTTTGAGCTGACTGGCTGGAGTGCAGGGCTGAGTAATTCAGGCATTCACAGCACAGGTTAGCAGGAAGGCCCTGGGCGAGTCTTGCCATTGCACCTCCTCTCATTTTTCCCATCTGTCAGAGGGAATAACACTGACTCTGCCTGCCTTGCAAAGGTACCCTTGCAGGGCCTGAGTCATTTGGGAGGGGGCCAGGCTCTGCATGGTGCCACTGTTCCCAGCACAGCTGCCTGGTGGCTCCTGAGAGGAGACCACAGCCAGCTGATGGCAAAGAGCTTTGAAGGTGCAAAGAGCCAGTGCTGGCATTAAATCACAGGGGCTGACACACCTTCACAAAAACTGTATTTTAGCATCTCCTGATGAGCAAGAGAAAATGAATGCCTCTCTGGAGGGTCCCAGCCCAATTCCCTCCTCCCCCATCCCCAAACTTCTGCACTTGTGGGAAGGAGAGGCTGGAGGCTGGAGGCAGTCAGCTGGCTGGGAGTTGTTCCAGCAGCTGGGAGCACTCATCTGGCAGCACACGGACAGTCTGGATCTGCAGGACTGTCCCCCAGGGACCCCTGCCAGATGGCTGGGATTAGAGTATCCCTCTGGCGCTTTTAGCCCCTGCTGGAGCCGTGGAGGGAGCTGGGACTGGAGCTGAGCAGGACAAAGATGTTTTCTACTGGTTTAGCTGGGAGGGCTTCAGGACAGAAAGGAACATCACTAACTGTATTCCTGTGGCTATCAGACAGGCTGAGATAAGGGAATAGCTGCACAGGCAGAGAGAGGAGCGTTGATGCTGGGTACTGTGTGAATACCAGCTTTCAACTCCTGTGTGTGTAAATGTTAGCCTTGGTCTGGTGATGATTGGCCCTGGAATGTGTCACCACAAAGCCATTTCTGAAGGGACCAGAGATTCATTTACCAAAGGCAAGGGTGTTCTAATGAAAAGGCATGTACTGAAATATCCACTCCACCAGCCTCCCCTGCCCTGCTATTCATGGTTTGACATGGATGGAGAAGCTGCTGTGCTGCTCCCCGCCCCTTCAGTGCTGAGAGGTGGTCTTGGTTTGCTGGGCCTTTGTGAGAGGAGGGCAATGGAGCTGTCTGCAGGGCCAGACTGGCCCTCACCCCTGCCTCTCCTCCTCTTTGGCTTCATTGGCTCTGGGTTCCAGCACGGGTTCATTGCTCCTGTGTTCAAAAACCACCTCTCACAAAAGATGTCCACAATGCAGCCTGCAGACACTCACTCTGTAGAGGAAGGAAGGAAGGGGCTGGTTTTGGGACTGGGGCCCTGGGTTGGCATTCAGAAATTGTTCTGCTGCAGCACCACTCCATAGTGTCAAGCATGCTGTTTACTTGCTGAGCTTCCTCTGCCCATCTGTTTTGGCACAGGGGGGTGGAGAATGAGAAATATGCTGTTAAAACCCTGAGCCTCTCTCACTGGGTCAGTTTCCAGATATACATGTGATGAGTTGATGAGTATGGACCTGCCAGTGCAGGGAGGAAGGACAAGTAACAGGGTTAAAGCCTTACCCCTCCCTGATGCTGCATGTGTGTTTCTGAATCCCATGGCACCATCACAGCCATCTGGTTTGTGACAGCTCAGTCACAGCTATGACCACCACGTTGGGGACTATAAAGTTTCTGGATAGAAAGAGACAAGAAGATGGGCTTAAGGAAAATGTCACAGCTCTTTGAAAAATACCCTGACCTTTTATAGCCAACGCTGATGTGGTGAGTGAAGAAATTGCTTCACTGGACAAATATGAGTTTATGGGAGGTGTTTAGGAGGGCTGTCTGAAGGAACCTTACACACAGGATAAAAACAGGGCTTCCAGAGGCAAAAGGTACAAAGAAAGAAGTGGGACAATGAAGGGATGTCGTGTCTGGGTGAGGAGAGCATGAGGTGTTGGGAAGGTGGATGGGTTGAAGAGGACAACTCAGGTCATGTTCAGATCCTGCTGTCATGCCTCATAGAGTCAGGGTATCAGTGTGCCAAGGGATTGTAGCTACTCAGAGAAAATAATTCAGCATAAATGTAGGATCATTATTCACTCAGCATGTCAACTTGTTTAAATTTCTGTGAGGAGAGCAAGTATATTACAGTATTGTTATCCTATGTGGAGAGTTGTTCATGTTTAATTATAGTTCATGAGAAATACAGACTCTCACAATGCGTTGTCTGTTCAAACAGATATATACATCTTAGGGAAAAATATAATAGTGCCATTATGCTGCTCTTATAAAGTGCTGAAACAAAGCAGGCATGCACGTCTCCTCATATCCAGCAATAAAGTAAGTGTAGATGACTAAACATAGAAATGTATCCTACAAATATGTGTAGCAGCTGACTGTGAGTCAACGGGACTGATCTGTGCAAATCCCTCAGGTACCTCTACGTAAATAGATGCCCCCACAGCCCAAGGGTGACATTCTTGGAAAAGGGAATGTCTTGTATTTCCTGACTTGCTTCCTTGTTCTTTAAAAATCACCAATCTTGCACTTGGTGATAGACAATATAGGGATAAACTGTGAGCCAAAAAGCCAGTGCGATTCAGGGGGGCTCTTCCTGCCCACTGTGGATGTTATTCACATCACCTCACTCCTGACTGCTGAGAACTGCAGAAAATGAAGTGTTGCCATCATCCTTTGTCCTGCAGGCAGCAATTTTCTGCCTGCCTGTGGGAAATAATCCTCTTTTAATTTAATTATTCATTTTTCAATTATTTAATGCAGTACTCTGGGATAGCAGCAAGGCTTCTGGTTAGTTTTCAAATTGCTGCCACCTCAGACAGCAGAGCACTGGGATCCAGCTCCCTGGGAGAAGGGATTGGTTGTCTTTGAGCCACTGCTTTCATTAGGAGGGGTAGGCTGTCTCCTTTCCCTGGCACATCCCTCAGGAAGTTTCCATGTGCTCTGCCAACCTCCTTATGTCCCACAGAGGCTTGACCATGCCTGGCCAAAGTCAATGGCTCTGGACAAGGACAGCTGAATGGGCCACATCAGGAGTCCCTCAGTGTTTTCTTCCTGAGAGCTCCGTGTGCACCCTCCCTGATGCCAGTGACTGTGCTTTTATATTTTCTGGTGTAGGAAAAGCAAATGCTGGCCCTCTGTGGCAGCACTTCACACTGCTCTGTACTGGCCCAAGCATCCCTTCCCATATTGTGTGGGCCTTCACCAAGGCTGATTTTCTGCTCTGAGCTCCATCCATGTTAGTTCCTGAATGGCATCAGCTCTGATGTGGGGGGCAGGGGTCAGCTCTAAAAGATTACTGCATCAAATATAAAAGATGTTCATACAGTATTTAGCAGGAAGAAGTTTAAAAGAAGATAGGTCAGTTCTGCTGCCACTTGTGCAGTTTTTGATAGATGTAATTCCATTCATTTCTGTGTAGCTAATTTTGTTTTATGCCAGCACAAGTGAGAGCAGACTCAGGCCTTCCTCCTGCAGTGGCTAAAGGGAAAAACATTTCTATTTTTAAAGCTGAAAGCAGTTCTTACTTCTAATTATCACATGTCACTTTGCTGGCAGTGATGGTGTAAATGGCACAGAAAAATTAAATAAACAATTTATGGGCACTGCTTATGACCCTATTGCTTGCCCATCATGACAGCTACCAGGCATTGCTGGGCAGTAAAACCTACAAAACCTCAGTGCCTGGGCAAAGACAAGGCTGATGGTATTCACCTCTTCCACCCTAAAACTGCTAAAAGGGTGTCTTTGTTCTTTATGGATGTCTGGTTTTGTACTGCTTCTGGATGCTTAACATCCCCAAGCTCTCCAGACCTCTGTGAAATTCTATTTCCACAGTAAAAGTGACTTAAACAAGTGGGCAGATGTTCAGTGGGACAGTCTGCAGGACACGTTCTCTGACAGGTGGCTGACCCTGTGTCCTTGGAGTAGCAGTGCACCCTTCCCAGGTGAATTTGAAGGCTTTTTGGAACACAAGAGGAGACTTCTTCCCCTCTATGTCACAGTAAGTCCACTGGTAAGGTGTGTCACAGAGACATTTTCTCCCCTCTCACAGGAGGAAATTTCCCTCCAGCTAGGAAATTTATTCCCTGTAAAATTGAACAGGAGAATAAGATTTCCAGAGAGAGCCTGTGGCTGTAATAAAGGATTATTGCCAATTTCTTTGGCTGTGCACACAGAGCTTGGCGCTCAGGTAGAAAATTCTGTGTGTCCAAACTCCACAGCTGGGTGTACACGAATGCCAGGGTGCAAAGCCCTCCCTGAGCAATGACCAGAGGTTTCAGGGAGGCTCATTCCCAGATGAAGATTCCCTTGGGGGTCCTGTGAGGCTCCACCACACAGGCTAACGAAGCAGGTCAGTGTCACAATGGTAATCCCAGACCACAGTGCTTTGCCCAAATTTCCTATGCCAAACAGCTCACCTGCCCATCTGCAAGGCAGAGAGAGGGACCCTTCTTAGTCCCTTTCACAGAGAGATTTTTATGCTGATTGCATTAAAGATTACAGCACCCTCCAAGTGCTAGGGGAGCCATACAGCTACCATAGGCTGGGATAAATATAAAATACTATAATTTAAAGGCCCTTCTCTTTCAGTTGCTAATGGCTTAATTAAACAATAACATTTAACAGATGTGCTTTTTCTCCTCCAGTAATTCACTCCATCTGTGTCAACATAACTAGGCCCAAATTAGTGCATCCAAATGTAGATGTTAATGTCTTATTTCAGTTTTTATGTATCAATGTACATTTACATATATATTGTTTCATCTTGTCATGAGATGATTGCCTCCTTAGAAGCAGATACCGCACACTATGGAGTTTAAAGAGCCTCTCTTAGTTCATAGAATAAGAACAAAAAAAAGCAAAAATCCAAAGACAAATGCTATACAGATACTTCAAAATTAAAAGAAAATTAGGCACATGTCATATTAGGGGTGTTACACATTGAACTATAGGATAACTGTGGCTCTGTGCTCTTTAGGATAGTGAATATTTTGTGACCCTTTGTTTCTGAAGCAGCTCCTCTCCTAAATTCACATGATGGGAAAAAGCAGCTTGCCTCATTGCATGTGAAAGCAGACAACCATCTGAATTCCTGGAGGATGTGCTGGGGGAGTGGATAACCTAGACATATCTGTGGAGTGATTTGTGGGAAGGGAAGGGAAGGGAAGGGAAGGGAAGGGAAGGGAAGGGAAGGGAAGGGAAGGGAAGGGAAGGGAAGGGAAGGGAAGGGAAGGGAAGGGAAGGGAAGGGAAGGGAAGGGAAGGGAAGGGAAGGGAAGGGAAGGGCAGGGAAGGGAAGGGAAGGGAAGGGAAGGGAAGGGAAGGGAAGGGAAGGGAAGGGAAGGGAAGGGAAGGGAAGGGAAGGGAAGGGAAGGGAAGGGAAGGGAAGGGAAGGGAAGGGATGCTGCAGGGCAGAGCCTGTGACCTCCTGCATGGGTGTGTGACAAGTCCCACCACCGGGTCCTCCCAGCCACGCTGTCCCCTGGGAAGTCTGCAGGCTGTCCCAGAGCCAGCTGGGTGTGCTGCAGGGCTGATGAGCAAGCACAGCATGTTCCTGGTTGCTCCTGAGACTGGTTTTACAAGCCATACAAACTCCTCAACCTAATCCATCTGGGTGATGCCTAGAAAAAAACACTCTTGGGTCCAGATCCTTTGTTTCCTTATAGTCTGAGCTGCTTCTTTTTAATACTTTTCCTATGAATTCTTATTAACTGACTGGGTTACTTGACTTTTCCCTAATTTAATTTGGATTAATTTAATTTTAATCAGTCTGTCTTCTCAGCATCCTATTAACCTTCCAATGAACCCTTCCAATAAAGGGATTGGTGAAGGAGGCCAAGTCTACATCTGTTGAAATACAAGCCTAGTCCTTGGGCTGCGAATCATTAGACATCAGAAAGGTTTGTTTGGCAAAGCACATGGTCAGAATGGTGATTGATATCCAACCTTATTCTCACTGAAGACCCCAGCAAAACCAATGTAGCATCTCCCCAGGTCTGCTTGGCCCAGTTCAGTAATATGGAAAACATCTAAAACAGTGTCTACCATAAGACTATAAGCCCCTGGCTTCAGAGCACCAGATTTTAGTGGTTCTGCCCTTGCCATTCTGAATCCAAGGGGACATTGCAGATCTGGAGACACAGGTGGTCTCCAGTAGATATAACCTATATGACAAGATTAGAGTTGTGTCTGCCTGGTTCTTCCTCCTCTTATACTGCCCAGTTTGCCATCTGCTTAAAAATTCGTTGGACTCCTAACCAAAATCAATTCAGTATATATATACACAATATATTGTCCTCAGTGTTAACACCTGCCCAGGTAAATTTTGCTGACAATCAACTATGAAATATTTACAGCCTTTTCTCAAAAAAAAGAGAGCTGAACTGTGCTGAGGTGGCAGCAGGACTCTCGTCTGAGCCACCTCAAAATTTAATTTTTTTTTCAAATTAAGGAAGGTAGATAATAAGGGAGTATAGCTAAGAAAAGTCTGGGGAAAATGTGATTGTTTTATATTTTTTGTGATCAGTAGGCAATTCCTTACTTATCACCAGAAAGAAAGCAAAGTGTCAAACTGGGGGTCCTCAGCATCACAGAAGTCAATTATTGCAGCCTTTGCCACGTTTTGACGTGGAAAAAATCCCCAGCAACTGCATCCAAGTTTTGTCTGCTCAGGAATGACATGCTGGTCACTTCAGTTATTCAGAATCTATTTCATCTTGTTAAAAATAGGCACCTAATGAACCTGTCCATCAGCTATTAAAAGAATAGATATTTCCGAAAATCAGTGGGGCTCTACCAGTGTTCTCTGGAAAACTTGTGTGCCATTTGGCTTACATAAATTTGCATTCAACCTTGCCAGGATTTCTCTCTCAAATAAGCAGCTGACGCATTTGCCACTAGGGCTGTTACACAGCCATGAATAAGAGGAAAAGGGCTTTGAATTATTGCAAATAGGGTGGAGAGTCCCTTATGGAACAGCCCTTTTGCAAGGATGCAGCCTGCAATCTGCAATGGGGCATGGAGAGAGGGGTGTCTGATGCATGACAGTGGCATGGCTCTGTGAATTGAGCTGGGGGGTGCCCCCATGGGGCTCTGCATGGAGTCTTCAGCCCAAGCCATCATCTCAGCAGGACCACAGCACCAGGACACGCCAAGTAATGAAGAGAGCCACTGTGTGGGATCTGCCAGGCTTGTCCCACACCCACATTACAGCCAGGGCTCAAACACACAGCTGCAAGCACCTGCCTGCACCACAAGGCCAGCTTTAACTCAAAAGCAGAGTCTCCCTCTGCTCTCTAAGGACAGTCAGCTCTGCTCCTGGTAACAGCCTGGACTCTGGCAGATGGGTTCTGGTAGCGTCAATGGTGGGGCCACGGGTGTCACAACCCTCTTGTTTCCCCATGCCAGGGTAGTCCCAAGCTTGATCAGGCAATGAGCAAGGGCAGGTCCTTAACCCACTGCCAGTAATGCTGGCAAAACATGCAGCTCATGATACCCCTCCCTGAAGTCACTCCAGACTCAAGTAGTATTTTGTCCACAAGTGGGCATTTTCAGGACAGCAGCATGGGGAATGCAGTGAAGGCATTGCACAAGGACAGCCAGCTCTTTTGCTAATGTCTCCTCTAAATATTTGCTCCAGCTTTCCCTACCTTTATGATTTCTGTACTGGCTTTTGTGTAGAGATCTCCAGCAGGTATCAACAGGCACCACACTGCTCTTGAAGGATTAGAATTCGGTCAAGAAAATGGCAGTGGCAGAGCAACATCACAAAGTCAGCCCCTCGGAAATTAGGAGTTGTTAAAAAGGACATGGGTAGTGCAATTCTAATTAAACAGTCCCTACAATACACAGACTTTAATTACTAGTGTAATTGAGTGCATGTTAATAAAAATCTATTTTTTCTATGGGATTCCTGCCATCACGGGTGCATAGGATAGAAATCCTATTCGATAGCCACTACTGAATATAGTATTTTCCATTTTCCTGTCTTGTCTCTCTCTTACCTTTCAGTTCAATTTCATTCTTTTCTGCCCAAGCAATCCCAATTCTCATTCAATTCCTCATTAATTTTCCCTCCATCACTGTGTGCCTGCCACCTGCAACCTCCATAGTCACTCCCAGTGCTGGTGGCTGTGACAAGCTTTCCTGGCTCCCTTAGGGATCAGGTGTGCCCATATCAATGTACTCCAGATGGACAGATCTCCCTGGCTACACTTGGTGACTCTTCTTCCACGCATTGATCTGCCTCATCCCAGCTCCCAGTGTGTCCTGCACAGGTCAGAGCAGGGCCATGCAGTGCCAGGGGAAAAACAGGCTGGAGCCTGTATGGATGAAGGACCTCAAAGCTCATCCTCTGCTTCAAAACTGCCTTTGCCTAAAGCAAGCTTGTGTAAATTAGGAGTAAAAAGAGCACTTGTTTGCTGTCTGTGGAAGCATCCTTCACTCAGGCAAGAGTCACCAAACCACCTTCTGTCACTGCTCGCCCCTCCGGTTCAGTGAGGCAGATATTCCACGGACACGGCTCAAAGCCACTCTTACCAGTCCAGCCAGAAAACAGGGTCAAGACAACAGTTTCTCAGAGGCTTATTTAAACTACAAGCAAATGACTAATCTGTTATGAAGCCAAACATTCTCTTGCTCGTTGTGGCTGCACAGTCAGATCTCAGACTGAGACCTTCCCTCCGCATGGCCGTGTGCGTGACAACACCGCGTAAATGGGATTATTTTACTCGCATACGTCCATGCCAGAGATTAATGCCTGCAGCTTATACACAGCCTCAGTGGCATGTCCTCCTTCTCCAAGCAGGAATAGGCTTTGGGAGGCTGTCCACTGGCTCTGCCTTTTGCAGCATGTGATGACTCGGGACCACCTTGATCTACCACCTGCTCCATGACCTTGTCCCTTCACATGGTTTCTCTGAGCATCCTTTTAACCTGTGTTTGTTAGCAGGGTGAGAGCAGGGAGTTCTGCACAAACTGTGTCCCTGCTTTCCACCCCAGTATTCATACTGGGTCCTGGGGATATCCAGGTGGAGACCCCAGAGGCACAGAGTAGGAAAGTGTCATGAGACTTGGGGAGGGTGGAATTATCAGGGAATTCCTCTGAATTGCTGAAGTTCTTACATGCCTCTGAACCATATTCTTAACATATGGTCTTGTTTTCAAAAGGCTTATACCTAGCCCAAATTTGAGAAGATTTTCACAGGAACAGCAGAAGGCACACCCCAAAGGTCTCTTGCACCTGCCAAATTTCACAACTCTGCTCCAAACCATGAAAAATAGAGCTCGTAAAGGTCACTGTTATTTTTAGCCTACTTCGGAAGGAAATACAGCTATGCAATCACTTGCTTGGTCCCTTTGCATCCCTTGCTATTACACTGGAATCATTGGCTGCCCTCAGACAAATCTGACAGAGGAACAAAGATATTAAGTTCCTACAAGTTTCATGAAAATAGGAGCTGAGCATAGCAGAGATCCCAATAAAAGCAACAAACAGAGGGAAGCAGCGGGAGCTCAGCCTTTACTGTACAACAGATTAAATATCCTTCTTCTGCTTTGGCAATTGGCTCCCTTGAGGATATAGGGGATATATTTTGGTTGCAACATATGTTAGCACCTTGTAGCCCCTGGAGCCAGAGCCGATGGTCTCATGGGGAAGGGTCCACAGCTCTTTGTTTCCCCAGTGAGAGGCAGCAGCTGTGAGTCCCTGTAGCAATGCCTTCAGTGCAGCTTTGCAGGTGGTGTTAGAGTCATCTCTCATCTGGTGTTGATGTTACCCCAGTGTAATCATATATTTGGGTGCTTGTTGTAAATTAAGCATCTTCTATGACCTCTATAACCTGAGGATTCTGCTGGAATATTAGCCAATATTTAAAAAGGTGTGCCTGATACTTGGATAACACAATTTATTTGCATCCCTCAGTGTAAATATGGGCTAATTAGTTTCTCACTTCAACTTTAATGACCTCTCCTGTTTTATGTGGCATATAACATCCTGAGAGGACATAAAAGATGGCACAAAATGTGAGGCTATTAAGGCAAAGATTTATTTGTCATGTTTGAAAGAAGGATGTTTTGAGCCTGTAAGCAAGTCCACCAGATCCCAGGTCAGCAGCAGTCCAGAGGCCTCCAGAGATGAGCCAAGCAAGGGACAGTGTCCCTTGTCCCCAAAGGGCAGGCTGAGTGCTGTGAGGCCACGAGTTGAGGTGGAATATAACTGCAGTACTGCCTCTGTAGGGAGGGCAGTACCTCAAAATCAGGATTAAAGAGAGCAAGGCAACTATGAGGAGCCTTTACAGAGTAACAGGCCAGTCAATAAACAGGAGGAGGAACTCAGGAGGCATCCAAATGTTGAGGTGGTCAAGACTAGCTGATTCACATGCCTGTGGGGCTCTGCCACAGGCAGATCCTAGAAGATCTGAGGATCTTCTAGGAAATTAAATTGTAATAGGGCTCTTACTGGACAAGTTCACCTCACAAGCTGGATGTGGGCACGGGTCACCTGCCTCATCAACATCTTCTGGCACCCAGATTTATGGGTTTATGTTTATGTTTGCTTTGCTCAGCAGAGTGTTTTTTGTTCAGGTGCAGGTGATGCTGATCTGTGCTAGCCTTTCTTTGATATTGCTGTTATCCCCCAAGGTCTGCATCACCCACAAGCCTCATCAGTGATGGTGAAGTTTTCTTCTAACTAGGTTTCAAAAATATTAGTTGTAATGGACACAAAACACATGATCCCCAAAGTGGTCTGCAAACAATGCACACAAGGTGATTCTTATTTACAATTTGCTCTATGATGTGGACATTAAGCAGCCTGTAACTGCTTAATTTCATTTAATATTGACACATTGATTTCATGCCACCCTAGTTTCTAAGCCAATGTCACACAGTACCAAGTCCAAGGCATTTTATCGCTTTCAGCAAAATTTATCATCCCATCAAAGGCGGCCGGTTAGTTTGACAAAGTACATTTTATATAAACCACTGTGAGCTGGCATCATTTTTGTGACCTCCTTTAGCTCTTGGAGCACTGTGCCAGCTGTTGTGTTATTTGGCCTGTGTATTGGCCTCACTTCATTAGTTTGAATTTAACCCTGTCCTGCAATAAAACCCTGAAGCAGTTAATGTCAGAGTCACGTCAGTTAATATAAAAATTACCAGGATAATTTCTGTCCCTGCAGTTTCCTTATTTTATTCCACTCCTGATCCCAAAGTAAATGACAAATTTTAAAATACGACCCGAAATTAAAATTCACTTCTCAACTGACTTTTGGGTTAACTGAAAGGTTTTCAATAACACAATGGATCTGGAATGTTTTAATAATATCAGCACACTTTGCTTAAACAAAGAAAATTGTAATTTTATCAAAATCAGTAGATGGGGTGTGTGCTTAGTGTCAGGAATCACCAATCTTTCTGTCTAAAGGGGAAGTGGTTAAAGAGAGTGACTTGGTTTTCCTGTGCTGACCTCAGTTTATAAAACCACTTTTTACAGTCCCAGAAGAAAGAAATCCACTTTTTAATTAGAGCTGCAGCAGTTTATAAATCTAAGTCTGGCAGTGGAGGCTCAGTGTTGCCTGTGATGGCAGCAGCAGTTTGGGCCCAGTGGAGGTGCTGACATCTCAGAGCAGTGAAGAGATCTCAATGACTGCCCTCAGATATCAGCTATTCCACGAGGGAAAATACTGCTTTGGGGATCCCTGTTTTACCCTCCTTAGCCAAAGGATAGCACGCTCATTCTGCCCCTCTGGAAGTGGAGTTGGAAGATTTTTGAGGCGCACCCTGGACCAGATGTGGCACCCCTTGCCCCAAGTCCTGATGACCTTTTTCTCAGCCTGGTTTGTGCCCTTGACTGCCATGAACTCAGTGAGCAGGGATTACCTTTTGCAATCAGATGGTACAAATGGAGCAGACTTAATCAGGCTGCTTTTGTGGCTGCTGCCCTTATGATAGAGGAAAATATTCTCCCATCAGGTGTTTATTAACATTCTGTATGTAACGAGCGCATCTCAGTCTGCATCTTCATTACAGCCAAAAGCAAACCCCGTTTTCTGTTTGCACTGGATAAAAGAGAGCTCTTAAGTAAGGGAGGCAAAATCCCTGTCCTACCATGGAAGACTTCTGATTACTTTTTCTTCAAAGCTGCATGTGTTTCACTGAATGTCTATCATATTATCTCTCTGCCTGATAATCTGGATACTTTGTCTCCTTGACGACAGACACCATCCGGGGCAGAGCATCCCTCTGCCACCAGATGCTGCGGGAACCTCGCTGCCCCGGCGGGCAGGAGGGCTCAGCCTGGAGCTGGAGGTGAGGACCCTGCTCACAGGGTGCCTGCAAGGGGAGGGAGGCACTCAGCAGCCAGCCTGCCTTCATCCCTTGCTGTGCTCTGCCCCAGGTAATTCTCAAAAACCACCAACCACAACAAAATTAACTTTTCTGCTTTTCAGAAATGTAAAAACTCAGTGTGATGGAATAATTAATGCAGCTGATTAAAGAGGAAGATTACACATTAACAGAGGGAGATAAGCACTTAATTTCCAGTCTTATTGCATTTCAAACTTGAATATATTGGTTCCAAAGGTGGCTGCAGACTTATTTGCCTTTCTCTATATGTAAGTATGTAATATACATATGTATGATTACAATCTCCTGCCCTGCTTTAATAATATACTTAATTGCTTTCTGGCCCCACCTCAAGCTGCCTAAATTCATTTCACAGGGAAAAGATTATTTGCTGTTGGCCTTTAGCAAGTAAATTGCCTGCCATCCTTAATCTGGGTAATAAAAGGTACTGCATCAGCCTGCTCTCAGTTCTGCACGGTGCATCCACTGCCACACTAAGTATTACTGACAGCTATTCTCCTTGTGCCATCCCAGCAAATGGAGTGAGGGTGTAATGTAAAGTGTAAACCCCACAGACCTGCTGAGAGTCAGACTCCTTGTCTTCTGCTGCTCTCGCTGTGCCACTACGTAAATTATTTGCATATGACATTTGCATTACATATTATATCTACTGTGCTATCATTTTTAATGCCATGCGTTATAATAAATGATAAATACTCAGGGGCAATTCTCTGATCAGCTCACATATTGGCATATATGCATATTTACACACTAAAGCACCCTGGCTCACAGCTGTACATCCACACACATCTGCAAGCACAGAAACCACTGCTGTGGTTCACACTGGTTCTGTCCATAGATCCTTTCACCAAAGTGCCAGGCAACAGGACACAAATTGAGCTAAAATGGGGAAAAGGCACCTAACAGACAAAGAGGGGCAAGTGTTCAGGCTGGGTTTTTCCACCCAAGAAGTTGTGTTGCTGATGTTATTTTTCATATATTTATTTATATTTAATATTTAATGATATTTTTCATTACAGGAGAACACCAGCAGGCAGGACTGACCTAGGACAGGGGAACACACAGCCCTTCACTCCTGTTGCTTTCCCATAGGGGACTGTGGGGGTGCAATAGGCCCATGGTGGTACAAACATGGCCAGGCAATTCCCAGAACATCAAGAGTGAGGTGGCAAAAACTAGAATCACGTTGCATCATTTAGAAGTAATCCAGCATGAGGAAGGATCTCCTGAAGGGTAATCTCCTTGGGGTGCATGCTGTGCATCTGTGCTTAAGCATTTAGGCATCTGTGACTGTCTTTGGTGGAAGAACATGGGCCTTTGAAAGCTTCCAGACTGCCTTTCTGTTTTTTAATATATATCAGGAGGAAAAGATGTGACATTTTTTTTTCTCTGATAAATATCAGACACATTCCACATTCAAGTTGCCAGAAAACAGGAATAATGCCAGCAAATGTCAGTGCAAATTTTGCCATATCCTCTTTTTTACTGGTGTTGTTCAGCTCTCCATCAAGTGAACAGCCAGGCACGAAATCATGAGAGGAAGGATGTTGACAGGACTGGAACACAAAATGCAGCAGAGAAAGCTGAACAAGGTTGGTCCCTAACATTGGCAGACACAGAGGGATATTGGATAGATTGTGAATGGGTTTGGTCCTCAATGCACCTCACAGCTGGTCCACATTTAAAGCCAGGCAGATATGAAAGCATATGGGATACTGCCAGGCTGCCTGGTTTAATGATGGTAAAATATCATTCCTCACTCAAGCTAGGGGGGTGGGTAGCTTCTTAAAGGCAGCAGGTAAAAGCAGTAATTAAAGAAAATTGTAAAATGCTTGTGAGTTGAGGAGCAGCAAGGCAAAAGGGGAAGTGACTGCTCAGAGGACAGTTCTCCCTCTGCTCCTCCTGAGAGGAAACAGGTACATCCACCCCCTCCAGCCTGTTTTATCTGCCTGAGAGAGGCATTCTTTGCTCAGGATGTGAAGTAAGACATTTTCTCAGTGGTTGTTCCTGAGCTTCCCTCTAGTGTGGGCTCTGTGTTTGCTTTCTGGGTGCTCTGGGGCAAAGACTGAGAAAGTGAGGCAGTCATGCTGTTCCTACTTCACCTGTGCTGCTTTCCAAGATGGACCAAGTGATCTCTGCCATCGTTCAGTCACTGCAGGAGCTGAACTCGAACAGTCTGGAGCTGCCAGTGTACCCACAGTCATGTCTAGCAGCATCATGGCCATGGCTGAGCATGCATCCAGGGGACAATGGTGAAAGTTTCCATGAAAAAGGCAACGCTGTGCATGACATGATGACCTCAGACAGATCATCCCAATGATGCAGCTCTTCTTCCTGTACCTCCTTTGATTTGCTGTGAGATGCCTAAGGAAGATCAACATAGCTAATGTTGCACTGCTGGGGGGGGAAAAAGGCAGACAGAAACAGGGAACAGCTCTTATGGGATGATGGGCTGGATAGACAAGAAGTGAGATGGCTGCAGGGCAAGAGCATTGGAGAGGTCCATGAAAGAAAGGGAAACAGAAAGAAACTTTCATTCCTTTTCATCAGGCTTGAAATCCTAATGTAGATTGATTAGACAGCACGTTTAAAAGAAGTGTGAGGAAACAGTGGTTCAGCACCTCACTGCCATTTGAGGTTGTTGGCACAGGGTTGTGTAGGTGCTGGGAGCTTTGTCAGGGGTCTGAAAGCAGCTATACAAACCTAAGTAACTAAAGTCCTTCTAGGGCCACTAAACTCAAGGATGTCATCTCGAGCAGGTGTTGTCCATGAGCCACTGGATGGAATTTCCGTGGGACAGATTCACTGTATGTTTGTGCTTTCCTCACGCCCTCCCTAGACATCTCTGGCTGCTGGGCAGGGGCTGGCAGGGGCTGACAGAGACTGACAGGGGCTGGCTGCCCAGGATGTCTGATTTCTCTCCTTGCAGCCTGATGTGCTGTATTGCCATCCTGCAGAGTGAATCACCTCGGCCAGCTTTCCCTCCTGGAATCAGACATGGAAAGGGCAGGAGCTGCAGGGACCCAGAGCACCAAGGAAGGTCTCCCCTGAGTACACAAGTCCCAGGCTTCAGGGAGCTCTGAGAGTATCTCCAACCATGCTGCACATGGAGGCTGCAGCCTGCTAATGATATTCCAGAATATGCTGCACACATTTATCACAGGGCTCCTGACTTGCTCTTGCCCCCTTTTCCCCTTTCAGGAGTACAGTAGCCTCGGTTTTGCAAAGAAATATTTTGCTCCTTGTGAATATCGTGAGCAGTGATTAATGGTGGATTTTTAAAAAACCCAACCACACACCAAATTAAATGCAAATTTCAGAGTTCCTCATCTGGAACCTTTCAATGCCATTTAATTGTGCAGCTTGATGACACATAAAAAATCTTTCATGAAAATTTTCTGGCATTGCCACAGCTCCCCATTCCTTTAGCTCTGGGCTAAGGAACACCAGGGCTACAAGGAACCCTGAGCTTGACTAAGCTCATTGGGACAGAAAAACAGGAAATTTTGTGGCTTGGTTTTCAGACCTGCTGCCCCCTAACAGCAAGGAATCTTGTTTTAATTTTAGAGGTGCAAATTAAACCATATGGGAACACACTGTGAACAAAAACTAAACCACACAGGTGAAAATCCTGAAAATTAAAGCATTAGGAAAGGCAAGCTGTACAAGGCAGGCTGTACTGCGTGGGAAGAGGCTACCCAGAGAGTTTCCTGCAGGAGCCCCTGGAGCCTGCTCCCTGGGGAGGTCCCTCAGGGTGCTTGCTTGGGGACCAGCTGGCTCATCAGGTTCCCAGTGGCTTTAATTGTGCTTCATCTTGAATTTTCATCCTTCCTCCCCCTCCTTCTCACACAGCAAGTCCCGCAGGACACATAAGGGGTCATGAGGAGAGGGATGCTGCCTTGGCAAGCTCAGGGAGCCCTGAGGAGCAGAGACAGAACAGTGCATCTCTGGGCTTTACCCTTTATCTTTCCAGGTACAGCAGCTGTGTCTGGCCAAGGGCTGGCCAAGCCTACCTTTTCAAAATCCCTCTGGAAAGGCAAAGGTGCTGCACTGCACAGCCCTTGCCCAGGGCTTGGCTGTCTGCTCCAGCTGTTGGCTCTGTGTCCAGGCTGGCAGAGCCAGGGGCAGTGGGAGCTACTGGAGGGGCCATGTGTACTCTCAGCAAGCAGAGGAGGCCCAAAGGATGCTTCTTCCTCCCTCCCTAGTTGGCAGGGGAGGTGGGCTGAGGTGTGCTCCTGTGTGGTCACACTATCCCCACTGTCATGCTTGCCCTTGACCCCTTGGAACCTCCCCTGAGAAGGGCTGGGAATGCTGGGCTCATCACTGGCCAACCCATTCTGGATAATTGGGCTAGTCCTGCCCAGACACCATGGCCAAAGAAGAGGTGAAAGGACAGATTTGTCCTTACCAGCTCCACTGAGCACATGGGAGGCTTGGGGCTGCTGGCAAAGCAGCTGTGCTTGAAGCATGTCAAGAGATGCTGGGCTTCAGCTTTGAAGGGAGGAACACCTGCACCAAAGGGCTCAGCTTCCACTTTAAAATCTTAAAATCTAAATAAAGCATCTTTTCCTTCGGTTTCTGTTGGAGGTGGGCTCAGACTGAAGCTCTGGGTGCATACTCCATCTCAAATTAGATATGAAATGCAAATCTGGAGTTCCCAGGCTTCAGCATTACATGGGACTGCAGCAGCATCCCAGACTCAGGCATCAGCAGTGCTGGAAGTGCCTGGAGCTGGTGAGCTGCTTGCATCTTGGGTCTCTTTATTTAATTTAAGAAGTTTATTCTTAATGAGAGCTGGAGTTGCCTGTGTATGTAAATCACTCTGTTTATCATAGTTTTACTACAGCACCATCTGTTTTCATGGGATTTTGTGGCCATAAAGATAGCTGTTGGCATGGGTGTGTGTGTGTGTGTGAGTGCAGGGGTCAGGGAACTGCAGCTCTCAGCAGGCAGCAGCCCCATTGTAGACAATATAATGATCTAAGGAACTCTGAATTTGGAGGCAATGCACATTCACAGGTGAGCAGAGCAGGTGACAGACCTGATTTTTTTCAAGATAGTGACTAGAGCATTTGTTAAAAGTAATGTCTGTTTCCAGACATCCTTTGCTCATAATAAAACCACCTTCTGCAGCATCTGTAGCCTGGTGATGGGGATTTTTTTCTGCTCTGAAAACCTTCTATTTTAATGCCTTTTAAAGTTACTAGCATAAAAGAAGGGATGGCTATTTCCCCAGTTCAGAACAGCCTTTTCTTTTTGCTGCAGTCCAGGCAAGCAGGTTTCTCTTCCTGAAATGGGCATTTGAGACAGGGTTGGAGCAGCAGCAAACAACTGGCAAAAACATTGGGTGCACTCAGCTAAGCAAAGCATGGCAATATCAGCCCTGGTGAGATGAGTGAGCTCTGGACTCTGGAGACAAAGCACAAAAACCTGCTGATGGAGACAAGCCTGAGATGAATAAATCTGTAAGATGAGCAAGGTTTTGTATATCCAATAGAAATAACATTTCAGACCTGCAATAACACATAGCTTAAAACTGAGCAGAGTGTTCAAGCTGCTAATATATCTCATTGTCATGTTTCTTCTAGCTTTGTGCTGAAGGGATGCTGTCAGAGGGCCTAAGCCAGAATCTTCAGGTTTATAAAACAAAGAGGTCCTTTAATTTATTTTTTTTATCATTTCAATAAAATAATATGTCCATTGCTTGTTTAAACATTGCTTGTGTATCCCCTGGCTAGTTTTGGGAAGAGAAACAAAGCAGAGCTCTCTGACGCAGAGAACATCAATGACAAATGCATGTCCTTGTCCCATCAAGCAGGACATGAAGCACCAGCCCACTGCCTGAGTCCTGGAATGTGCTCCAATAAAAGCACTCCCAGGCCTGAAGGTCACCTCAGGTGACAAGAGAAAAGGAGTTTAGGGTCTTTCATCTCCTCCACAGTTTTAGTAAGAGG
The DNA here is from genome assembly GCA_030060385.1 of Muscicapa striata striata. NCBI lineage: Eukaryota > Metazoa > Chordata > Aves > Passeriformes > Muscicapidae > Muscicapa > Muscicapa striata. Next base: position 44,222 of record JAREIS010000446.1, read on the forward strand.
TCTCATGTTCGATAATTTTCTACATATCTCAAAATACAACTGCCCTGCTGAAGAAGTCCAGGGTTATTTTTAAGTCTTTGATATTGTTTTTTTGTACCCAAAAGTTCTCTCCAGGACTACAAAAAAAGGTCAGCTGGAAAGCTTTGGTTTTGAGTTTGTTTTGGATGGCCAGTGCTTCCTGGAGAGCTGTAGAGGGTTTGCCCCAGCCCCTGGTCCCCCAGCAGGGCTGTGGCACCAGCAGAAGGGGTGTTGGCTGTGCAGGCACCCCATGTCATGGGGACTTGGCCCCAGGTTTGGGGAGAGAGCCTTGGAGCACTGTACCCCCAGTACCTGCCTGACAGCCCCACCAGCTGGGCTGTGATTTCAGATGGTGAGCTGCTGCTTTTCCCCTTCTCAAAAAGACCAGGATGGAAACATCCTGCCCTCATCTTCTGGGGGGCAGTTGCTGTTTTCTTTATGTTCCACACTAGTGCTGTGTTGAGGTGTGTAGCCTCTCATAGGGGCTGCCATGTATCCCCCAGGGCTGTGCGTGCAGCCTTCCATGCCTTGTGTCAGATGGGTGGACAGAAAGCTGTTTCCCATCTGAACAAGTCACAGGGAGTATTAATAGCCTTTTGAAGAGATTCCAAAGAGTTTTGTAATGATGTTCAAAGTCTTTGAATCAGGATCTCTGAAAAGCCAGGTGCTACCTCTGGCAGCGCTTGTGATCTCAGTGCAGAAATCACTGGGTGAAGATTTACAGCTGAGTTGTGAGAAGATAAAACCAGATTATGGTTCCTCTGGCCTGAACATGGATGGGTCAGGAAGGGAGCAAGACAGGGCCTAGCTTTGTAAAACTGGGGCATTGGCAAGGCTGTGCCACCCTGCAAGGTAGAAACCAGGCTGTCCCTAAATCAGTACCTCCCCCTGACGACCCTCCATCAGTTCTGGCATCCAGATGAGGATTTGCAGAGGACATTGGACACTGGAGCTGTGGGATGCCATGAAGTGTGGCCCTCCTTTGCAATCCTCCTTGGCTGAGCTCAGAGACATGCTTTGCCTGTCCTGCTTGGCCAGGCCAGGTCATGCAATGAGACAGGTGGGAGGGAGGTGCTCCAGAAGTCCATTGCAGTGACCCTGCTTTTCCAGCCAATTAGTGATGAACCACATCTGAGCAGGCTGCAAACCAAAGGTTAAAATTTTGCTAGAGGAGGAAAACCCAGCGGGAGCAGGTGGTAGGAGAGCTGACTCCAGGTACTCTCAGCTATGCTGGCCCACAAGCAGATGGTACAGAAAAACAGAGGCTCTGAATTAATGAATTCTGGGTTTATTTAAAGTAGGAGACAAAAAGCGCTATGGAAAATTGACCTGAGGTGCATGCCCAGAGTTGAGATTTTCCCCTACATGTGTCTGTGGGGCTGCTCTAGGTTGTCATCTCCAGTGTGGTGCAGGTTCCAGCTCTATATTTAACACATGGGGAGATGAGCCCTGTCCTGCTTGTGTGTTAGACTCCTGCTCATGGTTACTACCTGCCAAAGACCAGTGGGATGTTTGTTACAAAAGAGAACCATTTTTAGACCAGGCAGCTAACTGCTGGCCACCTCCCAGTTATCTCTGCAGACACAGGTGGATGCACACTGAACCCTTCCCCAACATCCCCAGCAGGCTGTGGGAAGGCAAAGAGGACTTTTCACCTTTAAACTTTTCCATGGAGCGTGCCCAGGTGATTGCCACAGTAGAAGCTATTCCCAGCAGGGGATGGTTGAGGCTGGTGCCAGCATCGCTCCCCAGCAGCCCATAGCTGGCATAGCTTGGCCATGTGGGGAGCTTGCTGCTCCAGCCCCGGCTCCTGCAGCGGGCACACTGCCCTGTGCTCCTCCTCGCAGCCTCTGTTTTGTCTACAGCCTAATATTTTCCATTTGGTGCATCCAAACAAAATACAGCCCAGCTGGGCTGGAGAGTCCTCTGAACCTTGACACCCCGAGGCTGCAAACATCCCCCCCTCCAGCAGAGACCTGCAGCCAGGGCTCTGCACTCCCACCACCCCAAGAGATCCCACTGCTGGTGCTGGGGTTTTTTTGCCGCCTGTCCCCCCCAGTGCTGGATCCTCTGAGTGGCTGGGTGCTGGGAAGAAAGGACTGTGCTTTGCCCATATCCAGGCTCATGGCTGAGATCTGGGATGATGCTCCAGCCAACCATGGAGCTGCCAGGTCTCTGCACTGGCAACCAGAGAAGGCAGCAAAGGATGTGGCTGCCACCCATCCCATGTGTTAAGGTACAAACCATCTGACTGGGGTTGTGTGCCTCTCTTTAAAATAGTTGGTGGACAGGGAAGATATAATCTGAGGCTGGCTCCAGGCTGTTTTGCCTCCTCAAGGCTCTATCCCTGCTGTATTTTCAGCAAACATGGTTTAGCACACAGGAAGGTTTCCCAACAGGCTTCCCCCCACCTCTCCCTCCAGTGGGAGGAATGGCTTGAGGTGGAAACGATGACCTTGCCGAGTGGGAATGCTGCAGAGCACAGCAAGCAGCTGAATGAGCTGCCTGTCCCTCACAGCGAGCTCAGGAGCAGCTCCCCAAAACTGGCAGGTGGGGTTCAGAGTGCAGACCCCCATGGCACATCTGCCTCAGCTATTACACAGCAGCATTGTGCTTGACCAAGCAGCAGGGCTGGTGACCAGCCAGAGGAAAACTGGGAAACTCATGGCCCCACAATGTTCTGAGAAGAAGAGAGGAGGAAGAAAAATGGACATGTGCCAGGAAAGCAAAAACTACAGTGGGGAGGCATGTTTGTATAAATAAAACTAATTGCCCAGCCTGGCAGTGGCTCTGGTTTTGCTGTTTATATCTTTTCTTTCCATGTTCTGCCTAGCCCAGCTTGCAGGTGCAGTACAACTTCCTGCAAAAAGCCACAGAGCAGACCAGCAGCAGTAGAAGAAACTTCCCCAAATGACTCTCCCATGCCTCTGGAAGAATTGCATGGCACAACCTTGACACAGGCAGGAAAGACTTTGCAGCACAGCTGGGAAGCTGGCAAGCACAGCAGCAGCACCTGCTCCTTCCCAAAGGCTCATGTAGAAATTCCTGATTCTGTGATGGATCCTGACTAACACACCTTGCATAACCATGACTGGGAAATGGCTCCATCACGCAAGGGAAAGCACAGCAGAAGCAGAGATGGAGGCTGAAAATAAGGAGCTGGGATCATTTCCCAGCTAGCTCGCAGGAGTGACTCGAAAATTCCTTCCCAAGGCCGGTGGTGTTTAATGCATGCCTTAATGATCTGGAAAAGAGGTGAGCAGTGAGGTGGCAAATCTGCAGATGGCCCCAGATTGTCACAGTTGCTTGGGATGAGACTGCAAAGAGCATTTTCATGGTAAGTCCCCTGCCCAGGACCTTGAACCCCGGTTTGGGGTGGGACTGGAGGGGTCTCCCCATTTGAGGCTCACTATTGGCACCTTCTGTATCCTGGCTACAGCACAAAAGGCAGCAGGGCTTCAAATCCTCAGACAGTCCTTGTCTTTCAGATATTCCCAAAATAAAGCCTGTGACAGCAAATTTTGGAGTCACCTACCAGCCAGATAGTGTGCACCCTGGGGGCAGTGTGACAGGCAGCTTGCAGGCAGACAGGGAACAGGGAAGGAAGAGATATGGAAGGTTTTCCTGAGGCATAGCCTCTCCAACTGGGGTCTGAATGAGGGGGGCTCCTATTCTCTTATCTCCGTAATTCTGCCCCAATAAATCTGCCCCTCACTCAACAAAACCATAAAAGGCTGCTGCTCTCTTTTAAAATAAATTTTAAAAAGAAAAAAGAAAGAGGGAAAGGGAAAGGGAAAGGGAAAGGGAAAGGGAAAGGGAAAGGGAAAGGGAAAGGGAAAGGGAAAGGGGAAAGGGAAAGGGAAGGGGAAGGGGAAGGGGAAGGGGAAGGGGAAGGGGGGGAAGGGGAAGGGGAAGGGGGGAAGGGAAATCACACAAATCCTGAGAAAAATGGCATCATAAACCACTTCCTTCTTGGAATAGCTTGGTGCTTTGTGCTGAGCCTCTATTGCATCCATGAACAGGCTTAAATGAGTTACACAGAACAAGACATCAACATCCCCAGCTTTCCTAAGATCTTGGTAAACCTGCCCTAAATTCAGGACCTGACTCACCTGAAAGAAGGGGAATTTACCTACTGAAATCCCAATTTCAATGGGTTTAAATATGCAGTGCATGAGCCCAATGGACCAGGGTGTTTTATACAGCAGTTTGGATAGCTGTGGAAAACACTAAGACTGGGCCTCATGGCACTTTCAACTTGCTTAAAGATGTTACAGTGTGTGAGCTAAGAAGCCGTGCTGAATCCAACCTGAGAAAAGCAGGCTGTAATGCCATGGTCGGTGTGTTAGACAGTGTTATCCTGTACATGGTGGGGAGCTGTCAAAACTCAGGAAGATGAATTGTGTCTAACTTCAAAAAGCATGCCTCACCTTCACATTTTCACATATATAATAGTGTTGTGGCAGCAGCAGTGAAGTGATAAAGCCAAGTCTCGAGGTAGCTCAGCAGGAATGAATAAATCTTCGTAATTGACAGGCTGTAATAATAATAAATACTTGAAGAGTTTATTTCTCCCTCTATCCACTTAGAAAATGACTACATGGGAATCCTTGCCAGCAATTGGGGCTCTTCTAAATAATTACCAAGTCAATCACAACCTCTGCTGGCTCCAGCATCTCAGTAATTAAAAAGGTACTACTTGTAGCTAATGGTAAAGGGAACAGATGTTTCCCCTCAGAAGATTTTTCCTTCTTTCCCATCATTTCCACTGCCTTAAGCCATCCCATGTCTGAGTATCTCCCAGTTATGCTGGCACACCCATTCCAGCAGGTTGCAGAGGCAAAGTCCTGCACCCTGGAGCACGTGAGGGATGTACCTGCAGAAGCAAAGCTGGGTTTGTTGCACTGAAGGTGATTGCTGTAGTTGGCTGCAGGGTGAAGCAGTGGCATGTTCTCAGGAAGTTGGCTTAATGTCCTTACACATTTTCCTGCTGGCACCCACCACTGAATGCCAGGCAGGATGAAACACACAGCCACGTGCCCAGGCTGGCCAGGGCAGGAGCCTTCAAGGCTTTCCCCATCTCAGTGTGGAGGGAGCTCATATACAAAATGGTGATTTGCTGTCTGCTGGAGGCTTGTACCCTACCCTCAGCCCTGACACTGCACTGGACTGTGCACAGCCTCCACGTTTTCCAAGTGTGAATCTTGAAGGTTGCTCTTCCAGGCATGAAATCATCTGCTCAATGGTGCTGTTTTGCTTTCCTCTGACATTACAGCTCTTCTGTGGCACAGTTTGCTTTGCTTGCTACTACAACCACACAGTATATTATGACTCAATAAATGCTTCAGTCATCTTGAGGTGAGGTGTGAGATAGGAAAGCATAAGTTTTTGTTTGTTTGGGGCTTAAAAAATGCTTAAAAGAAGCAGAAGCTCAAAAGGCAGCATTTTTGCTGCTTAGAATTTATGTTTTATTCTGTGAAATTGTATTGTTGGTGTTTGCTATCATTTGATGTAGTAAACATGACCTACATCTGGAATTCTGCAGATGATTAAAGGATGTTTGCAACAAAACTGCATGCATTTGCCACCTTTAGGTGGTGTCTTTACACCCAAAGTTTAGAATTTGGTAGGTTAAAGTTAAGGTTAAGGTTAAGGTTAAGGTTAAGGTTAAGGTTAAGGTTAAGGTTAAGGTTAAGGTTAAAAGATAAGCAGTAGTACTCTGGATTTGCACAGAAGATAAACAGAGTTGCTGGGTTTGGTCTCTGCAAAGCTCAGTCCTTGTGCATCTGACAGACAGCAGCCATGGTAGTGCCATGCCCAGTTTTATACTTGGTTGGTTGAGCTCTTGGTGCCTCTGATCTTTCCATTCCTGCATGGCTCATAGGATAAAAGTGGGTTATCTGCTCTCCTTCTGGCTGCAAATATAAACAGGGTCAAATTTAAGCTCTCCTAAGTTAGTCTTGAGCTGGAGTATTTAAGGCACATAAGTAGATGGTGTGGTTAATGTGAGCTTCAACAATTTTTCATTCCACATCCCAGACATGCATTTATAGAAAGACAGACAGGGGAGGTGAAGGCACAAATGAAGCACAGCACCTAAAAGCCCATAAAACCAGACCCATAAAGCCTGTCATGAACCTCTCTGTACAAATGTTGCAGTCCCTAGGTGAAAGCAGCAGACCTGCAAGGATTTCACCCAGACAAAGATTCCTTACAAAGTAGGCAAACTATTGGCAGCTACAGCCAAAATGTTATGCTGCTCTGAGCACACAATTGGTCAAGGTCCTTTTGGGGTGGGCAGTGATCAAAGGGACAGCAATGGCAGCCAGTGACACACCTTGGGCCACGAGGGGTGACCAGACATGGAGTGAGATCCGGCAGACATCACAGCAGAGACAGGAACTGGCAATGTGCAGGGATGGAGGGGGACAGTGGGCCCAAGGAGTCAGAAGGGGGCACAGCAGGCTCTCCCCCATGGTGACCAGTCCCACAGACAGTCAGCAGTGCCCACATCAGACTGTCTGGCTGTGTGGTATGGGGGTACCAGGGCTGGGGAGAAACCTCACTGCCTGGCCCCAGCCTACGGCAGAGGAGCACCGAGTGGCCCCAGGACCCCCATACACAGCTTGTGAGACCTGACCACTTAGCTGAGCTTCTCTCTGCAGACCCTGGCCTGATCAGGTCCTGTTTGACCTCCAGGTAAAGCTGTACAGACATTTGCATCCTCCCTAAGGCAATCAGGGCTGGGTGAGGCAGGAATATTCTCATTTCCCTTTCATTGTCCAAATATCCTTTGCCCTGGAGGGGTTGCACAACTTCTGCCTGCTGGGACAGCTGGACAATATCCATCAGCCTGCCTTGGCTGTACTGCAAGAAGTATTTCTAAAAGCAGACATGTGACATAGGTGCTCTTATCATCTTACAATTCAAGAGGACTTGTGCTCCTTTGAAGATTTTCAGTCCACATGGGCAAAGAACTTTAAATATTTTGAAAGCCACCGGAGAGGCACATAAATATTTGGTTAGGGTCCATCCTATTTTACACAAATAAAACTACCTACAGGAACCCTCAAAGATGCTCACATCATGCCAAGGATCATGGTGATCTGATGTCTCCTCCGAAGGTTGCTTGTTTGATCTGTTCGCTGTTCTCATCTCTCTTCCCTCCTACTCTTTGGCTCCTGCAGAGAAAAGTGGTGACATGATTTATAGATGTATTCTGAGGCATTTGAATACCTTGTTCCTGCAACCTGCTCTGACAACTGCTGTGCTGAGGGCTCCCAGAACAAAGGCTTGGGACGAATGAATCCTTGTCTTCACTCACAAGAAAGGTTTAAAAAAGAATCACCTCCTTCTTCTATTATTTCCTTGTCTTGTTATTTTAATTTTTTCCCCTGTGCAGACAGCAACATTAAGCCCACTAGAGAATGAATGAATATCAATGAGACAGGGCAGAGATGGAATATGCAGCAGTTCTCTCCCAAACTTATAATGAAAATGCCTACAGGGAGGCGGTATTGCAGCACATAACACACACACTCTCACACCCACTGCTTTTGGGAAACATCCACATTTACTGGAAAATGTCTCCTAAGTGGGCAAGTTTCCAATTGTCTGCTCAAGTTCGTGGTGCACCTCCTCTTCTAGCAATTTCATATAGGAATTGCCTCATTTCAATTACAAATGGAGGTGCAGCCAAAGCCCAGAGATGCAACAGGCTGGGAACACTAGGAAGTTAGATATAGGCTTTGCTGTACATTCCCACATCATGGACTGTTTCTAATCATAAATTATGTTGCTCGGGAATTAAATTACTTGATTCCTTGCTAGCAGGGAAAAAAGATACGTTTCTAACAGAAAACAGAGAGTTAGAGACAGCGTCTCTAAACACTGCACCAGCTAAACTCTCCCTTCAAAACTTCCTGAGTCCAGCCCTTTGCCCAGGGTGCCATTCAGCAGCATCCCTTCCTGCTGCTGCTGTGGAGATGCCCCCACAACCTTCTGGTCTTATTAAAAACCAGGAGGGAACAGAGGCTTTTAGTGAAAAGGGATTAAAGTCCAAAGCTGGTTTGCAGAACAGCTGTCTGCAGCAGGAGCTGGTGGCTCCCCAGATGATTTCTGAGTACCCCTAGATCCTTTCTTTCCACAGGCCCCCAAAACAGGAGAAAAACAGCTGGGTGTTACAGGACATGTTTCCCTTACAAGGCTGCCCAGATAATATCTAGTTCTGATTTCTAGTTCTAGTTTCATGGCCTTGGGTAGAGGAGAAGCAGCAAAGCCTGGCAAGGGGCAGACCAGAAAGCAGCATTTTCCATGAAGCTGTGAACAAACAACCCCAACCCTGCCCTCTCTCTGCCAAAACAGCCTCAAAAAACAGCTATCTTAAATTTTAGTTAAAAACCAGTTGATAGCACAGGTTTTTGAAAAATGTGAGCGATAAGCTTTTCTTCTTTCTGAACTGCGCAATCACCGGAGAGCCAAGAAATGTTTTGTTGGGGTTTTATTTTACATTATAAAAAACTCAATGCTGCCCTCTGTCAGAAATGCAGCAGTACTGGTCTTCAACTGCTTGTCCTTAAGTAACAAGTACTGGGTGTTCTTTCCATGGCACAGCTTTTGACCATAAATCCCCTCATCCCATGCGAGCGAGGTGATCCGATTGCCGCCCGCTGCTCGGTTCCGTGCGCTGAACATCTGACGGTGATAAATAATGCACCTCAACAGCTCAGCTGTTTGCAGAGATGGCTCTTACAGCTAAGGATGACTTCATGAAAAGAAAATCTATTTCTACCCAGATAGAAAAAAGAAATAGCACACTTATTGCTTGTGTTTAGTGCAGTTTAAGTGGAAGAACACTTGGGTGCTCTGTTAAATGCTGATTAATCTATGGCGTAAGGTGACTTCCCAGCTCATGAAGGCCAAGTTGAAGACAAGCCCCCCAGGTATACTGGGAGACCACCCCTACATTGTGTGGCACTGCCCCTCCCCAGCTGCTGTGTGGCTGTAAAATGTGTGCATGGTCTGTGTTGCCTGCCCAGGAAGCAGGGTTTGTGCTGCCTGGACCTCTGCCCAGCAGTGGGCTTAACACACCAGGAGAAGTGATTGCTCAAAAGGGATACATTACAGCTTGTCAAATAAAAGGCTAAATCCAGAGTTGTTTGGTCCCAGCACACTGTGCTGTAGCAGAGAAATCTGAAAAGATTGTGGTGACAGGGGACACCGCCTGGCTAAGCCCCCTCTCAGCAGGGGCCTGGTGAGATTTACCCACTGCAGACATACAGACTGCTGCCTGTAGCTCCCAGTGAGTGGGACACCTGTGCTGGGCAACCCACAGCTTCCCCTCAACACCAAGACAGCTTTTCTATGGCACCATGTCCCACAGACCTATGAATTTATCTCCATAGTGCCTGATAGCCATGGAGGGGACCAAAGGGCCAAGGAGGTGATGAGAGCCTCCCTTGTCCTTACACCCTGCCATGTGCCACCTTTGCACTTTCTGCTGGGGCCACCACCATGCAGTCCTTGCACCTTCCTGAGAGGAGATGTTACACTGGAGCCCACCTTGAGCTCAGCAGCCTGCAGCCCAAGCAGGGCTGCCCTCAAGGGCCACTTTGGGCAGGATGGGCACACTCTCCAGTGTGGTTTGGCAAGGCCAGCAGCTGGGGGGTGGAAATCTGCAATTGTAAAACACTTTGTTTGGTCGGTAGCCACAAGCACAAAGCACCAGACTGCATTGCTTTTCAGACAAGAGAAAAGTTGAGAAGGTGCAGAGGTCTGGGATGAATTTTCCTGACTGAAGATGGCAAAGACATCACTCGGTTTCACAATGAGTCACTGAAACTTGAGAAAGGCAATTCACCAGGGAAATCAGAAGGAGTAATTAAGAGAACATAGTAATTAAAAATGTATCCTAAGAGATCCTGTACGTGACATCCTCACCAGACAGAGAAGCATGCCTTTATCCACCCCAGGTTACACCAAGTCTGGGGAAAGCTGCAGCCACAAAGTCACCATGGTTACAGATGCACAAAACTGAGAGTGATGAGATGTCCTGCTCTGGCACCAGCCACAGAGTTTGTCTTCAAGGTGCAACTATTTAAGTGACCCTGGATTGTGCATTTTAAAAAGAAAGAACCACAGAAAGTCCTAATATATTCACGAATATGAAAGTAGACAGATTAGAGATTTTAATATATGCACACTGTTCAGGGTGTGCGGAGGAATATATAATATGTTATTGGACTGCAAATTGAGGCACTCATTATGCAGCCCTCATCCTGTGTCCAAAACTTCTGCTTAGATTTGTTTATATCACCTTCTGTCCTAGAGATGCCTGCATTTAACACACTGATGTATTATGTGTCTATTTGCATGCATGCATACTAAGATGTAGTTGTAATACATCATAAGCTACTAATACTAATTATCACATGCTAATGTAGCAAATTAACCATGCATTAGTTTCCATCAAAAGCAGATTTCCTTTGCATACAAGGTGCCAGATACAACTTCATGTGGCCTGATCAGAGTGGTGCATAATAACCACTTGGATACACTTCCCATGCTATTTTGCTGACATAAATCCAGTGATAAAAGCTTAAGAAGCCACCGAGGGTTTTAACTTCACAGTGTTTACTGCACATGATAAGGAAACTGGATTTCACTGTCTGAATGTATTCCCAAGGGCACACTGATACACAGTGTTTTTTGTGTAGTGGTAACAGTAAAATCCAACCTCACTTTCCAGATTTGTTAAGGTGTCTTGTTATTTTTGCAAATGCTGTCTTCGTCTGATGCTGACAGGCTGCTACAGCAAACTTAGCAGGAAGTTAGATTGACTCCCTAGGCAAGTCTCTAGGCAGGAAGAAGCAGTTTGGAAGCACAGGCTGTGTTTTCAGTAGGAAGTAACTCACCCAATGGTAGCAACAGAGCCAGGTCCTTTCTCTTGCCCTGAGGCCCCCAGTCCACAGGACTGTATTGACTGAAATTCCTCACCCTGATCACCAGAGAGCAGCAAGTTTTCTGTGGCTGAGGAGGCTGTTCTTCCCTCCTAGACCATGGATACACGTGTGACAAGCAAATTACATACTCACCCTTGTACTTTTTGCACAGATGTGGCTCCTAGGACAATTTAAGGCTTGCTGAAGGTGTGTGGATGAAGTACAGCACCTTCCACTGAGCCACAGAGTTGATTGCAGCTCACAGGAGGTTCACAGGAGTGCTCTTCCGAGCCAAGACCAGCTCTCAGTGGATGTTCCTGGCTGCCTTTGCTCCTGGGAAGATGAGGAAACTAAACAGCAGTCTTTTTGCTCAAATATCTGAGCTTTATTTTAATTTTTAAAATACAAGTTTATAACTCAGCATACGGATACTCAGTACCAAACATAAAATATTTTTCCTTGGAATCTCTGGAAACACCTGCTCTGTATATAATGATGGAACATAAAACAGAGCAACCCAAGTTTCAGACATCAAATTTCAGTAAAGCTGTTACAAGTAGTGGTTCATAGGCAATGAAATTGCTGACAGCATTTGGCTGTAAAGGATTATAACTGCTGGGCTGGTAAGAGGACTCAGGCATTACAGAAACCCTAATTAGAAAGGAAGTAATTTGCCTACACATACACGCTTACACCTTAGTCATGTCACTGCCATCTTGTCTCAATTTCACTCCACATGAGGTGACCATGGTGTGTATGTAATATCTACCACAATGTGGGTTTGCAGACATCTCAGGTGCAGCTCATGGTGCCCCTGCAGCTCCCAAGCAGCCCATGCCCACAGTTCCCTTGTCCTGAGCAAGACAGCTCATGGGCTTCCATGGCAGCTGAAATGCCAGATTTTAACTTTTAGCTACTGAGGCTCCTTTACCCTAAAATACAAGACCTTCAAACCAGCCTTTTCTCAAAATCTGATTTTTTCCTGAGCAGTTACTTTCCTCTGTGCTATGCATTTAATTGTCCAGAGCTTCAAACTGCCTGTCTGCTCTCCTCATACACATTCTTCCTGCTTTTATCAGCCTTGCTGCCATTGCCAGCTCTTTGAGACATCTCTTCCCTTGGAATTGTTCAAATATCAGTAGGGGGCATTATTGTCTGAGGCTGCCTGGTCTCAGAGCGCTGCCTGTGGTCCCTTATTCCATTCCTTATTCTTCGTGAAGGATGTCCCTGAACAGATTGTGTGGTGACTAGAGAACTAAGACCACTTTGGTGGGTAATCCTACAGGAATTAATGATCCTAGAACCAAAGGCACAGTTGAAAGGTTTGGACTATAACTATCATAGTCACCCATTACATCTGCTGTCTGAAGAAATGTTCTGTAGCATAAATTTGTCCATAAGAGTCCCATCAGCAGAATCAGATATTTACAGCTCAGAGGAGTTTGCATGAACTTCTGTATGAGGCAGAATATCACTATGTCTTGTAAAAGGAAACAGAAGAGAAATAGAGTCTCTTAGTTAGATTCAAACTTGGGAATGTGCCTTGAGGTTTCCATGCAGAAGAGTGGTATTTTGCAATTTTACTTTTAGAACAGTTTATTAAAAGACCCCAGATCCCTTTCACCTCTAAATTTTCAGAATGAGTCAGCACTCCTCCGGTCAGATTTTCTTTTAATCTTTGATTTTGGAACTGGTAAAGTTGTCTTAAAACATGACCTACAGCAGTGCTCTGACATGAGCTTGTCCTTGTGCTCTGGATCCAATTCATTCATGTACAGAGGAACCAGCAGAGGGATCTATGTGCTGCTAACACCCTGAATAGAGGACTTACAGAGTCTCTGTGCATACTTTGGCCTTGAGACAGCTAAAGGGAGTGAATTTCAGCTCAAAATTGGACTTCATCTTCAAGCTACAATGTGATTTTCATGCCTTGGCTTTGCTTACTAAAGATTTCTTTTACAGCCCCAGGACAAAAATGCTAATCCAATAGCTTTCATTTTTCCAGCGTCTCTGACCTGTCTCACTCCCCAGCCACATTGTGGAGTATGCTCTGGATAGAAGGATATGCTGCAAGGAAGGTTGAACAGTGCTTCTTTAAACAGTTGTGCATTTAGTCTCTAGCCACTGTGAAAGAGTTGGATTAATTTTTATTGTGTAGCCTTCTCTGTGGAATAGCTCAGTCATTCACCCAAAGAAAGAGCAAAAGCTCCTCCTTTCTTCCATCCCTGTTCCAGTACTCAGGCGAGACCCATCAGACCTGCACTGCACACAGTGAAAAAATGCAGAGGATTATTCTCTCCCCTAAACTGAATGTAATTGGG
>JAREIS010000446.1:60000-311869 GCA_030060385.1 Muscicapa striata striata
ATGTACTTCCTGGGGTAGACAGAATCCAACAAGGGAGCCAGCATTACTACCTGGCCTGGCTCTCCCAATTCACTTTTGAGGTACCTAGGTCTGCTGCCAAGGAGGGCAAGGTTCTAGTTAAGTTGTGGGAAAGTTCACTGGGACCAAACACTCCCACTTGAAAACAATGCCACACAAGGATTGGTAGTTGGCATTGCCTTCTGGCTGGCCTGGAACAGGAACATCCTGAAAAGCAGGACAACCAGTTTCCATTCTCTGTCACAGTCTGGTCCTCTGAGGAAGAGATAAAGAGAGCATTTGGTCCTACTGAGAAGAAAGATCTGAACCCTTATAGGCAGGAGCCAGCTAGTCTGGACTCCTCTGTGGGTGGGAGAAGGGTGGAATGACCACCACTTCCAAAGGTAGTGGACTTTGGGGTTTATGAAGCAGAGGAATCATTGTAACTCATCCCACTTGGATTTGGAACCACAGTGGCTGTGCATGCATGCAAAAACAAACAAATTGCTGAAAATGAAAGTAACTGTCCTGAAGGAAGACTGGGGTTCAAAGCAAGGATTTCTTAGCATTAGGCTTGATGTTTCCCATTATTTTGCCGGATGGACACAGCTCTCAAGATACAGTCTTGGGGGGAGGTATAATGCCTCCTTGTTTCATACCCACGTGTCATTAAATGAAGGTGACAGAAGCTGGGCTATGCTACACTGGGGGAATGCTCACATCTTACAAAAAGCAGATACAAAGAGCAAGAGGCTGGATTGTTCAACCATCAAGTGAAGCAGGGGTAGTTATCTTCTATGTCCAGACTTCACACTTCTGCTATGGAGGTGTAACACATAAAACTGATTCCTTTCCTGTAAAATCACTTCCTAAAAATAGGCTATGCACTGCCAAAACCTTATGTGAATGAAGGGCATCATAGCTCATTAGAGGTGCAGAAGGGATCCAGGGAGTGAGGATGATCTGTGGCATAAGCAGTCTTAAAGCAAAAACAAATCAAAATTCTCTCCTCTGTCACGACTCAGTACCAATGTCAATAATCTCCCAGGATGTCAGTGGGGTGACCTGGAAGAGATGGCTGGAGAGAGGGTCTTCAAAGGACTGCTCATCTTGGTGAATTTCAGGTGTTAGTTTAAACTTCAGCATCTGAGCTAACCAGTGACAAACTAGGCATCCCAAAATATATTCTAGCTGCGAGCTACCAGATATTTTTCAGAGAGTTACAGATGGATACTTCGGAGCCACAACACACGCTTAAAAAAAATGGAAAGCAAATATTCTGCTAACCACAAGTTGGCAGAAAGAACTGCTAAAAATCCCGTCCCCAAAGAGTTCATGAATAAAGGAAAGAAGCTCTTTGAAAAGAGAGACAGAGTGTGTGAAAGTCGAGGTGAACCGTATCTTTATTTGTTATCACCAGCCTGGAGAGTTAAATGATCTTTTATTTTGTTACAAACACTTACATGTAGAAAAAAGGAAACTACTACTCTGTGAAGACTTCGTTTTGTTATTTTATTAAAGAACAAATTTCATTTCAAGTTACCATTCACTGGTGTTAATTTTGTTTCTCAAACAGAAGGAGGGAAGCCCTGTGGTATTGAAACCCAGCTGATATTGGGTACTTTTAGCAGCAACACATCGATTGTATTTTATTTAATTTACAAAATCAGGTGCCTAAGGCTTTGCAAAGGCAGATCTGCAGCTTTAATGTGTCCCCTTGTGATAACAGGCTGGAATCAGCCTTTATACATGCATAGTTTACAGGAAGAGGCAGAAGGAATAGATGGGGCATATTAATTAAAAACAAAAATGTGAATTGATAAATTATACCTCATGATATACAAAAAGGCAGATAAGACCAGATGTATCAAGCCAAGTCAAAGATCAAAATTTATGTAGTCTCAGTTTGGTGAACACACAGAGACATTGCACATTTTCAGTCGTGTCTCTTACCAACAGTAATTCTCATGGAAGCAGGACATAGCCCTCTGTTAGAGGAATTCCTGCCAGGAAGGGTGGGAAGATGAAAGAAGTTGTGGTGATAGGATGCCCTCTTTATGCAGAACAGCAGGCGTGAGAGGGTAGGTCAGAGCACACAGGGCTGGGAAAGCAAGAGGCAAGAACATTATCAAATATGAGAATCATTCTCAATGAACAGGGATGGCAGGCATTGAAGTTGGAGGATTTGTAATGACAAGACATGGCTAGCAGGTCTCATGAACACCCTGTGTGGAAGAAGAGCGATTAAATGAATCACATTCCATGTCCTGCCACAGTGGCAACAGCCACCATTGCTCCTGCCACTTCCAAAAATGCCTCTCAGTGGGACATCGCTCAGTGCAGCAGGGAGCTGGTCTCTAACCACCCGTGTAATATTTTTCGTGGATTCTGGGCCCATGCTCTCCTGCATTCTGCTGGACAGCTCTTCACCTCAGCAGTTAAATATGTGACAGTGCTGTCACCTCAAAGTGGCAGACTACAGAACAGCACAGATAGCAGAGCACCATCAATTCAGTCGCTGAGTGACACGAAGTACTAAGAGTGATGAATCTTTCCTACATGGACAAGAAATGATTGATTTGAATAATCGCCCGAGAATATTCACATGACACTTGAACACAGTTGCTGTCATGATTACCAATGTCTCTCTTCCTCACAGAAAGTCTATAATTGGCAGGAGTGTCTTAGATAATTTATACAGCAACAAGATTTTCACACTTTCCCAGTTTTGGATAGTTGCTAATATTTCATGAGACAGTCATTTTGTCATACAAGGGAGCTTTTGGCACATCTGTTGATGCTGACTGTCATTGATTTCTCCATTTTCCTGTCTTTTTTATTCATTGTCACTAGTACCCACCTATTCCTTTTTTGTATCGTGGAAGATTTATACTTAGTTGAATTTAGATTAGTGCAAATCTTTTTCTATATTTAACAGAAACATCTACTTCAAGCCCATATATGCATGGATTTCCTGTTCTAAGGAAAAATTCCTTATTGCTTAATAGTTTGCCTGCACCATGTTGTTAAATAAGCGAATGGTTAAATAAATCAGGTGCTTGCTTGCATTCTAAACTAAGCAGGCCACTCCAAAAACCAAGAAGAAGCGGTCACCGCTCCAGGAGGAGCTAGAAAAGAGCTACTCTCTCCATTGCTTTGCTGTCCTGTTCGTGCAGATTGCCATGTGCTGCTCACTTCTGTGCTCAGTGGGATCCCACTGCTAGCAGCAGAAGCAGGGGTTGGTAAACTGCTTGTGAGCCTGGGAAGTCTTCTTGCTCTCTTCGTATCACCATGAAACTAGAGGATATATTTAGCTGACATCCTTAGAAGTCTTTTTTTATCTCTCTTTGTATGGAGTAGTCATGTCTGCTTACCTGTTTAACAGCACATATGCTCATTTCACCTCATTTTACCTGCAACAAGATAAACAAAGCCTTAACCTTCTTTGGCAACACCAGCAATTATCCAGCCCTTGGGCTTAAGGAGTGAAACACTGGGATCAAAGGTGCACTTTCAGAACACCCAGAGTCCTCACTGCCTCACAGGCACAAGTCATTTCAGTGGTAGCATTGCTCAGCAGCAGATTTTTTTCTTTTTTTACTCCTGCATGTGTTTGACATCAGTGTGTGAGAAATTGCTACTAGAGGGCAGATACTGATCATGATACAGCTATTACTGGCTGCCAGGTACTGCAGTTATTGGGGTCACTGCTTGCTTTTTCCGGAAGAGAGACAGTTTAATGAAAACTTGCTCTTTGGAGGCAAGAAAGCATTCATCCCCTCCAAACAAATTCACAGTCCTGAGGTAAAATGACATGAATATGTATGATTTCTTTAGTGAATTACATAAATTTGTAAGAGAGGTTTGAGGCATGTAATACTTTCAAAGTCCCTGGTTCAGCTCTCTCTGCTGCTTGCGTTTAGCATTTGCTGAGCGGACGTGCAGAGAGTTCCATGGTGCCTCCAGTCCCAAATGCCTTCACTGATGTTTTTTGCTGAAACAGCTTTCCTTGGCAGGATGATTAGGCAGCAGCACACTCCATGGATATTGCTTATTACTTCTTACAAGACTGGAATCACTGGTGCTCATCCAGTTTTACATACTGGCTGGTTGGCCCGCAAGCTCTGCTGAGCTGTGATTATACCACAGGCAGACTGCTACATTCCTTGGGATTGAGAGTCCCACTACCCCTACCAAATGCATTTCACAAAGCTGGTATTTAAAAAAATCTGAGTGGCTAAATCCTAGCAGGATCCTACCAACAGCTTGCATAGATCCTTCCCTCTGTCCTGCTGTGGAAAGGACAAGTGCACAAGTGCCCACAATTTGTGTAGCACACAGAGGTAGTGAAAAGCAAGGGAAAGCAGAGGTATTATTAGGTAAATGGCCTCACACAGAGATACAGACAAACAAAGAAGCCAGTGGATCTAGTTGACTACAGCTCAGCAAGGCTTGGAGTGCTGCAGTCCCATGTGTTGATGTTCATGAGCAGGCACATCAGTGACTCTGCAGCGTGGATTCAGTTTCCAGGACCAAATCCTCTGGTATTTTCTCATTCAAAGAGGCTGTACTTACAGAGAGGCCTATAGCACAGGTATAGAAGGTGATCTGAGGAGAGGACATATAGGTTGGAAACATTCCAATGTTTGCTTTGGGTTGGAGACATAGTTCTGTCTGTTGAACTGTAAAGGGTGACTTAATTGTTCTAGCTCCCAGTTGTGAACCCATCTTCTGCCTGTGTCTGTAAAAGCTGATTCATTCCCTGAATGGTCACATCAGAAGTGATTTGGGCAATATAACTGTATGACACTACATTGAAGCTCAAGTTCAGGCCAGCGTCTTCTTATAGGCCCCATGTTGTATCTACCAGCCTTGTGCAGATGTCTTGGGCAACCTAAACTGTCCAAAATTGCACCAGGCACCTATGTCTCAGCACCTGAAGGGACTGTCTCTGCCACTAGCATGTTCACTCTGCTTCCAGTAGGTATTCCCTGTAAAACCCTCCATTAAGGAAAATGCATCCCTACCCTGTATAGATGGTGTGCTTAAAGAGATGTGGGCCTACAAACTTCTTACTCCAGGAATAACGAATGAACTGCTTTGCATGAAAAGTTTATCAGATTATGCTCTTTTTCCCATTGTAGGTTATTCTGAAGCAAGCATGACAATAAATCACCACAACCCTATGAATATTTCATAGAAACGCATTTCAGCTTATGGGTGTTCTTTTTTTCTTGAACCATTATGTCTGTGTCTTTAGCCATTCATCGTCTGTGATACGTGACTGGCTACTTGATTCAAATTACTGTAGTGTCTGGCTTTGACTGGTTCATTAAATATTTCATAACAAGGAGGAAAAGTAGCACTGCAAATGACATTTACGTGAATATGCAAGCAGGTATTTGTGAAATCTTCGTCAGGATTTCTACTCACAAATGCTTTGGGAAGATTAATAGATATATCTAAACACTGTTGAAATAGTGACTTTTTATTCCAGTGAAATACCCAATGAAATAATGAAAATTATGATGATAACAATTATTTGGCACTGTTGCTTTAGTTAAAGGGATGTGGGTCCAGCATTCTGAAGTCTATCAAAGAATGGACTATAACTCAGAAACTTAACGAGAAGCAGAGTAGATGGTATCTCTTGCAATGGATTTCAATAGTGTAATAGTTCTTGAACAAACTGAAAAACAAATCTCAGAAGCTCAACATTTGCCTTGAGCCATAGGGGCTCAACACTAGAATTCATAAAGACTGTAACGAAATTAAATTTTAAGTAGCATCAAGCATTCCTGAAAACCCTTAGTTCTTGTGTGTATCTCTTGTAACACAAGTTGATTCTTCAGATTATTAGCTACAAAATCTGTAAGGCAGAAAAAAGCAGTTGGAGGAAGAAGCACTAAGCTTTTAGATTTGATTTCCCCTAAAAGATTATCAGCTTTTCAGGAGCAAACTTCTCAACAGTTAAACTTTTATATTAAATTCCTGCATGTTTAGCAGTCCTGTCACTCTGGGAGCATTTAGCTACACATGCAAACACCAGCTAACATGGAAGATGCTACTAAACCTCTATCTGTCCTTCCCATTGAGTGAGAGCTTGGAAATGGGAAGCTCCCACGAGAAACAAAAGCCTCAGCAAAGTGAATGACAAAAGCCCTACTTTTGTAGAGGCTGGGAGCAGAGATGCTGTTACACACACGTGTCTACCTGCTCAGGGGATTCAACCTCTTGTTGCAGGCTCAGAATGCTCTCGGGGGTTCATTCAAGCTGTAATGGTCTCTGGGTTGCTCTGGTGAAGCCTGACTGTAGCAAATAGCACCATGTGAAGGTGACCTGCCACCGCTGTCACAATTTCCCTGGTGGGAAGGAACCTTCCTCCACTAAGGATGCAGGTGCCTGGGATCTGTCAGGTTTTCCTGGTGGATTTGGAGCCATGTACTCACCATAAGGATGGCCACCCTCTGCTTTAACACCTCTTTCTGAGTGGAAGAGGGCAAGGAGTGTGGGCAGCAAGGAAGAAGCCTGTTGGGCAGGGGGACAGAGAGTGAGAAAGGGACCCAGAGGGACAGGGGTAGGACAGTGAGGGAAGGTGATGGGAGGTACAGCAGAAGAGGAGGCTCAGGGGAGACTTCATTGCCCTCCACAACCACCTCAAGGGAAGTTGCAGTGAGGTGGGGCAGGTCTCTTTTACCATGTCTAGCTTGAAAGGACTAAAGGAAATGACCTAAAGATGGAACAGGGGAGTTTCCTATAAGCTATTACAAACAAATTTTTCACTGTCAGGGTGGTCAGGCATTGGAACAGGGGTGTGTTGAAGTCACCATCCCTGGCGGTGTTGAAGAGACACTTGGGTCTGGTGCTGGGTGAAGCGGTTTAGGGGTTGCAGTGGTAGTGCTGGGTGGACACACAGACTGAATGATCCCAAAGGTCTCTCCCAGCCCTCATGATCCGATGATTCTATGATTCTGTGGAGGCTGGAGAGATTTGGGAGAAAGATGAGAAGCTGCAGATGGGCAACGCAGACGGCTGGGGAAAGCAGAGAGCTCCAGGAAACCGATCAGCCGAGGAGGCAAGGGCAGCCCGGGAAGAGAGCAGGGAGGGGAACGCGCCGGGCTGCGATGGGAGCAGGGGTGGGAGCTGGCGCCGGGGGAAGGGTGTGCGCTGCACGGGGGGGCAGGAGCGGGGACAGGAGCAGGTGCACAGTGAGCGCTGAACGCGGGGACAGTACAGCCGCCCCGAGGGCCCCGCGAACTGCAGCCTCCACAATGCTCTTCGCCCGCTCCGCGCATGCGCGACCGCCGCCCGCGAGGCCCGCCCGCCGCCGGGCGGGGACACCGCGAGCGAGGAGGCGGCCGGGGCGGCGGGGCCGGGCGGGCCGGGCTGAGGGCGTCGCTGCCGCGGGCGGCAGGTGAGGCGGTGCGGGGCGGGGGCCGGCCCGGGCACCCGCAGGGGGCGGTTCGTGAGGGGGTGGCTGCCGCCTCTTTGCCGAGGGGAGAGCGGGTGATGGGGAAGGGGCGGAGCGGGGCCGTGTCCCTCGTGGTCGGCGGCGACCCCACGGCGGGAGGCGGACAAGGCGGGGAGGGCTCCCGGAGCGGGGCTGGCGCCGCGGCCGCAGCCAGCTCGGCACAGGCGGGCAGCGAGAGCGGTCCGGCCCGACAGCCCGCGGTGAGGTGAGCGGTGCCTGCTCCTGCCGGCAGCTGCTCGATCACAACTCCGATAACCTCCCCAGAGGTCAAAGGCGCTGCGGGTTTAAAGCCTATTGGGGCAGGTAAAGATGTAGTTAAATTCTCCTGACAGGCTTCCTTGACGGCTGGGTGCCGTGGGACACCACCCCCCTAGCCCCCCGACTCCTGTCTTCGGCTTTAAAAGCTTAGCAATGAATTTGCGAGTTTGGCCCCAGTGGATGCGGATGCCGAGTTTATCACACTCTGCGCCTTTTTAGTTATCGCGTGCTGACTAAGCATGGTGGAAAAGTTTCTCTTGCCTGTGTCAGCTCTGGATGCGTTGCACATGCATGTTCCGAGGCTGGGCTCTCCGGAGTCTGCCGGGTCCCCTTGCTTCCTTCCAGCCCCCCCTCATTTAACCCAGTGTTTAAATAAGCTGTGAAGATAAAGGCTACATATTTGGAAAAATAAAAAAATTGGGGAGGCATGCTCTTCTCTGGTGATAGAGAATAAGGACTGTATCTGAACAGCTGCTCAAGCCAAGGGAACGTATCAGTGTTTTCACACCAATGCCATAGTTGGGTAACTACTGACAAATGCTGGCTTTTAAAGAGTGACTGCTGACTTTGGTAATAAAACAGGAACAGCTCCTTTTAAGAGCAATCTCAAAACGCTTGAACTGATTGATTAGCTTGTTAGCTCAAGCCTTGACTTAGCTGGGAAGCAGAAGAGCTCTTATTCTCTGCAAGGACGTTCTCCCTGAAACAAATCTGACTTATGCTAAACACCTCATCTGTAAGACAGGGTGCTTATTTTGCAATGTCATTTTCTAAACCGTGGTAGATACCAAATGCGTGAACTAGATACAGGAAAGCTGCTTTGCAGTCTGCTTTTCTGCCAGAGTGCATTTTGAACGGTTGATGATTGCAAGGTGGCAGTTTTACTCGGAGTCTCAGTTTTGTGTTTTAATTAGCTGTCATCAAAGCCAGAGTTCAGTTTCCAACACTTGTGAAGTGTGCCATGAACATGCACCCTAGGTGCCTGGGTAATGTTTTGGGACTAATTACTTAAAGCCCACTCTCTATTAAGTAATGTGCAAAATGGATTGACTATGTGGAAATCTCTTTCCAGTTAAATTTTCAATCTCCTGAGTTGCATCTCATTGTGAACTTACTGAGGTTTGCTTCAGTCATTTGAAGGAAATGGAATATTCTTGTTCCCCTTTTTTCACTCCTTTTCTCTTAAAAATTGTTGCTTTAAAGCATTCCATAAGTGCTGTGGGTTTAAATGGTTCCCTATGACGTCAGCCCACATTCAGTTGCTGCTCCCAGAGTTTTTAATGTATCTGGCCTGTGCTCTAATGTAGCAAGGTCTTTAGGAGGTGTTTTAAAACATAGAGATCTTCCACGAGTGAAACTATCAAATGATCAGAGCCATACATGACTTTTCTCAGCAGAAGAAACTGCTTTCTATTTAAAATGGCTTTTCCAGTCAGGGTGTATCTAGGCTGTGAAAGAGTGGATTTTTCTAGGAAGTAGTGGGAGGCAGGAAGAATCATGAAAAAGAAGGTGGTGCAAAGGAGAGCATTAAACTACAGATCCAGAACCAGATCAGAGATCCTCAGCTATGCAGATAAAATTTCTTCAAGAGGACAGAGATGACTCTCACGCTGTGGGACAGTATTTTCTTAGGTTATGTTCCAGGGTGGTTGCAGAATTCAATGTTGTAGTTCACAATAAGTAGAGTGGGTCTGTGGGTCCACAAAGGTCAGGGAAGAGTGGGCAAGGAAGGGTCAGTGGGGGTTTGGGAAGATGAGTGATGCTCTGCTGTTTTGCTGGCTGCCTTCCTGGGGAGGCCAGTGGCTGTCCCTAAGGGACTTTGCACTGTTGGTACAGAGCACTGACTGAGGGTTACCATTTGTTGGTGGTTCTGCTGTGCTGGATGAATGCATGACATGGGACCCTCTTCCTTCTCGTTTAGGTCTTCCCCCCGTTCCCTTCACCTTCTGTGGCAGAACATGTTCCCTTCTTCTCCAGCAGCACACCACCTGCTCCAACACCACTTTGCACCTTCCCTACACAGCTGTCTCTCCCTGTCCTGGAAGCCAACTGGTGGGTATGAGGGGCTGGAAGAACGCAGGTTTCTTTCTTTGTCTTCCAAGCATGCAGGTTGTGCCTGGTGGCACGGGCAGGGGAGGGAGGGCTGCTCACACCTGGTGAGCCCAGCCCTGCCGGTGTTTGGTGCAAGCTGTGAGCAGGGCATTGAGCTCAGCACAGGGGAGGCTCCGCCACCAGTGTTCAAAGCCAATTACTGGACGCAGTCTGTGTATGACAAGCTTCAGTTTCATTAGCTGCCTCCTAGGAGTATTGAGCTGTGCGGCTCACCTTTGCAGAGATCAGAGTCTCCTCTGTGATGTTATTAGGTGTTTTTAAAAATAGCTTCATCAATCCACTTTAAAAGAGCTGGTCTGCTCTGATAACAGTGCCTGCTGGTGCTTTTCCAGATAAGGAACTTGTCACTTTTCCTGCTGTCATACATGCAGCTTCTGCCCTATTTAGAATACAGTATAAAAAAAGACTACAGAATAATCACCAGTCTTGAGTACAGATTTATGTGTTTAGTTTAGGAACAACTGAACACTCCTTATTTAACTGCTTTGGACAGTGTTGGCTTATGAGGAAGTTAGGATCAAGCTAAATACAGAGTTGAAGATAATAACTTCACATACCGGTGTCTTGAGGAAATATTAATGATAAGGTCTCTTATATAACAAAATTACAACAGGCCGAAGATATGTTTTTTCCTTTCTGTCCTAATTAGAAGTTCATTAGCTATAAAAAGAATCTAAAATATTATGTTGTTAATGTATGTGTATCATCTATACAATGGAGGGAAGCAACCAGATGAAATAGTGTAAAACCAATTTTAGTCTCTTTTGGGTGTCTGAAATAAGTTCCCATCAGTATCATGAAGAAACTGCAATTGCAGGACATACCTAGTAATTAATTCTATAATGGGGTATGCAGGAGCAGTGTTCTAATTCACACATTTCTTTGATGTTTTGTGAGCAGATGGCATTTTTAAAAAGGTCTATTAATTCTGTGGGAATTCAGTAATGCCTAATTGCTGGGAGATCAGAAAAGAGTACTAGTCAAAGTGAGGCTCCTGACTTCTCTGCTCTCAAAAGGGAGACAGCCCTTTGCAGCCTCATATTTAAGCTGCTATCCTCTTAGAAATCCTTCCTTAAGAATATTCACCAGTGCCCTCAGCATGAATTTGGAACTTGCTGATCGGTCTTCATTAATTGGTTCATGTTCTCCATGAACCAGTCACTTGTTATTACAGGTAAAAAGTACTGGGGTGATCAAGGCTTATTGTGGGAGATGGTGCATTGTGGATTTTCATGAGAAAGCTCTTTACTCTTCCCCTCTTTCCCACTTGTTTAATGGTTCCTTTCCTTTTATTTTTTCTTTCTGTTTCTGCCTCTTTCACTGCACCTTTGACTTGGTTCATGTACTTCATGCACTTGCCTACAGGGTTTGCAGCACAGGACCTAAGTACCTATTTGCACTGTGACATCAAAGAATCACATTTTGAAATTACAACTTTTCCTTTGAACAAGAAGAAAAAGGGTTCCTGGTTGCTATGGTGATGAGCACTATGTAAATGCCTATAAATAAATAAAGTAAACAGCTGATTCATGGACTTTGATTTGCACAATTTTTTGCTTTTCTAATGAGATATAATTAAATATAAGAATGGGAGGAAGTGACTTTCTATCAATTTTATTAAATACATGTTATGCCTTCTCTTTGACAGTATTACAGCTAAGAATGATTAAATAGTAAGATGTGTATTTTTCTCTCTGTAGGAAGTTGATGGTTTGGAAAATCATAGTCTAGTATTTATAGAAAAAACTTTTAGATGCCAAAAGGCAGTCCAGTAAAAGGTGGTGTCCATTTTCAGTTTAATCAGAATATACATTTTGAGCTAAATGCCTATTTTTCTTATCTCTAAGAAGACTGTTATAGCTGTTGCAACATTTAAGTTCCAGTCAAAAGTGTCTATAAATGTAATTATGTTCTTCTGCAGTATTTGAAACCCCACTGGTGCACAACAACAAAACTTGAAAATGTCACTGACTTTTTCTTTTATGTCAAAATGACAAAGGCACAGTGAAAAATCATATATTCCTTGTTGAAGTTCGAGGAGGAGGGGGGAAATGGCTTTTTCATAACCTTTTTGTTCTCAGGTCTATGATGTAAAAGTAGCTTTCTCTCTGTGCTAAAGGTGATAATTGTGAAATGGATTGGATGGAGACAATAAAGTGCACTGGAGTAATCCCACACACAGGTGTTTCTTACTCAGGAAATGGGTGCATTTCCATTAACAGCAAAGGGGAGTCTATAATGAAAGGAGCTGTCCTTGGGGGAAGGAAAAAAGGTATGTGTGATACACAGAGCTACTCCTTGGTTAAAGGATCAATCTGGTTTCTTGGTGGAAACTGATTTTGCTGCACTGGCTTGAAGAGAGATTTCCTCAGCTCAGAACTGTGGAGTGCAGCTTGTGCACTGAAAGAGAGTAGATCTGCTTTCTACCACAGTCACAGCTTTGTATTTAAAGCAACTGTCAGATTTCCAAAGGACTTGGAGCACTAATCTGTCCTATTAAACAATGGTAAAGTAACACCACATCCTTCACTGTCTTCCTTCCCTCTGTGCATTCAGATTCATGTCTGTTTGCTTCACCAATTACAAATATATTTGACTAAATACCTTTTACTTCTAAGCATGGGTAATTGGGAGGACAAGGACACATAGTAGATTTTTGCAGTTACACACAACTACTTCTCACAGAGCAAAACGTGTCTGCACACAGCTGCAGGAGGCAGGGGCAGAGCAGGAGCAAGGAATGGTGTCCCTGAAGGTCTCACTTGAGCAGTGACAGCCTGCTCCAGTTTGATTTACTTTTCAGAGGCCTGTCACTTTTGTCACACAGAGCTGCTGCTGTGGCCAGGCTGGTGGTGCTCACCTGGAGAACAGTGACAGCATCAGTGAAATAGCCACAGAGCTGCTTCTGAACCTGGAGTTTTCTGCCATGGGACTGTGCTCATCTCTCAGAGGGTGGCACATTGTCCCCACTCTGACCCTGTGCCTGCCACAGCACTGTTCCTTGTGGGCCTGAGGCTGGAGCAGGTTGTGCCTGCTGGAATGTGATTTGTACTTCACATGGATCAAAGGCAGTTTTACCTGAATTGAGGGCAGGTCGACGGTCAGTGTTTGACTTGCATGACTGAGTGGGCAAGGCAATCCAAGGCCTCTCCTAAGAGTTGCTGCAGAAGCTGATGAGGTTTGCAGGAAACCTAAACCCAGATAGAATCTGCTGCCTGCCAGAGCAACAGGGACATGGGAAGGGTGGCAAACAGGGAGTCTTGAATGTGTTTCAAGTCTGCAGCTACTCCCACAGCTAATCACATGGTTTTGGTGTTCCTGAGACCAGGCTGATGCTGGAGCAAGACCAGGCTCCAGAGTCATTGACAGAATTTTCTCAATTGACAAGAAGCATTGTTAGTAGTATGTACTGCCTTTAATGGAAAGGCATCTTTATTTAGAAGTCTTTTCTTCAGGGAAAGATGAAATATACATATAGTTGTAATGAACAGGACAAGCTGGAGCTGTTGTGTATCTCCTTTTCTGGCATGGTTAGGACAAAGGGTGAAACATATTCTGGATTTTTTTTTTTCCCCATTCCTCAGAAGCTCTGCTTATGTGTGGTTAGGATTTTTTTTTCTGTCAGAATTTTTTTAATAGATAGATATGATCCAGGACCATCTGGTGGAATTTACTGTTGTCACATCTAGGTTTTCTGATGTATTGCCTGTCAAGTTATGTTGTATGTTCAGATGAATTTCTCATATGAGCTGCTGACAGCTACTGACAGCCCTGAGATGGGAAGTTGGAAGCCTGGGGGGAAGAACAGAGGGGCAGAGCTAGCTTTAAAAATGTAACTTTGGTTCCTTTTGATTGGTGGGCTTTTATTTCTGATATTTATGGGTGACTTTTTTAGTAAAGAAAGGTGAATGAGTGAACTGTAAACCAAGTACAAATAAGTACACCTAAAGTACTGTAATTTTACTTGGAAGGTCTTGGAAGTCCACCTGTAGTTTTGTTGTTGATTTTTATTTTTTTTTCTTTGACATTGGGCTCCTTAGTCTTTCTCTATCTTTAGCTCTCCATCTGTAGACAATCTCATATCTACTTAAAATGCAGCCTTTTCTTCATCCTTTACTCCTCAATCCTTATCCAGTTCTTCTTTAGAAAGATCTCAAAATATTTTTGTATTTATTAGGATACTATTGGGTGTCCTAATAATCATAGTATCTCATTATGCTAATCCTAAATCCTAATAATTCTGTAGTAAAATAAACTTAGATTTTTGACAAATTCTTATTAACCTTTGCAGACAGATCACATGTATAAAAGCAATGTGTAACTCTGAAATAACTACAGTAATTCTTTTCTTACTGGTATAATACTCAAGTAATTAATTAAAGTAGATTATTTTTGATGTAGAGGTCCACAGTGCAATTGCATTTCCTCACACACTGATGAAGATAATGCTCTATTTTGTAAACCAGAATCCCAACAAGCCATAAGCACTTCAGTTTTGTTCTTCATTTTTTTCTGCCATAATTTGAAGATCCAAGTAGCAATTATGGGCTGGTGACAAGATAAATTTCCTAACTTGCTGTCATTCATCATTTTTCAATTGGCTAGATCAGAAAAGAAGTGATTTGTGTTTGAACTTTAAAGATTTTTAGTTTATATAGTACTGGTAGAAAGCATAGTATTTCTGAAAGCAGGTATTTCTGAATGGGTTGGGAGGAAGCCTGTTTGTAGACAGAGGTGGGATTGCACTGCAAAGGCATATCCAGGCGTGGCTCTGAACACAGACTCACCTCCTCTCTCAAAGCTGTCCTGTTTATACCAGACCTCCTGCTCATTACATCCTGCCTAAGTGTCGGTGAAGTTGGAAGTCACCCTTGAAAAGAAAAAAGTTTTCTTCCATGGAAGTTTGGATCTTAAGATGACAGTCCCCAGGCTCAGGGGCTCTTGCTGAGGAAGAAGCTGGAAAGCATTTACTTGCCTCTAGTTATTCCTGTGAGTCCTTGATGCTGCTTCCTGGTCTGGGAACTGCGAGTGCCCTTCTGTGGCAGCCGAGAGAGACATCCTATTAGGGACCACTGTTGTGTACTCCAGTCTTGTTCCATACTTTTAAAGTATCAGAAAAGGAATCTTGGAAATGATCCCACTGCTGTGCTGTCGTAGGGGAGGGATTGGGTATGCAAGGGTCAGTGTAAAGACGCAGCAGCACTCCATGGTGATGATGGTCTGTGTTGGGTGGAACACTGTTCTCATACTGCTCCAGCATCAGCTCAGCTATTTTCAGAAGATGTGGACTTTGAAGGAAACCCCATAGATGGAATATGGCCAAATCCTCTGCCTGTAACATGTTTGATAGCACTGCAGGGTGGCAAAGCTGGTCTTCAGTCCTTAAATGCATTAAATTAACTCTGGGCAAGCTTGCTGAGAAAAGGGTAATGAAGCGGGTCCAAAATGGGGTGTGTGCGCTCAAGCGCGTGTGGTGGGTTTAATGCTCCAGGCAGCATTCCTGCAGGCACATGGCTCGGGAGCAGCCAGGTCATGGAGCACACTGTGCTGTTTGTTAAATGTATTGCAGACCACAGATGCAGCCAAAATCATTTTTCCAGGCATAAAAGAGAAAGTCAGTTATGAAGGAGAGCAATCCCATCAGGAGGAACTTGTGAGAGGAGCTGGATGCAGTCTGGCATAATGCTGGCTTTGTGGAGGATGTGTCCTAGTCAGCACCCTCTCAGGCCCTGCCTGAGCCCACTGTAGCAAAAATTTCAGCTTCTGATAATGGAGACTGATGAGGATCTCAACACATGGATTGTGTTGTTTTAGGTAGAGGCAGCATCTGAACAGGTCTGCAGTGTGACTGACATGCAGTCTTTACTTCATGTGATGAAGAGGTGGGAAGGTGGAGATTACTTGAAGCACCTGGCTAGAGGCAGAACGTCATTTATCAGAGTTCCTTTGTCTGAAGGAGTACACAGCCCATACATAATTCAGAAACATGTTTAAAAATAGGGAGCTGCTGTCTTTGAAAATCAGTGAGCACCCAGGTCATATCTTGTAATATGTCTAAAATGAACCAAGAAAGTGCATATAAACAGTACTGATAAAACTAAGCCCTTTATAAACTCAGAATAATGTGTATTTTCCATGTTTATGCTGAAACACCAGGAGCTGTGTGTGGATTTATCCTTGTCAGTTCTTATGAAATCACATTTAATAGAGATGTTCTTTTCAGATGTGATCTGTAAACAGATTTTTTTGTTTTTTTCTTTTGTAGTAAATGTTGCTTCCCCCTTTTTTTTTTTTCTTCTTCAAGTCTTTTCTTCCTTCTTCTGATTTAAACTTGATGATGTTATGCTATAGTTAAATTATCAGAGAGGGAGAGTGATATCAATGTCCTCCACCTTGTTGTAAAAAAATCTATATTTTTGTTTTCTGCAGTGTATTGAGAGCAAGATAAACGAGCAGGGCGTTGCCATCCTTTATCACAGTCAGAATGATAAATGACGTGTCCTGGAAGGTTTAAAGATGTGTAAGAATGCAAATCCTTGGCCCCACAAGGATGTGTGTGTGAAAGTGCTGATCCAGCCAGGAGTTAGGCACATCCTTAAATCTAAGCAGAAGCATTGCTTCCATTGGGTATATATACCTGGCACCATGCTGCGTGGGCTAAGCAAAGCTCATTCTGTGAAAGGAGGTTTGGCATGTTTTAGTGGCTTGAAGTGGGATAAGAGAATGAGCCTTTTCCTGTCCCCTTGAAGAGCAGTGTGAGGGTACTGCAGGTTTAGCTGTTCCATGTTACTGTCCTTGACTCAACAGTGTGAACTGATGTGTGTGGAAATCCAGGTCGTTTTATCAGGGTCGCCTCACCTCGAGTGCTGGGGGCAGTTTTGGGAGCCACAATGTAAAGAAGACATTTAACTATTAGAGAGTGTCCTGAGGAGGGCTATGAAAATGGTGAACCATCTGGAAGGGAAGCCTGGTGAGGAGTGGCTGAGATCACTTGGTTTGTTCAGCCTGGAGGAGACTGAGGGGAGACCTCATTGTGGTCTGCAACATCCTCAGGAGGGGAAAAGGAGGGACAGGTACAGATCTCTTCACTCTCATGACAAGTGACAGGACCCGAGGGAATGGCCTGAAACTGAGTCACAGAACATTTAGTTTGGATATCAGGATAAAGTTTTTCACCCAAACAGTGGCTGAGCACTGGAAGAGGCTCCACAGGGAAGTGATCACACCACCAAGCCTGACAGAGTTCAAGAAGCATTTGGACAATGCTCTGGGGCATATGGTAATTCTTGAGATGTTCTATGTGGGACCAGGACTGGACTTGATCCGATGGGTCCCTTCCAACTCAGCATATTCTGTGATTCTATGATTCTATGATTCTATGATTCTATGATTCTATGATTCTATGATCTTTTCTCTATCTGGTTCTTTTTCTGGTTGTCCTTTAGTGGAAGTGCTCTTTTTGGCTCTGTTTTCTTTCCTTCCCTGTAGTTTCTTTTCATGCCATGTTTCTTGCTTCTTTGTATTTGATGTCATGTGTGCTTTCTGAGGATGCAGTGTATTCTCTGCTCTGGTTGCTGTCCACATATTCCTGGTAGCGTGAAGTCATCTATTTCTTTCCTCATGGATTTGAGCTAGTTTTCTAACTGGGAGGTGATATATCATATTTGTGTGCTGATGGAAATGTTTTTATTTGGCTTTTTGGTACTGAATTAGATGTCATCCCTCTTACATCCTTAAGACTCTAAAAGAGAGATGGGGGCTGAGTTTTCCTGATGCACTGATTTTACAGCATCAGTTTCACTGAATTACCACCAGATGATCCAACAGCATTGCAGCTGGCACTGAAATTCTGACATTCTTCTCCTGTGTTTTAAGTGATTTTGTTTACTTCATACAGTGCAATGAGGTCTCAAGCTCATGACTGGAAATTTCTTGGTGTTTTTTTGATAAATACAGATCAAAAAGATAATCTCCCTGTCTGGTCTTTTTTTTTTTTTTTTTTTTTCTAGAGCAATCTTTGAAGGTTACACATTCTTCTGTTGTACATGGTTTGTCAAAGTATGTCTTTTTTTTGTTCTCTATTCCCCTCCTATTGTTTCTTCTCTTTCTTCCCTTTATTTTAGTCCTAGGTCTTCTTTATTCTTTTGGGTTGTTTTCTTTAGGTTTGAGACACACCTGAGTTTAAGTACAGTTGGCTATTTAGAGTTAACTTGGAAATTTTCCTTACAACTGCCCTGTAAGCAAAGAGCTCGGTATTTTGCCCCTTCATCTCTTCAAGCTTTTTCCAGTGTCAACTGAAGAGTTTCACAAAAGTTTCCCATCCTGCCTCCAGCTTTCATTGCCTTTTGACTGTCTTGTGCTCCAAAGCTTGCTTTGTCATACCTGTGAGAGGCTGTGCTGCAGAATTCTCACATCCAAACCAACTGATGTTTCCCTTTTCCATTGTAAAATGTTACAGCTTTTCCTTTCAAAACACACATGCAAGTGTTCTCCTCTCCTCTAGCCTTTGACTGCCTTATAAAACTGCAGCAGAGATCTCTGGTACTCACTGGCAGCTGGACTTCTCTGCTCAGTTGCATCCAGGAGCCCCTTCATCAGCTGCTAGATGTTCTGGAGGCCACATGTGCATAAAAAGGGGTCAAGGGACATTTTGATATTAAATAAGGATTTCTTGGTTCTTGTGTGGAAGTGGCATATATGGAGTTTGGGATGAAAGATGTGAGGAATAAGAGTTTTATTTAATAACAGAAGAGGTTTCTTGTATTTATGGAAAAATGGTTTTTGTACCTCACAGTTTACTTGCCAAAGTTCAGCTGAGAAATGTTATTCTCAGTGAAAACAGATCATGTGTTTTCAGTTGCAAAGATTTCTTTGTATATGGTGTTAATTGCCTTTCCATCTTTTTACTGTTTTACCTTAACAATTTGATTACACATGTATTTTGCTCTCAAGAGACAGTGGGTGTGATACAATCTCTGTTTTAAACTGTTATCATGTAATTAGCAGGGTAAGATGTCTCTAAAGTCTGATCTGCTGGCTTCTTTGCTGCTCAAGAAGCAAAGAGCAGCTGAATTATGGGATTTGAGTCCTTGACTGGAAGTCCTTGTATAAATTTGGCATAGGTTACTTTTTTTCAGAGAATCATCTCTTTCTTCAGCTTAGGGCTGTATATTAGGACCATGCTTTAATGACATCAAGAAATTATGACGTTTCCTGATTATGCTCTATGTACCTCTTGTAGAAAGTGGGCTTGCACACAGATTTTCTTACTCATCTAGTTATGTTCTCTGATAATAAACCATGTAGGTTTTTAAAGATTCCTCTTGTGAAGTCTTATGGCTAATACTGAAAAGTGATCTTTGCTCTCCCTTCTCAGAGTCTAAATCAGACTGTTTGGGATATTTTTGCTACATTCTTATCAAAGCCATGCTGTGAGTTTTTAATGTCTTCTGGTGCTAAAATTTCACCCATTATGTTTTATGGCTCAATTTTGCATGCTCTTGGCTGAATAACACTCTTGGCAGTTCAGTTCTCTTCACTGCTGTACTAATGTGAATGTTTTGTTCTAAGGGTGGTACTCAACTGAGAGTTTAGGCCTTGGTTTCTTTAGGCTCAGAGACTCCTATGCAGTTTTAAGCTGTATGTGACTTTTGAATCACAGGTGACCAACGAAATACTTAAGCACAGTCTGTGTAACAAACCTTGGAAATGCCTTGAAGGAATTTGAAATCAACTGCCTCTGTCCCTTCTTTGGTCCAGGAAAAAAAAAAGTCCTTCTGAGTTTGTGTGTAGGAACTGCACTCCCCCTACAGAAGAGGAATGCACTGTGTATTGTCAATGCCTCCCTGGATGTGATGGGGTTTTGCATGTGCTTCTGGCAAGCAAGCAGTCAGATGTAGTTAGGGAATGACCACAGTCCATCACACAGAACACTCAGTGGTAAAGCCTTTGATGCATTGGAAATGAGTGCGTTGTGAATTGGTTTGTGTCTTACTTTCCTGTTTTTTCCCCTCTCCCAGCTGGCCACATGTAATGTAAATTGAGTGGGATGGTGGTGGATTGTAAATTGAAGTCCCTTTGCACTGGAAAATTAGTTTCCCTGAGATGAGGCTTTCATCTGTAGCTATGTGGACAAAAAGCTCTCCCCAGAAAGGTGTGTGACAGCACTTTCATGACCTCTTTTTTTGCACTGACTCAACTGTATCATAACCTCACTTTTGTGAGCCAAACCAGACTCAGGCTGTTCCCACTGTTGTAATTTATTTCAATTTTAATTTCAGTATATTCCCGCTTACCTTTCACAACAGAGAGGAGGTGTGGCAAGAGGGAAGAGGAGGAGTGGTGAAAAATAAAAAGGTGCACAAAGATTAATTTGCTGTGTAATTTTCTCTTTTAGAAGAAGGAGGAAACACACCTGGGAAAATAGGTTATCAGACCTCTAAGCACACAGGTGAAATACTGTCCTTTCTAGCAGGCGCTGTGGTGTTGCACTGAGGCAGTCACTTACTCAGCACTAAAACTATATGACCAGATTCATTTTGAGGAGGCATGATGTGGTTTTCTCTGTGTGTCTGCATTTTTACTGCCTTTAGCTAAGTTAGAGCCCTTGGTGCTTATCACTTTTTAATGATTTGTTCTTACCTTGGCTCCTTGCTTCCGGCTGTTTGTTCTTTACTACTTAGGTTGT
Source organism: Muscicapa striata striata (assembly GCA_030060385.1). Classification (NCBI taxonomy): domain Eukaryota; kingdom Metazoa; phylum Chordata; class Aves; order Passeriformes; family Muscicapidae; genus Muscicapa; species Muscicapa striata. Next base: position 80,526 of record JAREIS010000446.1, read on the forward strand.
TACTCATGTTCATATAGAGTCTTGAAAGTTAATAGAAAATGAAGATTGGAGTTGCTCTCACCTTCCCTTCTCCTGTAAGGTTGCCTGGGACAGTTCCATACACATGTATATATGGCTTTGCAGCATCTTGGCTTCTGACTCTGTTATGATTGTGTCAAATTATAAAGCCAAAGCTGGGAAGCTAGCAGCTCATTGAAATTAACTTCTTTGGATTTATAAAATCACTGATTAATCATCTTTTAATGTGGGTATAAACATAGAAGAAATATGTAGTCTCTGTCTTAATTGTAATCTTTTATATGAATTTTGCAATAGTCATACATATGTATTATATACAAATATATATATACTGAGCACAGAGGTCACAAGGCAAGCTTATTATACACAAAGTTCTTTAGTTCTTGCTTAATTTATGTGCATGTATTGTCCCAATGAAACACAGGACACTTGCGTACATGCCTATTTTTAAGCCTTAAATATATTAAATCAAATGAGAAAGAAGGTTTTTATTTCAGTATATTTTGGGCTTTAGTTTGGCTCATCACCTCGATGGTGAAGAAATGGTGGTTATTTTTAAGTCACTCAGCAGGATGGTTGTTTTCTAGTCAGTCCTCAATCCCTGACTTCGGCGCTTTCTCGTTTCACATACTTGCTGCCGTAACACATGTGCAGATTTGGGTCTTCGTAGTTGCAAGAGAAGCTTTTTGTGCTGTAGCTTTAATCCCTTTGCCTGGAAGGAAGGGTTGGCTACCTCAGCAGATTGTTCCTGTCAGCCTCCAGGTCAGATTATAAGCACATCATTCTACCACAGAAGGAGTGAAGCAGGATGAGCCAAGGCAGGAAGGTTGTAAATGTCCTCTATCTCTGACCTCTCCAGACTTGGGATAGGATTCACTGCCAATACATATGTATATTTTAGTCTTGTCTTCAAGGTCACAAGACTTTCCTCTTTGAGACTGCTGGTTGTGGCAGCACTTATGTTGTTATTATGGCTCATCTTAGGAATGCTTTGCTAGTGAGGGGGTTCAGCCCCACTCCAGCCCTCCCTGTGCTGGGTGGCTTCTCTGGGAATGGCTGCATCAATGCCAGCAGAAGCCTAGAGATGGAAAAGCACATCCTGATGTGGGAAGCTGCCTGGAGAGCCCTTGATGTCTTGAAATACTCTGTAAAGTAGCCGAAAGACCACTCTATTCCTGGCTTTGCAAATAGCAGCACATGGATCCAGAGCTGTACAAAATGAATGAGGGCAGATGTTTTTAACTGGAGCTGTCTCAAACAGCAGTTGGTTTATTGGGCTGATATTGCTCTTCTCTCAGTGACAGTCAGGTTACACTTCAGTTACTTGAAGAGATTCTCATTGCCAAAGACTTGACTCAGCATTTGATGCAACAGAGGCAGCGGATCTTGCTGGTAGGAAGGAAGGGAACAGAAGTGAGCTGCTGTGGCAGGGTGTGGTAAGGAATCTCCTATCATCGAAGGGCCACAGGTGAATAGCAACTGTGTCAGTAGTTCTGCAGGTGTTCCTCTTTCAATAGATACTTCCTGCTTTTTCTCTGAAACTTTCACCTTCTTGTGTGTATGTCATGTAATCTATTTATGGGGGTGTTAAAACCTCCATACAAGTGGGCCACAAGGAGGGCTTGTATGGAAATGATACATTGATTTATTGGTGGGGAAAAAATGGAGCAAAAATTAACCACCTTGGTTTTTATTAATATTCCAATAAATACAACAGCAAGTCTAATACAAAAATTTTCCATCAGATCAGGCTTGGACTTCTTCCTCCTGCTGCTGTGCCCTTTGATAAATATGCTTAGATTCAATAGTCTTTCCATGAATTTTCAAGCTGCTGAAGGCATAAAGAAGCTCTTCTTAGGTATTGAACTGTAAATGGTTGCATATGACATCTGGAGGAGTTGAAATGGGTTTTTACAATTAATTCAGCATATGCATCACACTTTTCCTATTGTGTGCAGTGGTTCATGTTGAAGCTGAGAAAGGTGATTCATTTGCTTTCTTCTCCCTCCTGTCAGTAGCAGCAGTAGCCCTCAGAGCAACAGTGAATGTCTGGCCTGCAGCCATGTGTTACTGTTTCTCTTCTGGGCCTTCTAATGATACTGTAAGCAGATGAGGGACCAGGTAAGCATTCTTCTTTTCCATGGGGAAAATCAGACTGGGGTTTTTAAGTACTAATCAAAACCCTGTTGTTAGGATATTTTTTAATTGACCAACCAATATTTTTCAGTCCTATGGCTTATGCTGATGCTGTCAGGAAACCTCCATTTTTTTCCTCCTGTATAAGTTACTTTACGATTTGTGAGACCTAATGCTCTGTTCTGAAATTTCACATAACTGTCAGCAGCCCTGGGATATGCTCCCCACCCAGAACATGGATGTTTTGTGCTCCCTTAGAGTCAGTCTAAAAGGTTACTACTACACAGGAGGGTATCCTGTGATCCTGTGCTCCTATCTGTTGTTAATATTACACTGATGTCCTAGGAATATGCTGGCTGCATCCTTTGAAATGTGAGGATGTTTTGTACAGGTGTGGCTGAAGGGGGCGTTGGAGGCAAAACAATCAGTTTGCAATTATGGGACTCAAAATGGCAGTAAACCTTTTTATTTCCCCTGATTTGATTTAGAGTCTCCTTTAGCTTGGCTCTGAACTATTTTCCTGTCATGCTGCTATTCTAGCTACTTCCAGGCATTTGTCAGAGACTGGCTAATTGAAGCACATGCTCCAGCTTGGATCGAAACTGCTGTTTTGATCAAGACTGTAGATGCTGTTACTGCTTCCTTGTAGAGTTCTTTCCATGAAGTACTAGGACTTTGGTTTGTAGGTTTGGATTCTCAAGGTTTTTAAGAAAGCACAAAGTCTCTGAATATAGAAAAAGTGGAAGGTTCGAACAAAGGCATCTTCAGGCAATGTTCCTATCATAGAATATTCTGAGTTGGAAGGCACCCATAAAGGCTATCCAAGTCCTGGACTTTGATCCTTGAAGCCCTCCTGTAATCCTGCTTGTGAACTGAGATGTTCTCATCAGTTCTGGAACAACTGCAGCCCATTTGCAAACCAGTTGCATAATCCAGTGAAGGCAGTCAGATTCTTGGATTTCTTAAGCCCTGTTCTTTGGATAATTCCACAGTTTTTATCTGTTCACCCCTAATAGATCTGCCTAAGTGCCTGTCTGTTCCTGAAAACCAAGTTTTGTATTCTGTTATGTCTCTTCCATACCTTGGCACTACTATGATGTTCACATTCAGGGGTGTTTTTCCTTTCAGTAGCTGTATTTTGCTGTGATATTAACATGTTAATTTCCTAAGATATCTGCTATAACAGATTACTGGTTATGACTACCCTGTTTGTCTCAACAGGAAAGGAGGTTCTCTTCCTTTTCTTCCAGCATTCCCAGGACAAGTCATTCTGACAAGGCCTCCAACTTGAGGCAAAACTGTGGGTCCAGGGGGGTTTCCCAGGCTTGCAGGAGGCCCCTGGACCTATTGCACAACAAGTGTGCTAGGAATGGAAGGTGTCAGGGGGGCAGAGTGTCTCAGGCTTGTGGCTGTTCCTCCTGCAGCTCTTTGAGAGCAACAGGGACAGAGCTGGTAACTTATTTCTCTCTGTCCTTTACCATGTTTACTCTTTCAGTTGAGCCCTGAAGCCCATGAAAACAACCTTGGAATACACAAAAAGCTTTGATTTTTGACAGGAAGCTGCTCCCATGTTAATGGATGCTGGTGTGGTACATCCCACCCAGATCCCATTGACAGATTTCAGTCTTTTTGTCTGTAAAATGGGAGATGTGTTTCTCAGGTGAGGTTGTGGCTTAATATTGAAGTGCCGTCTGAAAGAGGGCAGATAATATTCCTGCTGCCTGGGCAAAAACAGTTAACAAATAGCAACTGTGGGAAGCACCAGGGTGAGGCTGTGCCCAGGGATCTCACAGGCAGTGCTTTACCCTTGGTTTCTCATGTCAGTCTTGCTGAACATCATTGACTTACCAAACTGCTCCTATGAGCATGAATTATCTCAGATTCCCTTGCAGACACATTGGCACTAATTACATTTGCAGGTGTGCAGTTGGCAAAGCTGTAGGAGAGGGAATTGATTTATCTCTGTTACCCTGCTGACCTGTCATTACTGATGGCAAAATGGGAACTTGAAAGAGCACAAGTGACACCTAACTTGAATCAGAACAGCTACCAAAGCCATCTCCTGCCTTGGGGGCTGGCAGGTGACTCTCCCACACCTTTCTTGCCTACACATGCTGCATACAGCTGCAGGAGCAGGCCAGTGTGTCCCTGCAAAGCTGCTAGGGTGGTTCCTAATGGGGATGAGCAGTTAGCTCATCCTAATAGAGTGAGCAGTTCAGCATATGACAAATTCAGATAGCAGATAAGTATATGTTTTATATGTATAAAACATGCATATATCTGCAGAAGAGAATAAATATCTATGAATTTGTTGGGTTGATGTCAAGACGTGTGTGTGTAAAATATATTTAATCATAATTAAACCTTTTTAAACCTAATACTTATGTAAAATTTGCATCATATATCTCTTAAGCCTGTCATTCTTGAAGCACTTGGGCAAAATGGAGTTTGGCCCCTGAGATATTCTTCAGAAAAATACCTTTTACCCTGTCAAAGAATATTCATGTTTAGGAATTTTCAATATTTGGCTGAAGTTCAGGTCCTTTTGTTATGAGTTTTAATTTTAGCTTCTACAGAATCAAAGTATCATCCTCTCTGTGTGAACTCCTAGTCTTGGTGTCCAGAAACCAAGTGCTTCCTTTGTGTCCTTTTTGTATTTATCAGTACAAAGACTTTTTTTGTTAGTTCAGGCATAATTTTTTTTTTTTGTGCTCTCAAACTGAATACACTTTTGGTTCAAAAGCACTGCAAGAAGAATAATTTCTTATAGAGAGTCCTTCTGGGACTATAAATAATAAATGCTGTGACTCAGTGTGTTGCAGGCACCTCTGCAACATATATGTGCACTGAAAAGATTCAGTAAACAATGATTTACCTGCTCGTTGTCAGCCCTAAACCAAGAAGGATCTATTCAGATTTCCTTGCTAGCTTGATGAGTTTTGTTTGTACTGAACTGCTTTTTAGGAGTTTTAGAATGTGGTGCTGTTTTTGAAGGCTGCAACTTTATGAGGGGTATTAAATATTCATTAAATTTTTAGTTCTGAGTCAAGACCTCCTATTCAAACCTTACCAACTTGTTGTAGGTGCTGATTGTGAAGAGCTTGGGACTGCCACACTTAGTGCCTTATGGTGCAATAGTAATGGACAGTTATTATTTCACAATTGCTGGAATTACTTGATTATGGTTTCTCCCCCACCCCTTAATTATGTAGTTTTGTGCTTTGTGATGTGGCAGATTGACAATGGCAGATTGACAAACAGGACCCTCTTCAGGACTGGTGTTAAACTCTTTATGCATTGTGATAAATAGTACCTAAGAAATCCATTAATATAATTAATTCCAGAGGTAAAGAAGAAGCTTATTCATAAATAGAAGACCAGTCTGTATATGTTGTCCTTTTTTCTCCAGTAAAATAAAAGCTTGTCTAGGAGAAAGAGACCAACGTGGTGTGTCTGGGTTATCCAGGATCCCACTGATAAAGTCGTTAACCAACATCTGTGGAGTCAGTGGAAAGGCTCCTGTTAGCATCAGTGGGAGGTGGGGCACGCTGTGGAGCTTTCTGAAGTGCAGAAAGCACAAAGTCAAGATGTGTTTTCTCAAGTGAAGTCAGCTCCTAATCTAACTCCACTCCTAGAGTTTCAAAATTCAGAGGAAAAATATCAGACTTATTCCACACAAGGCATCATTTTTGTATTCAAAGGGGCAACAGGACAATGAGATGGTCTTAAAAAGAGAAGGGTGACTTTGGATTTCCTTAGTCCCAATAGGACAGGCTGAGGGCACTGGGTGCGCTCACTTCTCTTTGCGCTTTTTTATTTATTTTCCCAAGGCAGATGGGACTGATGTGTTTCTGAGATTCTCTCAGGGCAGGCATAGGCTCATGCTGTAGTTCAAAGTCCACCTTGAGCATGTGGAAAGAGGTGTTAGAGAACTTTTCTTCTTTTGTATCCTTCTTATTTTACCTGTTAGGTCTCAAAGGGAAGATCTTCACAGACAGATATTCAGCAAGATGTGTCCTGCAAATACACAATGCACGTTTGCAGAGCCTGTATGTTTGCTTGTCATCCGCCTGCCGGAGTGTCCCTGCAGGGCTGGGATTGCACTCCTGTGTTTAGTGATGAGACTTTGTACCATGAGCCTTTTGGAGAGCTATGATGTGCGTGTAGATCCCACTATGGGATAAAAACTGGAAGTGTTCCCAGTCAGTTCTGTCTGGTTTGCCATCTTCATGAAGCTGCTCAGTCCCCACAGGTTCAAGCTTTGCTGTGAAGGTTGGTGTAAGGCACTCACCTCCGTCAGCTTGTGTGCAGTAGGAGATTTTCTTATAACGTCCTGGATAATTCCTGTGCCTTTGTGTTTAGGAATTACTTGTTCCACCAAAAAAAAACCAAAAACAAAAACAAAAAAACCACACACAAAAAAACCACAACAACAACAAAAAACTTTAGTACAAAAATACTGTTCCCTGGATCTCTGAAGAAGGGCAATCACAGCCTTGTTCAATTCTAACCCGTTTGCTGACCATCACAGCTGGGAAATTGCTTTCCTGGTGCCAAGGGAGTTACTAGAAAGCATGACGAAAGGCTTTCACGTCTTCAAGCAAGGGGCATTTTTTCCTTTCTCTCTTATTGTCTTCTTCTTTTGTGTGAAGTGTTTGGAGTAGCAGTGGCGGTAATGACCCTCAAAAGCAGGATTTCTAAAATGCTTGTGTCCCCCTCCCCAAAGCAGTTTGCTGCCTGTCTCCCAAGACATGCTCAGCTCCCTGGAACAGCACGGTGGTGTTTGTTTCAGTGTGGCCGCCCGTCGGGGATTTGCAGGAATACTGCAGCAAATCATCCTGCATGCAAGGCTGACCTCTGGGAGGCTAACAAATTGAGGTGAGCCAGCTGGAGCGATAGGACACTGCCGGCAGACAGAGCATGCTCAGACCTGGGGAGAAAGGTGGCTCGGGCTGCAGATGGTGCACGGGTTACGGTGCCGAGAGCTCCTAGATGGGATTTTTGCTTTTTCTTTGTGGTGGTGAGGAAAGAAGAGGACTGGAGAGTGCTCGTTCCCCTGCAAAGCATAGCTTTAAGGTGTCTTCTTTTTTCTCCTGTGAAAGAGAGGCACGGGATAGCATTTCCTGTTATTTAGCAACACCAGGTATGCGTGCATGTGCTGAAACACTGATCTACCAGTGATAGTACTTCCAAGACTAAAAGGTTGCAGATGCTCGGAATTACTGCATTTCTTTGCTGGGTGTCATTGTAACTGTGCTGTGTTTGCTGTGCTGATCACATACGGCTCTGAATTCAGTTTTGCTGGCAGTCCTGCTTGCAGTGTACTGAGGAGAGGGGGGAGGTTGGCATGTTTTCGATGATATCTCCTCGCTCTCCCTCTCCATGCAAGTTCACACTGAATCCCTCCTCTGTATGTGTGCACATGTGGGAAGGGAGTCAGTAGTCCATTTGTAATCCCACGTCTTTGTAGTCCCTCTTTGTTTGACTAGTGGTTTGCTTTATCATTTTTAAACAGAAGTCTAATGGGGAAAACGTCTCTGATACGGACTAAATTCTGTAGGTGTGCAGAAATGTATTTCTTGCTGGACACGTGCTGCTAAGGGATTACTTTTTTTTTTCCCTTTTTTTTTACCTTCCTCTAAAATCATGCTAATGTGGAGCTTGTGGTAACCAAGGAGGGATTTTCACTGTTCTTATTGGCTGCGCTGTGCTCCGAACAATTTTGGCTCCTGCTTAGGATTTGCAGCACACCGGAGCGGTCCTGGGCACCGTGCTGATGGAAAGCGGGGAGAGCTCAGGCTGGAAATGCTGCTAAGCACCAGTCCCAGCACCCGAGTAACGCGGGTACTCTGCCCGCTGGAGAACACAGAAAGAAAGGGTAGATAAAATACAAATGGCAGCTAAAGCCCAGAGGCACAGTTGGAGCGGCTGAAGATCATCTTGTTCCGTACTTTGGGATTTCGTATCACATTCTTTTAAATTCAGTCTTGCAGCATTAGTAAATTTTCCCTTCAGCCACCCCCGCTCCCTCTTTGCTTTAGGCAGACCACTGAAGTAAGATAAACCTGCTGCTCTCCTGACAGGTTTTTTTTTTTCTGACAAAGGTATCTTGTTTGCAGACTAAAAGCAAGAGGCTTGGAAAAACGAGAGATTTTTTTACTCGTATTACAAGGCTGTTAATGACAATGTAACCAGATAGGTTTCAATGGGATACTCGGGTGAAAAAGATCAGCTGGAATGAACTCTGCCTGTTAAGCTTTCCCCTCTGTCTAGCCATGGTAATCTTGAGTAACTTGTGTTTCCATCTTTTGGCTTGGGACTCTCAGAAGGTGAACAGGACTTGAGGGGCTGAGAGAAATACTCTTTTTTTTTTTTCCTTTTCTTTTCCACTTTTTTAGCTCATTTTTCTTACATCTCTTGCCTCAAGCTTGTTTATCAGAAATGCATCTTTTTTAGGGAAATTTTCTGGAGATCTGGGATTTTGTTTGAGGAAAAGGTTTCGTACTCCATTATGGATGGAGAACTTGGAAATGCAGATCTTAGAAGCCCAAGAAATATTCTTTTTAGATTTATACTTTTAGCTCAGCTTTGTGGCTTGCTTCTATGCATTGACTGATTAGTGTTAGAATTTTTTAACTTGTTATTTTGTAGATCAAGACAGGAGTGTCAACAAATACTAAATCAATGGCTGCTAGTCATTGTGAAATTTCTTCCTGTCCCAGCTTCCAGACTCTGAAATTAAATGTAAGAAAACTTAGATTTTCTATCCCTAAGTGCAGCTGTGAGGTGTTCTGTAGCCACCAGTCTTCTCCAGTTCATATGGAAGGTACTTTGCAGCAGGGACCATTGCACAGAGCCTCAGTGTCCTTGGTTGCAGTCTTGTATAGAAAGATTTACAGTTTTGCTTTCTATTCCTCACTTATGCTGAACCATAAAAACTGAAGATGGGCCTAATTTTGATCACAACTCTCTCTACATAAGGTTTTTATAAGACAGGGGTTTTAAAATATACTGTTCTGTTTTGAATTTTTTTTCTGAATAAAGCTCTATTTTAAATTTTTTTGCTTGAGACTACATAGTCAAGATATTCTTATTTTTCATATCCTTTCTTTGTATTAGGCTTCAATAATGATATTTTTATCTTTAACTGCTGGGCTTACTCCCTCTACAAGAATCTGTTCTTTTCCTGTTTAAAAAGTCAGCAATTCTTCAGTTGGCTGCTTTTTACAAAGAAAATGTTCCAGTATATCAATCATTCAGTGTACCATCGTTGCTTTAATATGCTATGTACTGTGAAAGATATATGTATCTCATTAAATAAATAGAGTGAATAAGATGATAACAGCTTTTTGGGCTGTGGGGATTGACTTGCTTGTAGTTCTTTGGAAATCTGTGACAAAGATGAGAATAAAAGCAAATTCTTGGCTGCTGAATCCCAACTCCCCCTCCTTCCAGTTGGGAAAGTTGCCTTCTAGCAACTTCTGCTTTAAGGATGAATGAAGTAGGTATTTAAAACTGCATGTGTTATGTACACTGGATCCTTAGCTAAGCCTCTTTCATCAGGAATGGAAGAAAGAACAGAAGACATTTTGCAGGGGGAGTGCAAAATGCCGTGATGTTTGCATGCATTTTTTTCCTGTACTGGTCCTGGAAAGCCAGTCTAGCAAGAGATGGATCCAGGCGTGGGGAATGCTGATGGAGGAAATGTCCTTGAGGAGGGAATATCTGCTCCTGCCCCTCCCACTGTGTTACTGTAGCAAGAAGCCCATTTCCTGCCCATGCAGCTCTGCCCTAACTCCTTGGCTGTCCTGTGGCAAGGGCAGCCCCAGTCCACTTCCAGTTGTGTTTCTGGAAACTGTGGAGATGGTTCTGTCTGGACACCGTGCCACCACTGGCAGGCTGTGCACAGGAGCTGACCAGCTGGGTCAAAGCCAAGTTGGCCTCCATGAGGAGGCATTTCCCCCTGTGCAAAGAGTGGTGATGCTCTCTGGAAATGTGTCTCCTTCATGCTTTTTGGTTTTCCATTTTATGAGACTTTTTAGCCTGCTGTAGCTATGGGAAGCTGAACATTGGTCTGGAAAATGTTCAGGCATTGGTTACAAAAGTCCATCGAGGCCTAAATAGACAAAACCAGCACTTCTCATTTTGTTAATACCTGCAGGAACAGGTGACCCCTCTTTAGATGTGCTGGTCACCCTGTTCACCCTTGTTCTCCCTAACCAAGCTCTTAGTTTTTTACCCTTTGAGGGTCTTAGTAGTGTATATTTCTCTTCTTTGTAGTTGGGATTTTTTTAATGAGGGTTTTGTAGCTTTTCTCCCTCTTTCTTACCTAGATTGCAGTTTTTAAAATGGAAAAGAGATTTGGAACACTGTCCATCATATTAATAGCTTTAGTGATTCATCCTACTGTAGCTTCACAATTAAAAAAAGAACAACAGAACTCATCTCCCAAATGAATCCAAACAGTTCTTTATGCCAACTGCCTATTAGTGGAAATTCCTCTCTCATCCCACCCACTCTGATCTCCTAGGCATGTTAACAGGAGATGGAGAACAGTGTCTCCATCTATGCTTCCTGTGAAATTACCACTTCCTGAGGATGTTTAATACATCAGATAACCTGTAGCTAACAGGCAGAAGGTGCTGCTATGTCCAAACTTGCATGAGAGTATTATTGACCTGCAAGACACTGGAGGGCTCTGCCAGAAGTGCCTGCTGAACACACCAAATGAATATTCCTGAAGACTTTACCTGCTCACCAGCAGCCAGTGCCAGTTAGAGGAGAAGCAGCTGGGCTGTGAGAATTAGGCTGTGATGCTTTTGCTACGTGAATGGGGGTGGAGGAAGAAAATGGGGTAAGCTCTTCATGCCTATGAACTCTTGGAAAAAGAGTAAAGATGAGCTGACCAAAAATAGAGTGCCTCCCACAGGCTCTTTGCTGCTGGAGTGGCATCCATTGTGGCTGAGCTGCAAGCCTCAGGATATGCTCTTAATTCCCTTGCACAGTCTTGAGCTGCCCCCACACCTGTGTTTTTGCTGAAATCCATGTCTGACTCTAAGTCTGCTGCCCCCTGCCCTGTCAGCATCACTGCCAGGGAAATCTGCCTCTTCTACCTCCCCTCTCACTCCTGCTGCTCCCCTGCAGCCCACTCCTCTCAGGAGTCCCCAAGGGCACATCCCATCCCATCCCCTCCCATGGACATCATGGCCCTCTGCCAGCTTGGCAGCAAGAAGCTCTGTGCAGCTTTTACATGCATGTCTCTTCTGGCTTGGCTCTGGTCTATCAGTTGTGTCTCCTGGTGCTGAAGGATGGTGCTTTAGCATTTCAAAGCAGAGAGTGAAAAAATGTCAGTCAAATCGATTTCCTTGGTAACTGGGGCGAATTGCTCATGTGGAGCAGAGCCCTGGTTATCCCAGTGTCACTTGGAAGCAAGAGGGTGGATGAATGTGGTAGGGATGGAGAGGAGGGAGTCTGTGGGCAGCTCAGGGTGACTGGCCTAGAGGCTGCCCTCTATGCAGAAAGAAACAGCATCTGTGCTCTTAAGGAAAGTAGCAATGTGTCTGACCTGCTGCTTCTGCAAGTGCCTTTCAATTCTTAGGATGTTCTCTGATGACACCATGGGAGTGGCAGCTCCAGACCCATTTCGTGAGAGAGATTTAGTAATGAACTCTTTTATTGTGAAGCAGCTCTCTTCGGGCGGAAAACTAAATGCTTTCACCTACCTGTTTCAGTGTTACCCTCTGCCTCTTGGGAAAGTTTCTTAGCCCAGATATACTGCTGGCAGCTCTTTATGACTGATCTCAGCTTGGGGGACTGAGGAACCAGGGGGCATGGAGAGTGATTGCTTGCCTTTACTCCCTTGGTGCAGCCTTTCTTGGGTATGTAAAAGCCAACAGTGGGATTGCTTGTTACTATTTATACTCTATCGTTCCCTGAGGGACCAAAAATTATAGTTCCTGAAGGTCTGTTTTCACTGAAAGTGTCAGATTGAAAAAAAAGGTGGATGATAAAATGTGGGAAAACAGGCGAAGAATTAAGACAGTTCTCTGAGTACCTGTGAAATTCTCCTTTTATTTCTGCCTGCAACACCCCTTCCTGTCCACATCCTGTTGTTTGCTTCCATCAAAAGCAGCTTTCTCCCAAGCAGTATGAATCAGGATTTAGGAACTGGCAATAAGGAACAGAAATGAAGATGGATTACTTTAGCACTGCTAACGTTTAACATATATTCCTGACACCTGGTTGGCTAAAGCACATACACGCACTTCAGCTAAGTGCAGGGAAGTGAAAGAGCTGCAATGAGGAAAGAGGCGGAAAAGGGCCTTGCAGGTGATTTTTACTAAAAGGCTGAGTTGTTCATTCCTACCCATTTAGCAGGTGGGCTGTGGCAGATTCTGAAATGAGAATTGCTAACCTCTGAACACTGGCTGCATCCATCAGGCTGCATTTCTGAAGTGCCTCCTTTGCCCTTCCCTTGGGAGGTGAGAGAACAAATCAGTCAGGAGTGAAACATTTGAACAGGCTGTTTTCAAGGAGGCCTGTTTGGCTCAAGGGGTTTGTAATGGTCGGCAGAGCTCTCCACCACCAAAATGTCCATGAAATGCAGGTGGTGTCAGTGGTGTTTTTATGGGGCTTCTTATGCCTTTGAAACCTCCACACATACACACTCATCTTGCCATGAAGGAATATTTAAGAAGCTGTGTGCTTTTCCCTCCTCTGCCAGGTTGTTGCAACTTATATTGACTCCAGTGAACTTGTAGGTGCTTTGTTCTTCTGACCCACAGAAGTTCACTTTCACAATGCCTGCAGACAGGCCTGCCTTTAAGTGTGTGCTTGCAGCAGGGGACTTCCTTGTTAAAGGTCTCCTCCATGTACTGATTATCAGGCTGTGGACATGGCTGCTGGGCAGACATTTGTAGTGAAGAGGTTCTGTGCAGAATTGGATGATACCATTAGACATTTTTCAAAGACAGTGAAGAAGTAAAATAAAGCTTTGAAAGTCAGTACCAAGAAAATAACTCAGGATCTGTCCCCATCAAAAATTTCTCTTCCTGAAAACTGGTTTGATTGCGTTAGCAGAACCTGAGGGATGTACTGCTGTCCTCAGTGGGGTTCCATTCCAGGCTGTCCATGGAATAGCCATGATTGGGAGTTGCACAGCCACGAGGAGCGACAGTCATCCCCTATTGACAGAGGAGGACAGATTGAGATGTGACATGACTGCCATCATTTTTCTGTGCAGGATATCTGTGGCACTTGGAACAAGACCCAGTTAAAGTTGCTGTGGTGGGAACAAAGGCTAAGTGCTAGAAAAGAGTTTATCATAGTCCTTCATGCCTCTCTCAATAGAGTCTGGCTGAAGAGATTAATGAGTGCTAACAATGAGATAGAGAAGCATCTTTGGGGTGTGGTTTATGGAGAGTTGATCCTGCCCTGGTAATCAGACGACCACTGGGACAGAGGTCCCTTTCCTTTTCTTCCATGATTGAAATCAAAACAACTAATTTTTAATTTGCTGCCTGTTTTTAGGGAGTTTCTAAATGAAGCAGTTTTCAGACCACTTGCAAAAGGAGGTAGACTTCATTTCTGTTTCACTTAAGTAGCTAGAAATTGAAATTAGTTTGTTGCTCAGATCCCCAGAGATTACCTCTTGGGTTTGTGTGGCTTACAGTTAGCACTCGTTTCTTTGGTGCTATTCAGACCCCCACGTACCTTCAGTTCTTCCTAAGACCGATCTCTCAGGCTGTTGGGATCTTATGAGGTGTAGGAATCCCTTCTGACTTCATTGAGTTCCATGAATGATTGTCCATTCAATTCCAAGTTGCAGGATCAAGCTTTTAAGCTGCAGTAGCTGTTTTCAAAGGAACTCCTTTGGCAGTAGAAGAGGTGTTTGCTGTGGTCCCAAACATGCCTGGCTAACTTCCTCCACATTGCCATGTACAAGTGTCTCTTGGTGAAAATGCTAAAGAATACTTGGGATGTCAGAACATGTTGAGAACAGCTTGAGACATTGCTTTTTTTCCCCCCCCCATGGCACACTTGCACCAAAGGAAATTTAAAACTGCTACATTTAAAAATCGCAGCTAGAAGCAATCTAATTAGAAATTTCCCTTCCTAAAGTTCCCAATGAGTCACAGGTGCAATTATTTACAGCCTGACTAGCAATGAATCTTGATGCATAATGAAAATTGAAGCCCATAAATTCTATAGGTGAATCAATACCTCAGTTGAAGTTCACAGTTGAAGTTAAAATCAATACTCCGATATAAGCCAGTAGTGTTTCTGCATAGGAGGAGAACAGTGGCAGGCTCTAACAGAAGAAGAGCCAGGGAGGCTTTGGAGCAGCACAGAAAAGGTTCTCAGGTTGGGATGGGAAAATGCCAACAGTGAAACCCTTCAAATGCATTAACTTATCGTTTATATAAAGGCTGGCTGTGCTGTGCAAGCCAGACTCTCACTAAATGAAGGTTTGATTGCTTTAATGACACATCAGTTCCTCTCATAAAGAGCGGAGCTCTCCTCTTTCCCATGCCAATTTTTCGTTTGGAAGACAATGGCAGTTCCTAGCTTTTGATCCTGGGTTGCAGCCAGAGCAGCACCCTAGTGAATCGGGATTCTCCCTCAGGGCAGTCTGTAGACCTGCAAGTCCTTCCCCCACCCCTGGATAAAATGAAATTGGATGTGATGTTCACTGGTTCACATTGCACACTGGAGCATAGTGAAATCTGTCCTGGCAATACTCCTGGAGCTACTGCTACCTGCACAGTGAAGGTGAGGGCACCACCAAGTGCTCTCAGCCGTACAGAGCGGAAGGAGGAGCTTGGTCTCCCAGGGAAGATGGCCCAGTGATTGTGGTGCTCTATTTCCTCTCACTGTGGGGGTGGTCTGCAAAAAGCAGAGTGATCCAGAGTCCCAGAGAACATATTTTTCTTTCTAACAGATCTTCACAGAATTCATCTTAAACTCTTTTACATTTTCTTCTTCAAAAGCATAGAAATGGAAACGAGAGAGGAGCCTTCCTGTAGAACAGCTCCCAGTTCTGTTTTTTTCTTTTTTTTCTTTTTTTTTTTCAGTTTTGGGGAGAACTTTGGCACTGTTTTCTTCTTTTCCCTAATTCCCAGGAAGGGGGAAAAATTGCCGAAAGAAGCCTAAACTCTCTTGAATAGTCCATAAAATATGATTTATGGTGGAGCTGTAAGCCTGATGTTTAAATGGTTCTTCTCTTTTATTTTCCACAGGTCTTTGCCCTCACCATGTCAAAGAGTGTTAATGATGTGTTCCCTCTCCATCGCATTCCCCACCTGTCATCCTGCTAGGATCTAAGTACAGAATGAACATAGCAGCTGTGTTCAATGCCCTGCTCGTGTCCATCCTCGCTGCCGTGCTGTGGAAATACATCAAACTGCTCGATCATGCTGCCATGGTGGAGGAGGAGCTGGTCCTCATGCGCCAGTCTCAGGAGCTTTCTGAGGCTCAGATTGATTACCATGCAGCTCTGCAGGCCCTGGTGGAGAACGGTACCAGGATGGTGTGCACTGGCAGGATGCACACGGACCGCATCTGCCGCTTTGAGTCCCTCTGCTACTCCACCGAGGCTGAGGAGTTCATCTACTTCCACAGCAACTCCTCCGTCATGCTGCCCAACCTGGGCTCCCGGAGGTTCCAGCCGGCTCTGCTCGATCTCTCCTCTGTGGAGGACCACAACACCCAGTACTTCAACTTTGTGGAGCTGCCAGCTGCTGCGCTGAAATTTATGCCAAAGCCGGTCTTCGTGCCTGATGTGGCGCTGATTGCCAACAGGTTCAACCCAGACAACCTGATGCACGTCTTTCATGACGACCTCCTCCCCATCTATTACACCATGCAGCAGTTCTCTGACTTAGATCTGGAGGCACGACTCTTCTTCATGGAAGGGTGGAATGAAGGTGTTCACTTTGACCTCTACAAGTTACTGAGTAACAAGCAGCCGCTCCTCAGGGAGGAGCTTAAAACTCTGGGCAGGCTTCTCTGCTTTACCAAGTCCTACGTGGGACTGTCCAAAATCACCACCTGGTACCAGTACGGATTTGTCCAGCCACAAGGGCCAAAGGCTAACATCTTGGTTTCTGGCAATGAGATCAGGCAGTTCACCAAATTCATGATGCAGAAACTGAACATCAGCTTGGAGGAAAGCTCTAGTGAGGAGTACATCATAGTGTTCAGTCGGACAATCAACAGACTTATCCTAAATGAGGCAGAACTAATCCTGGCTCTTGCTCAGGAGTTTCAGATGAAAACCATTTCCGTCTCTCTGGAGGAGCATTCATTTTCTGACATCGTGCGGTTGATCAGCAATGCGTCCATGCTGGTCAGCATGCACGGGGCCCAATTAGTCATGTCGCTCTTCCTGCCAAGAGGGGCCACCGTGGTGGAACTCTTCCCATATGCTATCAACCCTGAGCACTACACCCCTTACAAAACCCTGGCAACCCTTCCTGGCATGGACCTGCAGTACATTGCCTGGCAGAACACGGACAGGGAAGACACGGTAACCTACCCGGACAGACCTTGGGATCAGGGTGGGATTGCTCACCTGGACAAAGCTGAGCAGGAGCGCATCATTAAGAGCACGGAGGTGCCGCGGCACCTGTGCTGCCGCAACGCTGAGTGGCTGTTCCGTGCCTACCAGGACACAAAGGTGAACATCCCGTCTCTCATACACGTGATTAGGCAGACTGTGAAGTCGAAGCCTGGACCCAAGAAGCAGAAGTGGTCTGGTAGCCTCTACCCTGGCAAAGTGAGGGATGCCAAGTGTCAGGCCTCTGTCCAGGGCACGACTGAAGCTAAACTTGCTGTTTCCTGGCAGATCCCCTGGAATCTGAGGTATCTCAAGGTCAGAGAAGTAAAATATGAAGTGTGGATACAAGAGCAAGGGGAAAACACTTACATGCCTTATATATTGTCCCATCAGAATCACACCTTCTCAGAAAACATTAAGCCCTTCACGATATACCTGGTGTGGATACGCTGCATCTTCAACAAAAACCTCCAGGGACCTTTTGCAGATGTGCTCATGTGTAGTACATAACCTGCTGCACTACCTGTACAGCTCTAACCTGCTCTCCGCTCCATCTGTGGTTTAAAACTTCTTGTCTTGTAGTTTGTAGAGAGCTGAAGAGGACTAGACTGTACCAGTGCCTAAGTGTCCGTTTTATTGCACTCCACATGTATTCTTTCAATGGTATTTATTTCCAGTGAGTGTTTGGGAAAAAAAAAAAAAAAGAAACCTCTGTGTTCTTCAGAGTAACTTCCACAGGTTAAATTACATGCTGAATACATGTAATTGAAAACAGAATGGAAGTGAATTGTGTGTACTTTGGTTGTGATTTAAATTTGTTCCTATTGTGTGGTGACTATTTAAGCACAGCGTTAAAGCGCAGTTAATTCCATGGCTATGTGGGCAATTTTCATCAGCTTTTTCATTGTAAGTTATATTTTTTAGTAACTCTTGACTGTAACTTTGAGTTCAAGATTTTGTACGAGAGCCTTCATTAAACTGCTGTAAACCTCATCAATATTTTTTTGCGTTTCATTATTTGTCTAAAGCATTACTGTGATAGATTTGTCCATTGCTATGACAAAATGTTTATCTGTAGCTTCCTATGTTTATTTATTGATGAAGAGAATGACTAAAGACTACATCTTCATGTTTAAAATCAGATTTTACTGCATCCCTAATGCAAAAAGTTGTAGTAACCGATAAGAGGTAGAAGGGATGGAGTAGATAAAATAATTTACCGTGTTTTAGGAGTTTTCATTTTGTGAGTTATGTACAGGTGTGAGAGAAAGCAGTGGGGTAATTTGGGAGAGCTGATGGGGAAGAGATTGCATTTACAGCAATCTGCTCAAGAAAATCCTTTTTTTTTTTTTTTTTTGGTGTTTGATCATACTAATCTGTTGATAATAGCTACTAATAGGTATAGGCTTTGCTAGGGAATAGGCAGGTGGTGGCAAAGGGAAGCTTTCTGTGCATAGGTGTTCCTGGATGGTGGTGGAAGGAAGCAGAGTCAGGCAGGAAACAGGTAGGTGTGCCAGGGTATTGGGCTGGCCAGAGCACATAGCAGGGATCGAGCTGATGACACTCACACCTCTGTTACTTCAATTCAGGGAGTAGTTTACACTTCATTTTCCCTGAGATCAGAATCTGGCTTCATTGCCAAGGTAACACACTGGCTACTTTGGACTTGATCCTGCTCAGATCTGCTTTAGCTGGAGACCCTAAATGGCACTGTCTTTGGAAAACAGCTCTGAGTCACAAGTGCAGCTCTTGAGGAGGGGAGAAGGAAAGGGGCAGGAGTGTGAGATGTTTCCCTGATAGATATTTGCATCCTCTATAGTTTTTAACCAGTGTTGAAGCAAAAGGAAAAGTGCTTTCTTCTCCTCTCCCTCCCAGTCCACACCTTCCTCCCAAGATCTAGATGGATATTTGAAGAGTAGGATAAATGTCTTGCTCTCTGGGCTGATAGAAGAGCATCTCAAGGCAGGATTGTAAATATGGGTTCTAAGGAGAGGGGGAGTACAAGTGGCTGTACAAATTTGGACAAGAAACAGAAGGATTGAAAAATGAGCAAAACACCACAGCACAACATTGGACCTTCAGGCAAGTGCTACTTCTGTATATTCATTTTCATTATGTCTTGCTTTGTTTTCAAATGTGTTTATGATTTAAAGGAGGGGAAGAAACAGAACATGAGTCCCAAAGTCTACATTTGATTTGCAGTTGTAACCTTGCCAACTAATGGGTTTTGCCTTGATATTTTAAAGGGATATGGGAATATTCCCATTCTTGTTTGCTTAGGACAAAATGGGCTTCTTGCTGAAGTGAGTATTCGAACTGTGCCCCACAGTCTCCATGTGGCTGCACATTCCATGCCATGTATGTCGGAGCTGAGTGAGAAAGACTTCCTAAAAGATGACAGTGAAAGCAAGCTGTTCAGGGAAGCCTGCAGGACCTGTGGCTCCCCAGGAACTCTCTGGCTGATGAGCTCCCACTCATGGAAGGGTTTTGCAGCAGTCCTGCATCCTCATATCCATTCAAGCTGAAGGTAGCCCTGTGGCCAGTGACCATCCTGCTGGCTCATGCAAAGGTGGTATTGCTGGTATCCTATTTGGTAGTGAATGAGTCTTCAGAGATCTGAAATTTAGTCAGCATTCATTTTGTATCAGTTCTCAAAAATAATTTTCTTTGGGTATGTGAGCTGCCTGTGTTCTCCTAACCATTGTTTGTCCTCAGCAGGATATTGATCTGCTTGTTGCCTTCCTGTCTGCTTTTCTTTGTGTCTTTTGTAGTAATCCTTTGCCTGTAATTTGTAGATCATCTTGTTTCACTTAAAATTAGTTCCATATGATTGCAGATTTTATAACATTTGCAGATTGGTTACAGAACATTAACTATTTTCTTCTCATATCCTAATGACTAATCAACAAAATTGGCTACAGAGCAATGAAGTATCATATATGTGGGTTTCTGTGGCCATGAAACAGTCTCTCATGTTCAGAGAGAGACTCGTTTTTTCCAGGAGATAATCAAATGTGCTTTCCAAAAATGTGCATTCAGGTTCTGTCTTCCTCATCAGTGCTATGAGTAATTTATGAGGTGGAAAAAAAAAAAAAAGAAGGGCTTTTTCCTTTTCAAATTCTGAGATGGCTGAACACTGAAGTTGTGCTGGTGATGAAATGTGCTGTGCCATTTGCCTCCAACACCTACCCAATGTAAAAGTGTGCTGGCACCTCACTGCCACACCTGAATTTCTTCTCTGCCAGAGCACACAGCAGTGAGAGCCCCTGGTGCAGCCTGTAGCTGTCATAAACTGGGCACGGTAATGTTACACTGATTTATAATGCCTCAAGGATTGCTCTGGAGTGCTGGCACCTTTCCATAGTAAATTTTCTTTCTTTTAATAACTTTTCCATCAGTGCTTTGCAGGCCCATTCCATTTCCCAGCCCCCTACCTCCCCTGTCCCATGGGCTCTTTGTCTCCCTTGATTCTCTCTGTCAGTGCCACTTCTTGATGGATCAGAAGGAGTGTTTGCCTGGCATCATTTAAAGTTCTGTCCTATAGTGAATGCAGACTCTGTGCACAGGGGCTGAGGCTGCATCTCTCACGTGTGCAGAAGGCAGGACTGGAGCTGGATTAGTCGATATCCAGGAGAGCTTTTTCATTGGGTGAGCTTGTGCTTTGTGTAAGAGACTTGGAACTTTTACCACTGGATCATTTGTTTCTGCTCCCAAAGGGAATACGTTATGCTCTCTGGTGCTGTCTGGTCACACTGTCCTGGAAGAAGAGAAATATCTGGGATTAAGTCCAGAACCCTTTGGGGGCAATGCAGGATTGCTGGTCTTGAACTCGCTGCTGCTGGGCTTGTCTGTGCTTGCAGAGATGGGTTATCCAGGAGGATTTCCTCTGGCTGCCATTTCAGATCTCCTTCTAAACAGCCCAAGTGCAAGGATCAGCCAGCAGCTGTGAGAGGGCTCTTACTGACATGTATGAGGATGAAGAGGAACTGAATGGAGGGCTTGGACCCGTGAGGTGTTGCAGCAGGAGCTGCAGGCTGACGGTAATACGTCCATGGGTGGTAGGGGCAGGCAGTGATGAGCTAGTTGCAGTCCAGGTTGTCACCCAGGGTGGGTTTTACAGATCCAGAAGGTGACTGGAGATAGTTACAGAGTCTGCAGATTTCAAATTGAGATGTTTCTGTCTCCTTCCTCTCCCCTCTCCTGAGTCTTTTTTGACAGATCCTTTTCTTAAGGAAATGATAACTCTTGGGACTTTGCAAAGTAGCTTTTTTGGCTTTAGCACCTTAATCTCTGAGAGCTAAATATATTACATGTATGACATGATTATTAGTTAAAGCTGTCTATTGACTTTTAAAGTTTTTATTCTTTCTTCCATTTCAAGCCACTTTATTGCCTCCATCTCTGAGTGTTTTGCATGTCCAGCACTCTTGGGTCTGTGGATGTCTCTTGTCCCAAGACACGAACACCTCACAGGACCCAAATTAAGTGAAGACACTTAGGATATTATTCATTTCAACACCCCGTAGGCTGTTGATGTAGATGGCTCCGAGGAAGAGGCACATTTACTGCAGGTGGACTGGCAAGGGCCCTGACACAAGCCTTTAGCCTCCTCAGGGCAGGAGTTGGTCCAAGTCCACAGCAAGGAGGTTGTTGCTCTCTGGGATCCCTGGGTGAAGGGAATTCTATAAGCACATCATTTAATTTGCACTGAACAAAATAGTGACTTCAGCATCTTTATTGCTGTATCTCTTCTGCTGAGCTGTATAAATAGCAGACTTATTTCTATAGTATTTTTGCTTCTGGTGTCTATACTGGTGTAAGGCAGGATAGGTTTAGTGGATAAAAGAGCATTTAATTTTTCCCTGCTGGACTTGGGGTAGGCACACTCTTGGAATGGCTTTCAATGTGATGACTGACAGTCCATCTGTGCTGTGGGTGGCATGAGAAGCATCACCATCTGCACGTGTGTGAGGCACATCACCTCCTTATGTAAGAGAAGTCACCTCCCCCAGCATGTCCCTCCTGAGGGGCTTTCAGCCAAACTCTCTGCTAGTGTGGGGCTGGCTGCAGCACAGAGAGCCATGGTGAATTTACACTGATCGAGGGCCTAGCCCTGCTTGTCACCCTCTCAAGTCATCCCTTCAGAACATGCTGATTACTAAATTAATTGTTGGCACATTCAAACAGATGCATGGAATAGCCTCCTGTTTGCTCGAAATAACTTGGCAACGATCACCACCTTTAAATGCTGCTTAGTCCTGCCATTTCCAAATGTGCTGCCTTTAAAAATTACTTGAGTTTCCCTTTGTTGGGTGTGTATTCAAACAGCTCACTCCAATTGCCCGATTTACCTTCTGGGTTAGCCATGTCCCTGTGTGCATAGTGTAGCATCCCCCAACAGATCCACTCAGGGTAACATCTCTGTTCCCTTCCCTAGAGACTCCCTGCTCCTTTGTCTCTCCTTGTTTTCATCATATCCTGGCCTCTAGCAATAGCCAGCCAGCTTAAGGTGGATGGAGGTGGGACAGTCTCTAGGCATTCCATCCCCAGCAGCAATGCTGTTTTCCTGCTCTGGGTTTCCAGCAGTATTATCCTGTGGATGTTCATAGCGGTGTGATGTTTCTGTGATGAGTCAATTCCTCCTGCTCCTTCAGTCTGCCTGGCAAAAACCTGCCAGTCCCTGTTGTATCCACAGATAGGTACTGAGGCAGCAGCTGCTGTGTGGGCTCCAGTGGATCTCCTTCTTTGGGGTGATTTTTGGGGTGAGACACCAGCAGAGGACTGTAGATTGAAGCCTTTTGTTTTAGCTCTTTATTCCAAGATTTGCTGTTTGTGCAAGTCCTCATCCCAATCCTGCTCCTCTCTTTCAAGGATTTATAGCATTCTCCATTACTTTGTCCTTTTCATTTGCTCTTCTCTAGAGTCCATCTTGTGTTTTGCCATTAGAAGGTGAAAAATTTGAGCTGGACTTTAGGCAGAGGGCAGCAGGGGGAGAGCTTCATGAGAAAACAGCTCTGTCTCCAGCTGTGGCCAGGACACCCCTGACAGCAGTGCTTCTGCAGGACAATGGAAGATGAGTGCTGTCCTCCAGATTTCATAAACATCTTTTTCATCTATTTCCTTCTGACAGAAGAAGGTGCTTTCCTCCACACATGAATACTTTTCAGCTTCAGAGCCAGACAGCTGTGAAAAATTGCTTTCCTTTCTTCTTTCTCCAAATTCCTTCCTCAGGATTCCAGCCTCAGAAATGCTGTTTGCTTAGGGAGAAGAATGGGATTCAGTTGTCTGGGAGTGAGGGCTTCAGATATTTTGGGTTCTTGTTCTTTTCCCACCTCTCACTTGCTAAATTTTGGGCAAGAGGTACCTCTGTAGGACATCCTCTGGTTAATACTGGTGCCTGGAAGATGCTATGTCCTTGGAGAAAGGGGACAAAGAGACATTTCTGCTGCAGCTCCAAAGGGCCAAACACCACAGTCACATTGTGTCCCATCTGCTTCTGTGAGAAACATTTTGTTTCTCTGGCAACTTCCTTCCAAAAAAACAAAAAAAAAAAAAAAAAAAAAAAAAAAAAAAAAAAAAAAAAAAAAAAACACCAACCCCCCCCCCAAAAAAAAGACAAATAAACAAACAACAACAACAAGAACAAAAAAAAACACCACACCAAATAAACCAAACCAATGAATCAAACTCTATTAGTGAGAATTTTTGATGAAATATCTAAATTCCAGAGCTATCTTTCAATTCAAAAGTGGATTTGAAACAATTTTCAACAATTGATTAGGGTCTAGAGGGGAGATTCTGATTAAACAGTGGCTTATTTGTACCATTTTCCTTTTCCCAGGCTAGAGGAAGGGCTGGGAAATTGGTGGGGCTGACCTGCACTGTCTGCCTGCAGTGCAGAATTTTCAGTGGAAACCTCAGGGCAGCCTTTTCCTCCCAAAACTGTGCTGCAAAGCTGGTAGGTAGAAAGAAAACTATCAGAGAGCAATTAGCTTCATTCCCTACATTGCACATTTCCTTTCTAGATGTCATCAGCTTTATGAGCAAGGACCTAATCTGAGTGTTCTCCTCAGAAAAAAAAACCAAACAACAACACATTTCTTACAGCCCAGGTTTGGGAAATCTCTGTCCAGGAGCATACACTTATTGTAGCAGTGGTGTAGGGAAGGGTGGCAGGTATGTAACCCCAGGCTGTGGTGGACACAGCTGCCAGTGTGGTTTTTCCCAAGGTGAGCACCACTGCTCTTAGCCTGCTCCTGCTGAGTTAATCTTTATCCCATAGAAAGCAAGAGTGTATTGGTGGCCACTTTGATGCATCCTCACCAGTACCTCCACCTAGGTAAGCACCACACACAAATTAACTGCACAGTTCTAGGCAAGGATTTTGGCTCTGCTTTCTCAGCTCTGTTTCAAAGCAGTAACATTTCAGAGGGAAAAAGACCCCATGTGGAGCAGTAGTGCACCTTAGTTTGTGCTGCTCCAGGCCAGACAAGCCATTTACCTGGAAACACTCTCTGCTTGGTGGAGTTCAAGAGTATCTTACAGCCAATCCCACATAATCTGTAGGAAGATGAGATCACTATTAGGTGATCAACAGCTTCAGAAGCAAGCAAACATGCCTGAACACAGCCAGGTGCAGTCAGTGCATCCAGCTGTAGCTGCATGGAGCCTTTCCCTTTTCGTCTCTGTTCTGGTCTGATAGCTTTTTTCAAACTCTTCACCTTCACTTAAACAACCACATGGGTTGCAGTGGAACAAACAAAAATCAGGCTCTTGAATATCATTGCTTACCAGGAAAGAGACCAAAGACATGGAGCTCCATGGAGCCATGGAACATTTGTGCAGAGCTGCTGGCACAGCCCCCTTTGCTGGGGCTCTGCCAGAGAGGGGGGCTCCAGACACCTGCACTGCCCTGGGAGCCTGCTTAGCTTTGCATGGATATGCAGCAGGAGGGGAAATCTGACAGTGGCTGGGAAAGGGATCCCTGTATTGTTTAACTCTGAAGCTGCCTGACACACAGGGGAACCTATTCCTCTCCATGAAGTCTAAGGAGACTGGAAATGCATGTTTTTAGGCTGAAGCATTGTGAAGCACTTTAAAAATGTAAACTGTCCGTAAATGCAAAATAACTGCAAATCTACTGCTTGAAGCAGAGGCAACAAGAGGCATAACCCCAGTGCAATTTATTTTAATAGGTTTTGTCCCTTTCCATTTAAAGCATTTAAATAACCACACTGGTACCTCTATGCCCACCTGATGTGCACCTGCTGCTACCCCAGCCCAGCTCTCCAGCTACCAAGAGTTCCAGATATTTCAGACCTCGATGTACAGTGTTTCCTTCAGCATCCTGCCTACTGGAAGCCATGGTCCTACAGCACACCAAGCAATGAGGCTCTGGATTGCTTCACTGAGCTTGATTTAGTTGCTTGAGACTAGACATCACCAGGACCAAGTTGCCATTGTTCACTTGGAGATGTGGCTCGGGGTAAATAATTTCCCAATTTAGCTAAGAAGGCAGCTCAAACTCAGGGTGGGATCCCACGTGTGATGGCAGGGCTTCAAAAGAAAATGCTGCTGACAGTGGGATCACTCTGTCTTCCCATTATCCAAGCTGCATCCATGGTGACATCAGGGTGATGTTCCAGGGCTGAGGCTGGGAGAGAGCAGGGGGTTGGCACATGGTGGTGGTTTTCATCTGATGTCCCCTGCCAAGCCCCCCAGGTTGCCTCGTCCCTGAGCTGTGAGCCATTTTCTCCTCAGCTAACTCAGTTCGACAGTTCCAGCTGGTCCCAAGCCACCACAATAAATGCCACATCTTCCCTGTTTCTGGCTTTCAAACACGTGCCCAGTCCTGCCAGCTCTCATCAGCCACTCCCCTGGTGCCAGCAGAGTAGCAGCAAACCAGGGAAAGGACTAAGTGGTGCAAGGCCAGGCTTTGCCAGTTCTGGATTGGACTGGTGTGTCGCCTCCCACCTCAGAAGCTTGCTCTTGGGCTGTTTACAAAAGTGGGTTTAAAGCCTCTCTGCATTTGGTGGCAGCTTCCCTGTCCTCTTCCACTGTTTTCTGTCCAAGTCAAAGGACTCTGAGAACCTGTGGGTGTGCTGGCCTTGCTCCCCATCGTTTATCAGAGTTGTTTCCTCCTTGAGGTGTTTCAAGCTCTCTACCCAGAGAGAGCACCTCTGCCATGCAAGGGGGTTATCTCAGCGCAGCCACTTATGTTCCCCTTTATCCTCCACATTTACTTTCCTTCCTCCCATCTTCAGAGACAGTGTAATGAAGAAAAAGGTGCCTGATTAAGGGTTTCATTTGAGGGACTGTAAAAAAAATTGTGGAGTAGAACATGTTTTGCTCTGTTTTGCTAAAATGAGGATAAAATCTGTCCAAACTCATTCCGCACCTGGAGCTGAGAACTGCTCCAGGACTTCTCTGCAGGCATTCAAAGACCTGATTTATCACTACCAGGTTTTAGATTAAGCATTTTGTTCTACCTGATGGCAAAAAAAATATTAAGTCCTTCAAACTCTGGCCTTTCCCAGGCATATTGAGGAAATGGACATACTCCTCTCACATTAGGGGGCTGATGTTTCAACATCAAGTTCAATATTTGGGTTTAAGGATTTCTTTGGTGTCTGGCTGGGATTTTATTGGGGTTGAAAGACAGAGCTTGTGAGTGTTTTATTAGCTGTTCCTTTACCTTTGAAGGGAACATCTATTGTTTATTAGTTTAAGAGAAGTACAAACAACACATTGAGTTCTTGTTTAATAACTTCCCCCAATGCTCCAACACAATGGCAACTTAATCTCAGCGTAGGGTCCTCTCTGGAGCCAGAGAAGATTCCAAAACCATGAGGAAAAAAAACATGCAAACCTCCATCCCCTTGGGCAGGAGTAGCCTGTGACAGAGATTGCAGAGGGGCTGCGGACCCTGGCAGTGGGGTCTTGTAGAGTCAAATAATTTTGACTAATAGCTGAATTTGTAAAAAAAAATTATGTCTGGGTCTCCTCATGGATAATTCACAAGCAGTAAATTAAACATAGTTTTGCTGGGAATATCTTGCCTCATACTTTTTGTCACATGTATCTTGTGTATGTTCCCACCTGGAATCTTAGTTGTCTGCATGTGTTTGGTACCGACTTCTCTATAAAATCCAAGGAAAATAAGCTGTGAAGAGCCAGGGAGCTTTTAAAAGAGGAATGCTTTACAGAGGAAAAAAATATGGCATTGAAAAGATGTCCAGCAGATACTTCTCTTGGGCTAGTTATGGTTTAAGATTTATTTGTTATGGGAGTAGTGAAGTTGGATCCAAGCTATTAATCCAAACCAGAGGGAGAATGTTTAGCTGAGAAATATTTTCCAACCAAACTTCCCCCAACATGTAGAAAAGCTGTCTCCCTGCTTGTGCAGTTTGGTTTAGCTGTACTTTGTGTCTCAAGGGACCTATGATTTTTTAATTTCTCAGTGGGATTTAATATTTAAATTCTCTTCCTTTGCAGAGGAAGAAAGAAAGGAGAAATCATGGTACTCGTGAGAAGGACCACAGTGAAGGATCTCTTGGAGGGATGTAGGACAAAGCCAGCCTTGCTGAGGGCTCCCTGGGCTCCAGTAAGGTGATGATTCCAACATCCTCCAGACAAGACAGTCTCACCTGGAAATTGGTGTGACCCCCAGTCCCAGCATCCTCATAACTGAAACTGGGCTGAGCATCTGGGTCAGAAATAAGGGTCTGGGGAGAAGATTAGGGAATAGGAAGACAACAGGACTTGAATGGAAATACTTGTTTTGCCCAAGGATTTTAATTTCTTTGATTCACCTGGAAAAGCTGCAGCAGGCTCACTAGAAACCAGCACAAGAATTAGTTTAATCTGCAGACTCCTTTGCTCTTCTGGAAAGGGGGTGTTCCACCTTCTTCCCTTCTAGCCCCGTTCCCCAAACACTACCTACAGACCAGAGATGGGGGTGTTTTTTAATGTTTAAGTTAACTATTTTAAAATTATTTATTCATTACACGTCTGTTGGTGCCTCATTAGGGTGTTGGCTGAATGAATGATTTAATCTTTAAGGAAAAAAAGATGGGGAATATTTTCTCTTCCTGTCTAAGTGCTGATTAAAATGAATCCCAGCACTGTGGGAGGCTTATGCAGTGGAGCCTGGGCTCTCCCCATTAGCTGGGTACCACACTACCCCTTATTAGCCCATTTCTTACAAATAAGCTTTTATGCCCTTAGTTCTAGAACTTGCTCATCAGACACCTCACACCAGCCTCATGAGCCCTGCCCAAACCTTTAGAGAGCTCCAGCCCAAGCACCTCCATGGAGACATTGTACAGAACAACTCCCTGAGGGTGTGTAAGGAGCAGGAAGGTGGGGGACAAGGGGGCATTTCCTTTACTGATTCCCCATTAAATGGTTTCCACACAAGCCATGCTGCTTTTGTGCCCTCACCCCATCCAGTTCACTAATGTGTGGCCCAGCTGCAATCTCCATTGCACCTCAAAGGTGGGGGAAAAAGATTTTGCACAAAATGGATGATGGCTGCCCCTACTTGTGTGAACCAAGGATGCAGGTTTGCTTCTGCAGTGTGTCAGAAGATGCTGACAGGAGGCACATTTCCTCTCCTGTACCCTTGCAAGAGCTTAAACTCTAATGGCACCACATTCAAAAAATTAATGGTAGCATCATTATAACCATTAGATTTGGGTTTTGATGAGCTGACAGGACTTGACTCATCCCAGGATGTGACTGCTGTCACCACCCTCTTGTGATGTGATAATACACAGCCTGGGACACGCTTCTTTTGTGTAAAAAGGTAGAGGTGAGTGACCTGGGACAGCTGTGAGGAGCTATCCTGCCTGGCAAATGTCCTTTTTGAGAATGGAGGAGAAGGGGTAGAGATTTATTTCAAAGCTTCCAGCAGGTAACGCTGAGCTCCATCTGCTCTGCCCCTGCAAGTTCCTCTGATGGGGGTCAAAACTTGGCAATGCCAACTAATAAATAACCCTGTTTTTAGAGGCTTTGCTAAGCTCTTTTTTGAAAAATAAGTCCACAGAGGCTGTGGATAAAAGAGCTATATCTCCCCACAGACAGGCTGTGATCAGCTTGGAGGGTATTGCTTTTTTAATAAACCAACATGATTTTATGGTATTGTTCTCATATAAGGATGAAGAAAACAAATTATTGATTCTTTACTCACAAAGAGGTTGCTTTGCAGCCTGCCTGTAATACCTGCAATGATTTTGCAATATATAATGATTTGAAAAAAGGGACAAGGACAGTTCACCTGTGCTTGTGACCATCCTTGGCAGCGCACTTTTATTGTTGTAGGAACACACTGTTCACCTCACAGACCTGTGTAAGGGTTGTACAAGATCAGACAGAGTCAGATCTTGTGCCATTTCCCTCCCTGGCTCTCTCCCCCACTGCCCACTGCAACCCACTGCAGCAGCCCTTGGAACAAAAAAGTTATCCACCAGGCAAGCCTGTAGCTGCTGGGCATCAGGCACTGGTAGTGCCAGAGGAGACAGGAACACCAACACCAGCACCTCTGCAGCCTGTGGCTTCAGGTTTTATGGAGCAAAACTGGATCTTGGAGGTGCCTCTCCTGGTCCTGGCTCACTGGTGTCCTTCATTACGGGAGCCTCCCTGCCCATCCTGGATTCAGTAATAGGATACACTGCAGGGTGAGTGTGTTGGGGAGGGAGGTCAGCTGGGAGGTGAGAAATAGATCTGCACTTACCTGACAAATCCAGGCATGGCATAAGATATTTTCCACCACTAGCCAGGAAATCTGAGAGGAGGAGAAATTGAATTTCAGCCTCCCTGGTATGAAGCTGGAGCCCTAATCACTAACCCATCTCAGAAATGTAAATTTTGCACAGTAACTCCTGCAGACCTGGTTTGCAGCACTCAGCTGGAGACAGAGCTCTCCCTGAGATGATTAAAATCTGATTTACAAGGCACGGTGGACAGATGGCATCTGTTTTCTGCAGTCAGTGGTCCCTACAGAATAAAAGAGGCAAACTTCAAGGCCGTAGTTCTGCAAAGACAGAGAAATTATTGTCCATATCCATGCAGGTGCCTGCACTGACACATCTGCTCCCACCAAGCCAGCGGCTACCTGCTTACCCTCCTTCCCCTGCCTCTCAGCACCCAATGTTTCCTATTTCCAAGCCCTTCCCCTGCCCCACATCCCCTAAAGCTGATGTGAGGCCAAGCCAGGAGGTGTGCAAAAGCAATTAAACCAGAGGACAGTGCCTGGCTGCTTTGTGGAGCGTGCAAGAGGCAGCTCCAGCAGGCAGGGGCAGGGAAGGGATAATGCTGCAGGCAAAAAAGGGCAGCGTGTACCTAGAGCAATCAAAGTGCCTCAGGAAGATGAGATTTTTTAGAAGGGTAAGTGCAAAAGCATCACCAGGTGGGAGAGGCAGGGAAGGGCTGTGCAAATTTTCTCTCTGCACAGCCTGGGGCTGGGCTGGAGTGGAGCCCCAAGATGTGAAGCTCCAACCCAGGGGCTGTCACACAGAAGCATGGCTGTGCCTTTTTGGAGCTCTTTTCCCCAGCTCTTGTGATCAGGCTTGAAAAGGCCATGCCCAGCTGAAGTAGAGAGATCTCCCACACACTGGTTGTTTCCCCTTTTCTGGAAGAGGAGTAAAAATAAAGGCAGGGAAGAGGCTGCAGCTGATATGATGCCCCTGCATGGGCACTGAGTACTACCCTCCTGTTAAGCTCCTCAGCAAATTGCTCTGGCCTTTAGTAGAAGCCTTTGATCTCTGCCCTCTTAGTTTACAACTTTGACTAAAATGGGCAGGATTAGGAGCACCTAATTGTGGCTCCTTCCCTGTGATGTCATGTTTCATGCTCAGATAATAAAGCAGGAAGAGTCTGACCTAACCTGTCCATTCTGTGCATAGTTGTTGTGCCACCTCTCTCCCACACTCCAAGTCAAGTAAAACCATGCTGAATTGCCCTACATTTAATATAATCACAATTCCCTGTTCCCAGACTATTTACTGTTGGCAAGGAGCAGAGCTGGCAGACCCTGGTGAACTGAACAAAAGCCATTTAAAAAGATTTGTCCCAATTGTGGCAAATCTCAGCCTCCTGGTATCTTGTTGGCACCTAGATGCGCTTCCTAGAAGCCCAAATCTGCAGCTCAGCTTATTAGATCCCTTTTTTTCCTCAAGATTTAACTCAGAGGAGCCAAGGACTTATTTCAGAGAAGGTCAAGGCAATAAACCTCCAATTGTTTATGTACATAAAGAGCCCTGGGATGTAACACGCTTTGTTTACTCCAAACTTTCCCCAGATGCCCGGAATGGGCGATTAAAACCAAACAACCGGCAAAAATACGGCAACATTTACAGTGTAGCCTGCGCCACTGTATCCACTCACCTCATCCCCAATAAAAACTCCATCCCTGCTTAGATACGGCCAAACACTAAATCCAAGGCAGCAAGGCTCACTCAAAAAGCAGGACTGGAAGAGGTGATACCATACCTGCTGCAGCAGAGAGCCTGGCCAGCAGTGCCATGGAGTCATGCTCACCTCTTGCCAGGGAAATATCCCTGCATGGGCACACGCTCTTCCATTTCTCTGCAGAGCCAGGACTCAGGTTTTCCTTGGCCTCTTCCCTGTACCTGGTTTGAAACCCCACCATATTCACCTTGCTGGACTGGGGACAGGATTGAGACATTGTCCATGAGAATTTCTCTTTGCTTTCCCAGGGCTGAGCACCTAATGGGGAAAAATCTTCACCCACCCCTTTCAGGTGCTTCCTGAAGGCATCACCACATGCTGCCTCCTCCAGACAGCTGGGGCAGGCAGCCCCTTTGCTGCATTAATACTCTGCAGACTGACACATTAGTTCCTGGTACTGGCCAGACAGCTCACAGATTGGAAGAAAAGAGCTGATGTCTCAGTCCTTGCCTCTCCTCACCTCTCCTGCCACATGAGCCTCCCTTCTGCCTGGCCATGCAGAGATATCGCCAACTACAGCCTCCCATCCCTAAAGGAAGTAAAATGGTGAGTCCGACTGCCTAACCTGGAACTTGGACAGGGACTGAGGAGGGGGATAAAGCTCATGTGGTATCCAAACCCAAGCCACAGTCAGAAGTTGGAGGGACATGCATTTCCTCACCAGCCCTTGCATGGGGGCACGAGCAGCACCCTGCCTGTAGCTGGCAGCAGGGAGTCCCAGGAGGGCCCCCAGGGTGCCAGATGCAAGAAATCCCTTTGCACCCATGTCATCTCTTGGATTAGTGATGCTGGGTGTGGCCCAGGGGAATAAAAACTGGCTCAGCTCAGAAGAGGAGAAAAAGTGGGGCAGGTCCTTCAGTCAGAAGCAAAGCAAAAAACCCAGGGAAATTCCCAAGGACCACATGGTGATAGTCTGGGGGTCAAAAATTACTCCTGTTTGGGAGAGGCTGTTCCCATCTTTGGCTTGCCTTGCTTACAAACCAGTGGATCTCAAAGCCCCAAATCATGGTTGGATTTGCATCTGGTTATCTGGTTACCTGGTTACCTGGTTATCTGGTGTTATCTGCATCTGGTTGGATGCACACAGCTCTAGGAGATGTATTTTTTTAAATCCATCCCAGGGACAGCTGCAGGGCCCATTCAAAACATCCTGAACTTTATGAGTTCTCTGGAACAATCCTACCAAAGCAGCAGCTATCCAAAATAGATCTAGGGAAAAACTCCAGGTCTTGACCACCATTTGAGATCTTCAGCCAAAAAATCCTATGTGTGCTGTGCACATTTTGTCCACATTTGGGTCCACACTAGAGTGGGAAGAGTTCTGGGTCCTGTGGCAATTTGTTCTTCAAGCAGCCACTAGCTCTGTCTTGCTCTGAGCATGGAGCAACACTCTGCTTCCATAAATCTAGATTTTTGCTGGAAAGAGAGTAATGGGGGATGAAAAGGTGGTGCTTGTGAAGAGATATAAAGTACAGCTAGGCGGATTAGGCTGCAAAGGAATTAGGGACTTAATGATGCTTTAGCAGCTTGAGATCTGCCAGTCCAGAGATGAAACTTTTAAGACTCTCTTGGCAAGCACTGGGAAAAGGCAGCCTGTTGAGCCAATGCCACCTGCTGGAGACAGCACTCGGACACCAAGATTCATGGCACCAGTTAAATTCAGGGTTTTTAGTCATCCTTATACCCCAAATCTCTCTTCTGAACCTTGAAAACCTGAGCCCATGTCCGGTAGGGCAGAGACCTGAGGAACCTACAAGCACAGCCCCTCTGGCATCCCCAGGAATGTTTTGTTTCTCCCAGGTTCCCTGTCTCCTTTCTTCCATTTGCCTTATCTGGCAAGTAATTATCCTTCCATAGGTAATTGCTGCAGGAGCCATATGGGATCCAGAAGTTGCTAATGCTGGAAGATTTTTTACAATAATCATAAGACCTCTACATTATTGTTGTTGATATTGGCATGATTATCACAGGTGTAAAAGCAGCCAAAATTACCAAAATAGGTTACAGCAGCATAGACACGAAGACAAAGTTACCATCTCTGAAATCTCAAGGGTTTTTAATTGAGAGGAAATCATGTGTTCACAAGCTGAAATGAGAGAATTACAGAATAAACCCAAACCTAAAGGGAGGGAAGGAAGAGGGAGGGAAGGCTTTCAGTGTGGAGACCACCCCACTGGGATTTGGGAAGCAGCCACCGACAGTGTGGCAGATCCAGAGGGGCTCAGCACTTCCCTGTGCGTGTACATGGTGCTTATCTAATAAGCCATTTCTTGAGCTCCAGTGATACTGCTACTTATATCATAAATTCAATGATCTTCACTTTTCTGGCCATTAATCTGCTTCTTTTCCTGACAATTTTATACTCCTTTGATAAACTGTTTGTCTAACTGCGTGGAAGAAACAATGTCAAGAGCTGTACCTTAGGCGTTCGCCCAGCTAATGAAGAAAATCCATCACAAGGAGAGTTTATCTATTGCTTTTCTGGATGTAAATAAAACATCAGGCTAATTTACTTCCATTAATCTCAAAGACTGTTGCTACAACAATAGCCCTATGTCAGAGCAGACCTTCTTTCCCCCTTTTTCACATAAATATTTAAGTAAGTACTGAAAGCATAAATAAATTGCTTTCTAAAAGCCAGATTATTTTTATATCCAGAGATTTAACAATGAATTTGGATTTACTTGCTAGCTCTTGCCTTTCAGGCAGCAGTCAGCCCACGCTTCTTCCCCTGTGTGGCACGGGGATGCTTGGGTGGGTTTTGCAGAGCACCCTGTGGGGTCTCTGAGGGGCACCTGTGACAACCCACCCTTAAGGGGAAGGAAGCACAAGGGTGGGTCATCACCTCGTCCCCAAGTGCCACCCCACTGGTGTCACCCCTGGCCATTGGGAGGGCTCAATGAGTGCTGGGGCTGCAGATAAGATCACTTAGTGTCCTGTGTCCAGCTCAATAAGTGGCCCTTAAATGCAGCAAATGGCATTTAGTTTAGGGAGGGTGAGGCCAGCAAAGCACTGGAGCAGGCTGCCGGAGGTGTCCGGGGATCACCAGCTTTGGAGGGTTAAGATCAGGAGCAGTGACACAGACTGTGTCTGCATGTGTGAATGTGTGTGCTCAGCAGGTTGGAGCCAATCCGTCCCTTGCCTTCCAGCCCCCATCCCTGTTTTCTGCCAGCTGGAGGGCTGTGCACAGCCACGGAGCTGTTAAACACGGATCGCGTCACTCGGATCGCTGCGGAATGAAGCAGCTCCCTCCTGGTGGAGCTCCGTGAAGGTGCGTGCCCTGCTCCTAAATGCTGTTCTCAGAGCATTTTCCAAGTGCCAAGGGTGAGCAGGAGGGTGCTGCAGGGATTCCCCCAGTCAAGGAGCCCTTGTCTCTCCACTGCTCTTTCCCTTGCTTCGCTGTTTCTACTGCTGTCTTAAAGACAAAGCCATCCTGCAGCCAGCTTGGACCATCTTTTTTTGTGAGCACACCCTAACACAATGTGTGATGATGTGCAGTAAAATTTGGTAAAACAGCATCCTTTCACAGATGAAATCTAGTTTGTCAAGCATGGCCCCACACAAATATTTATAACCATGAAGTAGTTATAACCATAAAAGTAAGTTTGTCATAGGAAATACAACATGTTGGTAGCTGTAGCAAAGCAAACCCAACACGACATGGTAAAGGCTGATGCAAGCAGTCCACAGGATTCCTCTGAACAGCCATGACTGCAGTTCAGAGCCTGTGATGGTTACATAGGCAAGCCCATGGAAAAATGGACTAATTAGAGAAGATTAATGATCAGTCTCAGCAAGATCTTGGCTTTTGCTTCTCTCATTTATGCATACATGGCTCTTTGTTAAATCATGAGGGATTTTTATTCACATGTATAACTGCTTACAGATGTTCCACATGTGTTTAGCCAGCAAACTTACATTACAACTAAAGAAATTTTTAAAAAAACCCACTACCTTGTGCAATGTTAAGGTCAAGCAGATGCAACCAGAGGCAAGGCAAAAGCTGCTGGTCCAGCTCAGCAATGACCACAGCTTTGGCCACTGCAGAGAGCCCCCACATGTCTCTTGATTCTCACTGAGAACTTGGCTTACATGGGATGAAAACCTCTCCTTTAATGAAATTTCTCACTTTAATGAGAAAAAGAAAGACCCTGATTGATGCTGTACATCATTACTAATGCTCTTGTTACCTCACAGTTTTTCCCAGCATATTTTTTGGATTTAATTATGTTACATTTAGTATCCTTTACTCTTACACAGCCATGCCTGGATATGGCTTTTCATAGGACCCAGGATGAGTTATTTTGTTCTCTTTCAAGCTTACAAGCTAAGCTTACCTCCCAGTAATAAATCCCCATGATTCAGGCTTTAGCAGGGTTTCCATGACGGTCATCCATCTCATGGCACAGCAAATGGGGTGATAATTCACGGGGTGGATAGAGTGCTGGGGGAAAGGCTCTCCCTGGTTAATTGGAGGGCAGGACTCCAGGAACAAGCTGATGGCACTTTGGATGCTGCTGTGCCTGTAATGCTGAGTGCTGATGCTTCTTGAGAGGACTCGAGCTTGCTTGCTTGCTTCATGTCACCCACGTCTCACTTCATCCTCTCTTCAGCAAGAGGCAAAAGGGGAAAAAACATAATTGCCTGTGTTATCAGCATGGGTGTTAAAGCATCCCCTTGCAGGTTCTCAAACTGACATAGTGCTGAGAAGGATGGAGCAGGGAAGGTATCCATACCCAGCTTTTCCTCTCCCACTGCATGGGTGGCCTTGTTCTCCTTGTTCTCAAGCTATTGCAATGGGACAGCTGCACCATGGTGCAGCTGGGTACCCATGCCAGTCTCACTGAGACTTTCCAAAGGCACAAGTGAATTGGAGTGCCTGAAGCATGGATGCTCTGCCTGTAACACTGGAGAAATGGAGACCTTTAAAAAGCCTTCTGGTGGCAAACCATAAACCCACAGGCCAGGAACTGACTGCCCCAGGCATGCCTCAGCTGGGAAACACACTGCAGGGAATGATGGAGCCCATCCCTGCATCTTTTTTTCCTCCTGTTCATTTTGATTTTGAATTATCTCTCAAGCCCTGCCACTTGAGGACCTGCCTAGCTGGGATGCTGCTGTGCTTCATCAGAGTGGGCTGCTGGGCAAGAGCCTGAGGGGTGACAGGAACAGGATGGGCTCTGCCAGATGTGCCAGCATGCTCAGAAAGCATTTTGCACTTGACTGCCTTCTGCTAAAATAGCCTGGCATTTTTGTTGAAACATATTTCTGCGAGCCTCGGGAAGAGTTACATACAGTCATGCCCAAGAGAACAGCCAGGAGTGTTTTTCAGAAGTGGGGTAGTTTTGCCTTTAATCCCCTGACAGTGAGAGAAAGAGTGAATGAGAGATTTAAATCTTCAAGTCCAACATTGAGAGCATTAGCAGCAGCCCAGGCCCATCAAGGCACATGCAAGGATCATGGCACATGCCACACAGCACGTGGCTCTCATGGGGATGGCACCATAGGCTATGTGAGGGCAGCTACTGCCCAGTGCTGCTGAGCTCCAAGGTCCTGCCTAGACTCAGTTCAGGCAGTGGCTCATCCTCACTCCCAGGCACACATCACCTCTTCTGCAGGGGGAAAGGAAGAGCTTCAGCTCTAGTGTCTTGTCTTGGTTTAATCCACTTAGAAAGCTCCCCTCTGCTTTTCCCCTGCCTCTCTGTCTGGGAAGTAGTGAAGGCATCATCAAAAAGCCCAGTACAAATCATGGAAATGCCAGTGACTTCTTCCACTGCTTCTTTAACTCTTTCCAGGGTCCCTGTCAGCTGTTCAACTGTCCAAGCCTCCAATTTTCATAGTTGCTGTGTGTGTATTTGTGTGCGTGTGAGTGAAGGCACCCCAAAAAACCTCACAAATGTGCCGTTCCTTTGAAAACCCATGCTGAGATGGTAACAGCCCTAACTTGATCACTGTTGCCTTTCTCAAGCAGTTGTGAGTCGTCTTAGGAGACATCTCCTCCTCACCTTTCCTGCTCCCTGTGATTCCATCTGCTTCTCCAGATCATCTTACAAGACGAGGGAAAGCACCTTGTGGAGAGCCAGCACCCGCACAGAGCCTCACAGCATCCATGCCGAGGGCATGAGGTGCATTCGTGGCTGCTGGGATGTGCAAGGCAGGCCCAGTGAGCCAGCCGGCGGTCGGTTCAGAGCGGCGAGTCCTCAAACACCGTCAGGTTGTGCTCTTGGATGTGGTGGAGCAGGATCTGTGCCCGCCTGTCGAGGGTCTGGAGCAGGGGGCTCAGCCCCTCGGCACCGCCCTGGCTGTCCCAGAGCTCCCGGTCCAGGCGCAGCGACCGCAGCAGCAGGCTCTGCAACCTGCCCGAGCGCAGCGTGGCCACCGCCGCCGCGGGGAAGCTGCAGGGAGGACCAGAAGAGACAGGCAGGGAAAGGGTTTGTGTTGGGTTGATGTGGCCAGAAATGTGTGTTCTATCACCATCTGTTAAAACTGGGTGGGGCAGTGATTCCTTATCTCCATGGCACATACCATCTGCTAATGGGCCATCTTTAAGATGAGATGGGGGAATCACTTTTACCTTTTCCACAACCCATCCTCCCTCCAGGAAGATATCATCTGCTGCTGGCCCATTCAGTCCCACTGTATGACTGATAAAATTACATCATCCCATTGAGAGATGCTCCAGCCAGGGGGAGAAGCCAAGCCTTTCCTACCTAGATAAAAACTGAGATTTTGGACAGTGTTACTTTCTTTCCACTGGATTCCAGAGGAAAACTGGACCTTTCTACATCATCTCTGGACCTTCAGAGGAAAACTGCACCCTTCTACAGGAGCACTGCTTCAGCTGAACCACATCTGCCACTGCAGGAGGACTGTAGCCACCATTTAATGGGACTGCTACCAGCACACTGACTGACAGGGTGTCAGGTTGTATTCTGACTCTGTCAGGGTTGGGATTGTTTTTGTAATACTGTATTTCTATTTTAATTTTCCTAGTAAGGAACTGTTATTCCTAATTCCCATATCTTTGCCTGAGAGCCCCTCAGTTTCAAAATTATAATAATTTCCTTTTCAAAGAGAAGCTTCTGCCTTTATTGGCAGACACCTGTCCTTCAAACCAAGACAGGGTTATCCAGGGAAGGCTGAGCAGAGGGCAGGGGAGCAGCAAGGCACTCAGCTGCTTCAAGAGGAAATGCATGTCTACCCAGAGGAACGCAGGATGAGGACCCTTCTGCTTAAAACTCTACCCATGGTGAGCACGCAGGATAGCTCCATCAGACAGAGACCCAAACAAATTCCAAATCAAGAGGCCTCTAGCATGCCGAAATGCCTCATGGGCAATGGCGCAAGAAATGCTGAAATACCTGATTATTCATTATTTTTGTGCAGCTGCCAATTAAAAAGGGGAAACAGGCTTTGGAGCCTGCCATCAGCTACCCAGAGCAGAATAAAGAGTTAGTTTCAGGGCAAGGACATGTGGGATGTATTTGTGAGCCTAGCCACCCACCCTGTTCTGGGTGGGAGATGGTCCTGATTCAGAGGGATACCCCAGGAGCAGCAAGAAGGTGAGCACACACAGGGCTGCTGGACATCCTCTGTGTGCCAGCTCAGCCCTTGCTGAGTACATGCACATTCCTACCTCTCTATGCCTTGCAGGAGCCTGAAGTTGAGCTTCTCCTCTGGGTGCTGTGGCCTGCCTGCATTGTCAATGAACACCAGGCGGGACGGAGCGCTCCTCCGGACCTGCCAGCAGGATGGGAAGGAGAAGTTCACTCAGTGCAGTCACCTGTGAGGGTTTAGGCTGCTTTTTAATGCAGTGAGAAAGCCTGAGAGTATGTGGGGGAAAGCAGATGTCAATGTCTGTGTCCCTCCATGCCTGGGTTCCACCAGGGACCCAGAATCACCATGGAACCTACATTCCCTTTGCTACCACCTCAGCCCTGCAAGTGCCTCCCAGGCACCTCCATGTTAGCCCCAGAGCAGCCCTTGGACAGCAGGGAGACATACCAGGATGTGTACCAGGGCCAGCTCCGCTGGATTCCGGCACTTCTCATGGAGCATCTCCTCCACGCAGGGCTCAGAGGGATCAGGCTGAAACCCACAGCAGTAGCGGTCCAGGCGGTCATGAACCTGCAGGAGACATTTGGGGACCTTAGCAGGGACATGTGCCTGGGATGGAGAGGTCCTACTGTGAGCTGTTCTTGTACAGGGGAAAACAAAATATTTCTAGGGATCCTCAGGACAGGTGCAACGGAAAAGCTGCGTCCACTTGTGAGAGGAATGGAAGCACACATGCAAAACCCCTTTGGCAGAAGTAGGTGATGACAAAGTTGATGGCTTTTCTCATGCAGTTCAGATACCTGGTACCTCCACATTCTGTAGCTGCACAGAGCAAAGGGGTGATGCTTCCAGCTGAAATGAAGGGAAGATATGCACAATGATGAATGAATAAAAAAAAAAACAACAAAGCACCCAAGGAAACCTAGAGTCTGAAACCTCAAAAAGAATTTCTTTTTCCAAGTCCTGGTGTGCTCTGTATGACAGTTTCATCTGGTTCCTGTCACATATGCAGCCTTTCATCCATCCCTATGGTAACCTGAGCAGCTCTCAATGGAAAGATGAATGGAAAAGTATTGGCAAGGGAAAAAGTGGTCTGTGCATATGCAGAGCATGCCTGACATTTAAGCTGGGCCACAGTGACTTGTTTTAGCTACATTTGTGTTTAATCATTTGCAGGTGCTGCTAAGGCTCCATGTCCTCCAGATTGTCAAACCTCCTGCTTCCCATCCCAGTTCCCTGCAGAAACCCTGGAGCTGCTTGACAACTTCCAGTGTTTCAACCACACCCTTGGAGGAATGAAAGGCTTTTTTTCAAAAAAAAAAAAAAAAAAAGACATAAAACTGTCAGACCTGGCCTCAGTATTTATGGGGCTTCCTCAGCTTTGTCAGAAGCAGCTGGTACATCCTCTGGGGTGGTTTGTGGGGCAGACAGAACCCTGTTGGCTGTCAACAGACCTCCCCATGGCTGTGTGTTGACATGACCCTGTAGGGGAGCTGCCTCATCTCATCCCACTCTCGAGGCCTGTTTATAAAAAAACCCCCACATATATATATATATGTTCCCTTAAAAAGATATTAAATATGTAAAAATATATATAAAATATAAAATAAATATATTTTCTGGTTGCAGCAGGAAAGTGTCTGACTCTCTGATTTGCTCAGCATCTCTGGTGCCAGCCCAGGAGGCAGGGCTCGGGGTGCAGAGAGCTCCTGGAGCCACTGGGAGGGCTGGAGCAGGTCTCAAGTGATCCAGAAGGCATCTATAAGTGACAATGAGACAGAAGCCAAGTGACCCACAGAGGCTGCCTATTCCCTTCACCCTGGTAATTAGCACAAGTTACCAATTACAGGCTGTGCTTTGACACAAGTTCAGTCTGAACCCAGACACCAACCAAGCACTGGAGAAGATGCTGCAGGGAAACTAAAATTGTGATCTCCATGGCCATTCCATTAATAACCCTTTGAGAAGAAGGATTAGCCTCACAGTGGAGCCTCAAACCTCTCTGTTTTCTGAGGTTTAATGAAGAACTCAGGTCAGTATTTCTCATTGGGAGACATTCCAGTTAAAAAAGTGCTTGAGCATCTTGTCACAAAACACATGGAAACAGAACAAAATATCACATTTCCTCCACACATCTCCTTGGTCTGCCTGCTGGAGAGCTCAGCACGCCAGTTTCTTTCACCTGCTATGTTATTTTGCAGGCTGAACAGAAGGTGAAGACAACCTGAGAGAAATTACAGAGACATTAAATAGGCTCAGCACTCCACTCACTCCCCCAAGAACACCTGTGAAACTGAGGTGGATTGGTGCTGAACCTGCAGAGGTGTGAGGTGGAGGCAGATCTGGTGTCCAAGTGGAGCCCCAGGAGAGGGACCAGATGGCTGTGGAGATGATGAGTGCCCTGACATGCTGACAAGCCCTCCCTCCCTTGGCCCTCCCCTGATTTTTTTGGTATTAATTTCTTGTTTCCAGAGCCTAAAAATCTCTAATTTATGGGAATTTTGGTATTATTGCTAGAACAAAAATACATGAGCCACACCTCCCATCCAAGCTCAAACACTACCAGAAGCTCACCTTCAGCCCCTCTTATCCCATCCTGGGGCATCCCCTTGCATCTGATAGGTTTTTCCGGTTATGATTCAGCCTGGGATCACTTCCCCTAGGGGAAGTTTCCTTGCTCTCCCCCTGGCTAGGAAGAAGGTGTCACAGGGCAGGATGTGGCTGAAGAGTTGATTTGGTTTTGGTCCTCTTTAAAGCACAGGACAAAGCCATCAGCAGCTGCCCCTTTTCTAATCAGGCTCTACATTTTGCCCCACTAAAACTTTGCACATAGGAGGGAGTTTCCTTATGGCAAATACCAAGAGAAATCAACATAGAAGAAGCCAAATTTTAAGAGAAATTGAAGAAAACTACCAAGATTTCAATGCCAATGTACAACAGGGCTCAAATCTCACAACTTCTACTTCCCCAGCAGGGGTGTGAGATGCTAAAGCCATTTCTGAAAATGCTACTCCACTTCTGTAATATCCTGCAGACTCTTTACTTTTATGTGACTTTCCTGCATGGGAGGATTCAATCAGAATTATTGAGGAGAACCTGTGGATTGCCCTTGAATTTATCATTGCACTGCTTCAGCCCTTGAGGAGGAACTCTCTTTAGAACTAGATACTTTCTCCTGCAGCCTTGGCCTTTCCACTGCACTCAGTAGTATTTTGGCCTGGGGAAGCGAAGGGGATTGGTTAATCTTCTCATTTCTCTGGTTGTTTCAGCTAAAATATTTTCAAGCCCAGCCAGAACTGCTCTACCTCTGCCAGCCATAGTTGTAAAAAAAGGAGAAAGAATAAGGAAAACATATTTTAGTAGCTTGGGTTTTTTTTTTCTTTCTTCCCTTTTCTTTTTTTTGTATTAATACTTGTCCTTTCAGGCAGTTTTCTCGTCTGATAACCAGCCCCCAGGTGCCTAAACAGGCTTTCTTTTTCTCCACAGAAATCACTTCTGCCTCCTCACAGCTGCCCTCCAAGACCTGATAACTCTCTGGGATACTGTTGTAATCCCTTGTAGCAGCAGGGTATGATTTTCCAGACAGAATATTAAGTGCTATTAATGCCAAGGAGGAGGAGGGCAGTGCTGTCCAAGGCAGGGCTCCTTATTTACAGCAGCACATCCCTGAGTTTGGATGTAATGGGGCTGATGCAAAACATGCTGCTTATCCCTAGGGATGCCCTAGGAATGTCTCTAGGGATGTCCCAAGCCTCTGCCAGCACCAAATGAACAGCAGAAATCTTGCCCATGTGAGGACAAACTCACCAGAACCTGCCTGTGTTTCCCCTGTAAGTCCCAAACATGGACCATGCTCAGGCCAAAGTGCCTCTGCACGAAGTTCTGCTGCTCCCCATCAGCTGAAAAAAAAATACATCCCAAGAAACCACAGCCTAGGTGACCCTGCAGAGCAGAAGGAGACCATGGTCAGACAATACAGGTGCAGGTGCAAGGGAACACTGGTGCCACAGCT
Organism: Muscicapa striata striata; assembly: GCA_030060385.1. NCBI lineage: Eukaryota > Metazoa > Chordata > Aves > Passeriformes > Muscicapidae > Muscicapa > Muscicapa striata. Next base: position 123,275 of record JAREIS010000446.1, read on the forward strand.
GAAGGGACAGGCGGCCTCAATCACCACAGCCCTACCTGGAGAAGGAAGTCAAAGAGGGCCAGGCGGCTCCACTCGCTGTGTGGGATGCTGGAGCAGGGAGCATCCCTGGCCACCAGCATCGGCCTGTGGGGCTGCAGCATCTCCTGGTACTGCAGCCATCCCAGGGCGCAGGAGTTCTGGTCGTTGTTGGCATCCTGCAGGTGCTGGAGGTCAGGAGCCCACCAGACGATGGGGCGCGGGGCGCCGTCCGTGTAGCTGTAGGGCAGGAGGCGGCTGCTGAAGCGCCGGGCCACGGCGGGCAGGCTGCGGTTCAGCCCCAGCACCCGGTCCAGGTGGAAGGCCAGCACCTCGTACAGGTCCCCGGGGCGCTTGATGAGGCCACAGCGCCCGTCCTGGCAGTCTCCTTCTGGGCCGGCTGCCGAGACGTCCCCCTTGGCATCCCCCTTGGCCTCCCCCACGGCGCGCAGCCGCACTCGCATGATTTGCCCGTGGGCAGGGACACGGGCTTTGGACACCACCTGCCCACGGGACAGCAGCCACATCTTCTGGAGGTCGTCAGCAGAGAGCCATGGGGCAGTGTCCCCCTCCATGCCGCTCCCCCTCCTGCTCCAGCCCGGGGCCTGCTCCTGCCGCAGGCCCGTGCGGGGCTTGGGGAGCCTTTTCCGGTGGGCTTGTCCAGCAGCCAGGGGAGCAGCCATCCCCCTGGGGGGCCCCGGCGGGGACGAGGCCGGCAGAGGGAGCAGGGAGTGCTCCAGTGGAGGGGGCAGGTGGATGAGAGCCAGCAGGGCCAGGGCCAGCAGCACCCCCACAGCTGCCGGGGCTGGGGGCTTCATCCCCGTCCTTCGCCACGGTCGCTGGGCCTGCGGGGACAGAAAGGTGGAATGATGCTGGAGCGATACTGCAGGCAGAGTCCTGGCAGGGCTTGCCCCTCTGCTTGTGTGACCCCTGCAAGAGGCATTCCTCAAGCACTCGCTGCCTCCACAGCACTGCAGCAGGAGGGTTATGGCTGGTGCCCTGATTTGTGCCAGATATCAGCTGCAGTCCCTTCGGAAGCAAAACAAAAATCCAACAAAAAAGCCAAAAAACCCTCACCAAACCAGAGCAAATTCCTGTCTAGATGTGAATACTTCCCAACTCCTAATAGGTTTTATTTTTCAGACCTTACTCTGGGCACCCTCACTGGCTCCTATTCTGGTTGCACACTGAGCCCATAACTTGGATGTCTCAATGTGTGCTGAGACAAGGCCTCTGGAGCTCTGCCCATCACTGTATCCAGCAAAAGCACGGCAGCTCCAAGTGCCAGTCAGGACCTGTGACTGGCTATGTTTTAGAAAAAAGGGTGTAAACTCCTGGAACACCTCTCCTATGAAGACAGTCTGAGAGAACTGAGGTTGTTCAGACAGGAGAAGAAAAGGCTCCAGGGAGAACTTACACCTCCTTCCTGTGACCAAAGTGGCCTATGAGAGAGCTGGAAAAGAATTTTTTACACTGATGTGGAGTGACAGGACAAGGGAAAAGGACTTTAAACATAATGAGAGGTTTAGATTAGATATTAGGAAAAAAATTCTTAACTGTGAGAGTGTTGATGCACTGGAACAGGTTGCTCAGTTAAACTGTGGAGGCCCCATCCCTGCAATGTTCAAGGCTAGATTGGATGATACTCAGAACAACCTGGTCTACTGGAAAGTGTCCTTGTCCATTACAGGTAGGTTCAAATTAGACATCTTTAAGGTTCCCTCCAGCCCAAACCCTTCTATGAGTCTATGATACAATCTATGCTACATGTGAATCCTAAAGTATTCTGATTCCCAGCACTGAGGAACTGTCTTTAAACAGCTGGGGCTGCCCTAAGCACAGGACATTCCCATTTAGGCTGAGGTAGAGGGCAGTGGTGGGGCAGCACTGTGACATTCTCAAGCCAATGCAGTCCCTGGACCACGCTGCACCCATGCCTCATTCACTCTGGTTTGGGCAGCCTCACACACTTCAGGAGGCTGCAGCCACAAAAAGCACCTTGGCACTGTTTCTCTGCTTTCAACAGGCATTTCCAAGCAGCTCAAACCCACATTGGAAGTCAAGGAGATGGTCAACTAGATACATTTTTTTTCAATTATTTATTTTGGAGGCATGAGCATATCCATGGCAGACACAGCAGGACAATATATTGCCAAAGAAGGGATAAGAGACTGTTTATAAGAGGAGAAGCTTGAAAAAAGCAGCTAAAAAGCTGGGGAGGTGAGAGCCAGCAGCCAGAATAACTTCCAGAAAGCAGCTGGGCAAGCAAAAGCATTTCCAGCCATGGGGCTTTTAGGACTTTGGCTCCCACTGACCACAGGGACCCACCACCAGCACAGCTCCTGCCCCACTAGCAGCTACCCCACGCAACCCCAGTGCATGAGCTTATAAACTGACACAGCACTATCCTAAAATCCATCAGGTTTCATGTCCTCAGCTTGGGGAAACTGCTTCAGACAGCCCCCTGGTGAGGAGCCACCATTGTTAAATCCCTTGCAAAGACAGCTGAGGTGGGTAAGAGGAGCCACCGACCTGCTGACCTCAACCCTAGGGGTGTTCCATCCATGCCTCCCTTTCAAGAGCACATTTAATGCAGTTTATAAGAGCTATTGATGGTGCACTTGGAGTGATTCAGCTTTATAGCTCTCACTTAATTGCTTCTCTCCCAGAAATACAATGTAGTGCAGCAAAATATATTTGCTGGGCTGAATCCTTTTTTCAGACAGGGTTTACACCAGCCTCTGCCAGGAACCAGGGGCTGTCTGGTACAGGGCTTTGGGATCTGCCAGGGGACCCCTGCTTTATCTCTTCCCAGAACAGAAAGTCTGGGGTGACACTGTCCAGAGAGGGATGTCCTGTTCTAGATCACCAGCAGGGTCATTCAAGGTGTGGCATTAGCTGTCCCATGCATCAAACTGCATGGCTAAATCATTGTCTTAGGTATCTTTCTGGGGAGGGGATGAGCATGAGCACACCTAAGCACTCTGAGGGGTACCAGGACTTCTGCAAGGGGCTGGTTGTAATACCTCTCCAGCTCATTCCACTTGGATGGGATCATGATTTTCTATGGAACCACAGCAAACACAAGTGGCACAAGCAGCACCCAAGCTCAGCTACTCCAAATCTTCATGCCTTGGATTTCAGGCAAATTCTGCAGAGTGCAGACACACATCCTTTCCCAAACATCTGCAATCCATGTCTGACCTCCTGAGCAAAAGTTCAGGGGAGGTGTAATGTCTAAATCCTAGTATAACCATAGTAAAATAACTCTGTGGCATATAAAGGGCTGATCTCGGCATCCTGATACCCATACTCCTTTCAAATCATCACTGTAAGTGCCTCACAATCTGTTCCTCTGGCCTCAAAGTATGCTGAATGAATAGCAGGGATATCTATGGGATCAATCCCAAAGATAGGGCTAAGTGTAAATCTCAGTATTCCCATCTGCACCCAGCCAAGTCCCTTCCCAATCTGTGCTTTCTTGGGCATGTTTTCCCAGCACCTGCCCTGTCCCACCCTTCTGGAGAGACACAGCCCATCCCACTGTCAACAAAACCCCCCATAACCATTTTCTTCAGCACAGAGGATTTTCAGGGCAATTGTTTTTGTTATCCAGCTGATAATAACCCTCTGGTTACTTATACCATCTCTGGGTATCTAAAAAGCTTGTCTGACAAAAATTCCAGTATCCAAGAGGGAGAATGCATGTGGGAGCCACATGGAGAACCTTCAAAACACTGCAGGAAAAATCCTTTTTAACCCACAGACAGAGAACAGAGTATGCCAAATGGATGGCAATGATTGGTGGGTTTTTAATGTCAAGTCATTTTACAGTCCAAGTGGTCAAGGAGCCATTATTGTCCAAACCCACTTTGTCTTCCTTGTAAGTGAGTTTGGGTTTGGGCATCACAAGTTAGAGCCCCATCGCTTTCCCAGCCTGAACTTGAAACCCTGGGCTGTGAAGTTGGGCAAGGGCCAGTGCAGGCTCCCTTCCCCAGTGCTTCTCAGGGTTTCCCTGCCACATTGACAACAAAAAGAAACAAAAAAGGTGCAAGTACAGTCTCTGTGTTATTTCTGGCGGTTGATATTGCAAATTTAATAATAACCTAAGTGATAAAACATTGCAGAAATAATACTTTATTTACAAGCCCTGGTTAAATACTTTTCCAAAGAGTCTTTCTCTGAGCCCATGCTGTAAAAAAAAAGGCTGCAGTTTAGGCTGTGGCTTCGATTCAGCCCGAAATGCAAACCATACGTACAGCTCTGCTTTGCCAGGCTGACATACTGACAGTACAGCATGTATTTGCCAGAAATTAGGTCCTTTTCCCAGCAGGCAAAATCCATAAAAAGGCTTAAGAGAGGTACTACTTGTTCCAGCATGCCAATAAGTAAATAATATATATTCTCACTCATCCGAGGGACATACAGCACAGCTCAGGCTCTGAAGGCACAGTGGAGCGCTGTGCAGTTTTGATGCTAGGAGATAAAACTTTCTAAGTCTAGTTGGGGGTGAGGTGGGGGAGGGTTATCCTTGACACTGTATTCCCAGGATGCTTGAACCTTGGCAGAATTTGAAGCGGGGAAGCCTGTTTTCAATTTCTTTTCAAAGTGCATCAAATTGGCTTTGTTGAGCTTGAAAGAAAAGAAAAACAAACCCCAAACTTCATTATCCAAGAATGCAAGAAACAGCCCTGAGACTAGAAGGATGCCACAGAAATACGTGGCTGTTGAAAACCGGATTGATTCCTTCTTTCCTCTGACATTCAAATGAGTCCTCCCGCCCCTGCACCAGCAATGCACGACCCCTTCAGCAGTAAATCCCACTGTCCCAAAGAGGTGTCCAAAGAAGCCAGGATGGCTCAGCAATGGCCATGTCAATCTCCGCCACCTGCCTGCCCTAACTCCCAAGCTCAGAGGAATTTGCCAAAGGCACCCTGCTGATGAGCAGGTTAAAGGCAGGCCCATGCATTTCTCTGGGTGCACATGAGCAGGGTGCATTCTGCATGGGGGGTGCGACACACAGGGCTGTGCTCACCCGCCCAGCTCCGTGCTCGCTGCCCGCCCAATGAACCGCAAAACCGCCTGGGCAGCAGGAGGTGCAGCCTGCCGTGACCAATTTTAACAAAGACTGCTTGGAAAACAAGTGGGAAACCTCCTCTGCCTGCCCCCCACCTCTGGGAATGTCTCCAGAGCCTTGCACCCACACATGGCGCTTGCATGGGGGGAGCGGGCGGGTCAATCAGATCTGGGATTGGATCGGCCTCTTCTTTTTCATATTGTGCAGGAGGTTTTCTTGGTTTGTTAAGGGCATGGGCTGGAGACCCATAACCATGCTGAGGACATGGAAGGAGACAAAACCTCTCCATCCCTGGAGTGACTCTGGGCAAGTGTGAGCAGAGGGAATCATTCAAGTGCCTAAGTGCCTTCCTACATTATCCTGCTCGGGGAAGATGGATGGCTCGCAGAGGAGGAATTGACTAAAGACAGCTATTAAATGGTGATTGCCAGTCCCAAAGGTAGCTCTGGCCCAGGGAGGCTCCCAGGAGGGCAGGTCTGCTGTGTTCCCCCAGCACGTGGGGACAGCTCCACCAAAACTCACCTGCACCCACATCACCATGGGGCATGAAGAATAAGACAGGCTTTTATGTGGCCTCATGATCCATCAAAGTGGCTGCAATTCCTAGCAGACCCACACTGGCTTTGTCCTGTTTTTTTTTTTTTTTCTTTCAGAGATGAAGGATTTTATCCTCAAAAATGCTCTTCCAGAGGGGAGAACCATGATCCCACTATATTTGGGCATCTGCAGACACCCTGAAGACCATCCTGCTTGGCTCCAGGACAGGGATGTGGCAGGAAGGCCATGCCTGTCTGCTCAAGGTGCTTCTCCAGCCTCAGTTCCACACAAGTGGCTTGGGAAGCTCAAGCCAGGCACTGAGAAGGTGGGAAAGGGGACTGCTCCCACAAAGCCTTCGAAATGGAGTCATGGCAAACATTAGGTCAGGTGAAGCTGGGAGATGGAAATGTGACACATCACCACATGATGCTGGGTCCTTCCCTGCAGAGTCAGCAGAGTCCTCAGAGCTGGCACACAAACCTCCCACCAACATGTCCAAAACCCAACCAGAAAATGACCGAGTTAAATTGCCTGGGATGAAACCTTAGAACATGCTGTAATTTGCTAAATTTCGGACAGTCGGCAAAGTTTCTGGGATCGTTTATAGCCTAAGTGTGAGACAAGCATGCTTTGCACTAGCAGAGGGCAGCGCTCCGGCAGCAGCATAAACGGATGAAACAGTCTTGGCACTGTTCAGTCTGAGCACTGACTTCAAACGGATGGTGCCAACACACCTCCTTTAACTTCTCAAATAATGTTGCCTTCACAGTTCTTCCCAGTTATCACTATGGCCTTGGGGCAGCAAATCAAAAAAACCTGGAAACTTTTAAGCTCCACAGCCTCTCTCTAGTAATAAGCTGGTGTGTCCTTGGCTCCAGGTCCTGCATCAGCCCCTCAAGCTTTTTGCTTCCCAGGGATGAAATGTCCTGTTTCTTGCTCTAAACCTCCCACCCAGACTGACTAGTTCTGGTTTTTGGGAGGCTCCTTGCCCTGGAGGTTCTTCTCTGCACAACCATAGGCTGAGCACAGCCCCTTCTCACACATCCATCATCCAAAGGACCGTTTTGAACAGAATCTTCAACCATAGCTGTAAACTGCTCTGTTTAGCAGTGCTATTCCCATTGCACTGTCTGCTCCCAGTTGAGTTATGTGCCCAAGAAGTACAGCAGAAACACAGGCTTGTAAACCCCTTGCTCTCTCCAGGAGTAGCTTACAAGAGTGGCAAGACTCCCAGCATCCCAAATGTCCTGTTCAGTATCTCTGAAGAAGGAAGACCTGGAGCAGGAGGCAGAGGACACACCTTGAAGAAAATAGATGGCTAGCACCTGGCAGGAGGACACCACACCACACCACACCACACCACGGGGTGCAGCTGATGCAGTCAAGGTCAGGGCTGCTGCATGGGGGGACCCAGAGGGAACACACACCTTGTCCTGCACCTAGTGTGGACTAAAGCTCTTCAGGGTACTGGCAGGGACTTGCTTATCCTGTGATGACATCATCCTTACCCCAAAATTATGTGATTTTCACTGAGCAAAAGGAAATATTCATAATTCTCCTCACTCCCACTGTGTAATTCTCAGGTTGTAAACAGTTAATACTCAGCTCTGTGTGGGATGGACAGGGAGTTTTTCATCCTGGTGCTATGTACAGTGCAGCTCAGGACCCCTCTGGTTTAATCACAGAGGTCAACACAAAGCACCACAAAAATAAATAGTCTCCAGGATGCCACACTTCTGCTTAAAGTAAACTAAAAGCTTTCAGATACCTCATCTTTCTCCTATTTAAGTTCAGAGTAAGGGCTTTTACTGCAGTCTCTTGCACTTGGTTGGATCTTCTACTTCTTGGAGACACATCTCTCAAGAGATTGATGGCAGTCTTTCAGGATATGTCACTGAGATGCACAGGTCTATTTGCATGTGCAAACATCTCCCTTACTTTCCAGTAAAAGTGATATCAACCTGCACCCAAACCATCCAGATCACTGGGGACCTGAAACAGCATCCCCTGTTCACAGGAGACAGTAAAGACCTGGGCAGCCCTGAGCGCATGACTGTCCTGCTATCCTTACAAGGGACAAGGGAGGTTCTCCTCATATTCCCTCCTCTCTCTCTGCTCATTGCCCTAACCCTCACATTTACATGAGAGCAACACAACCCAGAAATTCCTGGCAGGGATGTCAAAGAGGGAAAGCAGCAGTTTTGGGAGGCTGTTGCTCCCTCACTCCACCACTGCCGTGCAGGCTCCTGCCAGGTTTCCCTTTTCCCCCTCCCCTCGTCCCAGTTTCCCGGCCAGCCTGTTGCACTCAGCTCCGTAAGTTTTCAGAGCAGCTTTCCCATCTGCCTGCTGAACCAGCAAGCAGGGGGCCCCTTCCCCAGTGAAACAGATGTGGCTGGCCTTTGTGCAACATCTGCGCCTCATGCCCCGCTCATTCTGAACAGTCTTGCCTTTGTTTCTGAGGGGTTGTACGGGGGATGCTTTGGAGGAGGGCAGCAGCCTGTGGCCCGTGGGCTGGACTCCTTTCCTTCAAGTCCCACACACAGGCTGCCTCCAGCCCTGAGCTTCTTCTGGGGAAGAAGAATGTGCTTTGTTCCTGTGGCTTTCCGGAACTGACAGTCCTGCTCCTCAGCAGGTTCCAGCCACAGACCATAGCTTAGGAGCTGACCTCTTTGGGTTTCCAAACCCAGAGATGTAAAAACTGGAATCTGGGAGCCATGGACCCCCTTCTTCACAACTCCCCTCACCCTGGTAGCTTCTCTTGCTGCACCTCTAGGCTGCTCACCAGCTCTGGTTTGGCATCCCCAGAGGGGCTGTGCTGCTGCAGCTCTTCCACACATAACAGAGGCAAAGAGCAGAGGTGATAGAAAGTAATTTCCCTCTTGCAATGTGTTCTGGGCTGTATTTAATATGGGAAGGAATACATTACAATAAAATCACATTTTATTTCCTCCTGCTCTTGATGAGTTTGCCAATACTGCTTGCGAGTTCCTGGAATGCTGCTAAAATTCTCACACAATTTGGCATTTGGTTCAGTTTTATTTATTTTATCAGGGGTCATGTTTTTTCTGTATTTTGGGGAGGAGGGATTTTGATCCACTTATTTTCAGTTTTCATTTCTAACTGGTGGACAGGGAACAGGAATGCTTGCTAGGTGCCTGGTGGGGACTCACAAAACCTTCTTTGGGGCGTTGGTAAGGAGTAGCACTGGATTCCCTTGTTGGAGTTTCAGTGGAGGTTGCCCAAGTCAGATAGTTGGGTTTCCCTGTGCTGACTGTCAGGCTTTTCCCTTCCTGGAGAGCAGGAAAATGCATTCGTAGGATTCCAAAGGGGAGGGAGAAGGAGGAGGACAGCGAGGCCTTTCAGCCCTGTGGGCTTTCTTCAAAACAGAATTGTTCATACCAGCCCTGGCCTCAGCTGCAGAAAGGTAACCCTATTTTCCTCTTGTTAAGCCATTACATCTGAAAGAGAAAAAAAAGGGAAAGAAAACTGCTTGCCACTTGGCTCTGAGTGCTGCCTGTGTCCTGCAGACCCTATCCTGGCCAAAGCCTCCTGACAGCTACCCCCAGCCTGCTTCTTCTCCTATCAAAGTCCATGGGGTGAGCAAGCAGAGCAAACATGGTACGAGCATTGGTGCAGCCAGGCTCACAGAAAAGGGGCTTTTCCTTCAGGGCAAGGCAAGTAGCTGCAGGTGGACTGGAGTTCCTAAGCATTGGAAACAGAAGGGGTAATTGAGGCATTTGGAATCTATGCCAGAGGACTAATAGAGTGTAATCAGCCCCTCGTATTTAGAGTGCCTCATGCTAGGCAAACAACAGCAACTGGAAACTGCTCACTGGCAGATTTTGAAGGCAGAAGAAAGAAGATATTTCTGTAATGCAGTCATCCCCCAGCTCTCTCTGCTGCGGCAGGTCGGGCATGTGCGGCAGCCGGATCCAACAAGAAGCCGGCTGCAAGCGTGCTCTCCATACCAACAGGGGAGCTCACAGCTGGCATCCCTCTGGCTTTCTGCAAGGAGTCACCCTCCTGGTGATTTTGAAAGGAGTCAAAAATCATCTTGAGCATTTTGTTTGGGGGTTTGCTGCAAATGAAGCAGCAAGACGATCAGCTAGGGGCGTAGCCTGGATTTATTCCTCATGGCCATCAGTGCCCTGCCTGCAGGTGCCCAGATCAAACCCAGATTATGGGCAAAATCAAAGCACTCAATGCAGGAGCTCACAAAAGGGAAAGGACTGCATAAGCAGACCTTCCTTTGCCAAGGCAAAATGGAAATCCTGGCAAAAAGTGAATACCCCATTCTCACATAGGAGACCACACCAGGTACCTGGCTCAGGCTGAACCTTTGAAAGGCTTCATAGTGAAGGCTTGTACAGAAAAACGTTACTGCAGACAAAAGGCTGGTGTAGGGAGTTGCCTCGCTTTTCCCTTTGACAGGGAGGAGTTATCTCCAAACCCAAAATGGGTGACATGAGCACCAGTCTTGTCATTTTCTCCTGCTGCTGAAGTTCTTTAATTAAGAAACCCAAAGCAGCCTATGCAAACTGTAGGATGGAAAGTGTAAAGCATGACACTAGTGTCCCCCATACACAAACACACTCCAGTGAAAGCTGGCACAGCAGCATTGTCCCCAGAGATGCTCTGAGTCATCAGCATACTGTCTAGGACATAAAAGTGCTTCAGTGACACAAATGACCAGTTTCTGGCAGCAGCACCAGGCATCTCCTCAGCTCATCCATCACAGGTTTGCAATCCCTGCCCAACAGAAGCTTGGCAAGGGCTGAGGTGGTGAAGCAGGGACAGAGCCCCTGCCCCAGTGCAAACTCCCTGGTGTGATCCCCCCCGTCCCCTGGTGGGGCAGGGGTAATGGGGCATGGGGGTCCATCCCAGCTCAGCTGATGCGTGCTTGCTCAGATGGGTCTGCCAAGGGGTGTTCCAAACTGGAGCACTAAAAGTAGATGACATGAAGCACCACCCTAAGGTTTGGAACACGCTACAGATGTGGATAAACCTTCTGATGCTGGGGAAGCACATTTCTTGGGAGGGACGTGAAGTTTTCCCTTGCCAAATTGGCCGATGTTGTGGCTTTTTGATGAAAGTGCTGTGCTTTGTCGGGACCAAACAGAAATCATAGAGCAGCTCTTCGTGATCTCTGTCTGCACTTCGCTGCCTACACCCCACGCTGCTCGCCTGCCTGAAGCACTGCCACCTGGCCACTTAAAAGAGGTGGGTTTTGGCTGAGGGAGCATAATCACCTCCCTGGCTGACAGCAGTGCTTAGCTACAGCAGCCCCAGGCACTGCCTTCAGGGGCATCCTGACAATCTGCTCTGTCCATCCCTAGAGCATTCTTACAGTCTGCTTGGTCCATCCCTAATGCTTTAAAGGACAGAAAAGTGCTGTAGCGATTCCCTGCCTTGGAATGCTCGGACCCTCCGAGTGCTCCCGCCCAAGCTGCCCCCTGGATGGAGACACCCAGGATGTATTCCTCATCCCATGGGGCAAACCCAGCGCTGCTCCCCACTATCAGCTCAGCAAGGAAACCCCAAAATCCTACCATGTCCCGCAGCAGCCGACGCACTCCTCCTCATGTGCTTCACCGCCTCTGGGCGACACGGCGCACTGTCACCTCTTCAGGCGGGTGCCGGCAGCCTGTGGCACTTCCATACCACACCAGGAGCCCACACAGAACACACAAAAAAATTAAAAAATAGTAATTAAAAAATTGAAAATTATCTAGCAACTAATCAGCTGGCTTGCTCTCCGCAGGGCACTAATCAGGGCCGGGGGTGTCACCCAGGGTGCCCCTCCGGGCTGTCTGCAATGCCCAGCTCCGGTCACCGCACTCCGCTCCCCCCGGGCGGGAGGACACCCTTCAAACTTCAGCTGCGAGTTTTCAAACTCTGCCTCATCCCAGACCCACCTCCCTGTGGGGAGGGGAGTGGAGAGGCTGGGAAGGGGGAACAGGCATTAGAAAAGTCTCTTTTTCACAATAAAAGCCCTTCTTGCTGCTTTTTTTTTTTCTGGTTTGGTTTTTTTGTGGGTTATTTTGTTGTTTTTTTTTTTTTTTTTAATACCGAGGGCAAATTTGAGCCAGAAGGAGATGAAGACACACATGCTACTCCTGAGCCCATTTGTTCCCAGTGACCCCGGTGCCAGCCAAATAGAGGAACCCCTAGAGCCCCAGGGGCCACAGAGACCCCAGAGCCAGGAAAGCAAACCAGAGGTCTTGGCAGAAGTGCCCAAGAAAATGTTCTTTGCAGGTCTTTTTAAGCATTTCTTTGCCTTTCAGTAAAGGTACATCAAAAAGCCATGCCACATCAGTGCCTGGAGTGGATGCAGACCTGGGAGAAGCCCCAACCAGCCCAGCTTGGGGACAGGAGGAAACCCTTTGTCTCAGGTGTGGGGGCTTTCCATCTCCCTGACACCTGCAACTACCTCCTCCAGGAAACCATAAACCAGATATGATTAACATTGTTCTGTACCGATATTTGTGTTTTAAAAAAATCTGATAAATGCACTGTGTAGGCTGTTGTGAGGTATAATGAAGATATATATGGTGGTCTAAAAAGAGAAGAGGATCAGGCTGAGGAAAACTGGGCCAAGTCACTTGACCAAGCAGCATGGGAGGGTAGTGACAGACCCAGGAGGAGGCTCCTGTGTCTCCAAGCCCTATTCTAGCTCACTGACCATGCACAGTCCACAGTGACATTTCACATGAGGAAGGGATGAAGAAACTAAGCCCTGCATCCCTTCCTTGCTGCTGCCACCAACCTCATTGACACTGGACACTGCAGCACTGAACATCCTGAAACACTTCCCTTCAGGCCAGTTCCTGGGGGCAGATAATAACCTCATACTTCTAATACAATTAGCAACACAAAGTAATTAGCAATAACCTACTATTGGCCTCAGCACAAAGATGGCCTGTCCGGAGACAAAGCGAGTGCCAGGGAAGGGATCTGCAGGGCTCTGCAGGCTGAACCCTGTGCATCACAACTCCTCAGTGACATCTCATTTCGGAAGCATTTGCTTTCATCTCCCTTTCTTAATTTTGAAATGATTCAATTTATATGCAATTTTCTGTCAAAATGATTCCTGTCAGCGCAGCGGCACTGCAAACCTTGACTGACAGGCCGAGCGCTCCGGCTGGTCTCTCTGGATTGCCTCTCCCTACAAATAACCCTTTAAAATGCACGCCTGACATCTGAGGAATTTGACACCCAAAACAGGCTTGGATGGCTGCTGTTGCAAACAGACTTAAGTGATCAATGGCCAAACCAGTAAGGTAAATCTAGCGGGTCTTGAAACAAACACTCCAATCTTGGCATTATGAAATTTCAAAAAAATTATTTCCCCCCTCTTTCCCTTGCTTTTTAATGACATTCACCATGCAAAAATCAGATTTTAAAAGCAGACCTAAGAACCAAATGCATTGTAAATCAGTTTCCTGAGGAGAACTCCCCAAATCCATAGGACTATGACTACCTTGTACCTCAGCTGGTAGCCCTAAGCCCACCACTGCAGCCCTCAGATCCCATAAGTAGCATCCCTGCTACTGCTTTCTGGGAAATTAGTGAATATGTGAACAATGGAAACTGCTTTTCTTCTCTCTTTTTTCTTTTTTATCCTGACCTCCCCTGCTCACATTCTCACAGTATTCATCCTCACACACACACACAGATTTCCCTCATGTTTCCTGACTTTAGCTGAGGCCAGTCAGACAGACACCACTTCTGCAGGATGAGGGACAGTCCCCGCTCCAAGACACTCCCAAGAGGTGTAGGCAGGAAAGGGAGATGGAGGAGAGCAGGGAGCTGAGACTGCACCCAGCTTGCAGGCAAAATGTGAGTCTCTAAAACAGGCACATCTCTCACCAGGTGCTCAGGCCAGCTGACCTACAATTTCCAATAGCAAAGATCTCCCAAGCCTGATCCCTCTCACCTTGTACTTAGGGAGGAGGAAAAGCTGTTCTGTCCTTGTTGCAAGGCAAGTGTGAGGGGGTCAGCTTGCTGGTATCTCCTAGTAGATCCAGCATAGCCAGGAGCAAGTACTTGGAAACAAGAGAGCTCTCCCTAGGGTTCTCTAAGCAGGCCAAAATCCAAGGAAACCAATGGAGAGCAAAGAGGGCCTTGGGTGCTGTTGCACACACAGCAGCAGCTCTGTGGTCCCCCCAAATGACTCCACTGCAGGCACTTGCAAAATCTTCTAGTATAACCCTGACTCCATTTCATAGAGACTGACTTGCCTTTCCACTTGCTTGTCTTCATGAAGAAATGCCTGCTTGCAGAAGGATGAAAATAGGCTGATTTTTTCTTCTTTCCCAGCAATACTTTTTTCTTTCCCTTTCTGTCCCAGTGGACCTACATTCATTTCTCCCTTGGGAACTAAAGACAGGCAGTGGAAAGGGGACAGATTTCAAGAGCTGTCAAGGAACAGAAAGCTATTCTGCCTCTCAGAAAGTAAAGCTGAAGGGTTTTTTCTTCCTTTTAGAAAAGTGTGAGGCTCTAATAGGTTTGAGGGGCTATGAATGTGACTTTTCACATCTGCCAAGATAATTATAAGCTTGAATGAATTTCTGAGACCCTAATCCTGCCCAGATAAATCATACCTATCAAGCACTGATTAAAAACAAGCTGTTCAGAAAGTCTTCAAATTTCTCTTTCCTTCCCACCCCACTATCTCCTCTATCTGTTAGTAATGGGTCTCAATGCTTTACTAAGGAAGAGGAAACCCTGATACTTCAGCCTTTCTTTGCAGGACGTGTGAAAGAGATGGGAAATTAAGGCTATAGGGATCAAGCAGAATGAAGAGAGATTTGGACTCAGACTGGGTCTGGCACTGGGACACAGAAGATGCTGAGAAGCAGGTAAGGTGCAAAACTGAGTTTTGCATCTGGTTTCAAAGAGTGGCATGAACCCAAGCAGTATCCCTACAGGTGACAAGCAGGAGTCCCTAACTCACAGGAAAACCTGGATGTGGGTGATTTCTTTCAGTTCACTGTGTGTGGGAACGACTCTAGTATCTCAGGTTCTCTTCTTTGTTCACATGGAAATAAGTCCATCCAAGTAATTTATGGAATGCACTGAATTTTCATAAATATGCTGAAGAAGCTGTGCACCCCTAATGCAGTAATTAGAGTAAATTAATGCTGCTGGGATGCCTTTGTCACCGTTTTTCTGACTCAAGACAGAAGGCAAGGAGGTCACATCCTGAAGGAAGAGTAATCCTTAATAAGCAGTGTTTAAGATGCCAGAGAAAACAATAACATCTGCAGAGGAACCACACGTTCCCTGAGTGCACAGGCTTTATACTTCCTACAAATACCTATTGTATCCTCCTTGTTGTCATGACTCAAACACAAGCATACGGAGGAAGGGACAAAGAGTTATTAAGTCCTTCAGAGGTGATTACTCATTCCTCCAATTTAACATTTTAGATAAATGCTACAAACTCTGAATTTGTCAGAACACAGTATTGTTTTTACAGAGTATGAGCTGAGTTCAAATGAGTTAGGGCTCTCTTTACATTTTTTAATTTCTAAGGACTATTTTTAAAGCTCTCCCAAAAAAAACTTACCACATATGTTCCATGTCCAAGACATTTGATGTGTTATTACCATCCTCCACCAGCTTTTGGAAACAGTTGAACTTCAGCCCCATGTGAAAACAGTCACTGACAGTCCAGCCGTGTTGTGCATCCCAAGTCCATGGGAGAGGGCGAGCCTTCCAGGTGGCACTACATGGGTGCCCCAACAGGATTCCATCCCACTGGGTTCCATCAGCAGCTGGTATAACAACTTGAACTCCAGCACTGACTTTCTACCTGTATTTTACCCAGACACTTCAGTCAGTCCTTCCCAAGGCAGGGAGTCCCCTTTCATAAGCCTTATCTTTTCTTCCTCTCTCTTTCTCCTTTCTAGATACAAACCCCAGCACTTCAATGAATCCAAAACACCCTTCTTTTTGACTGTTACATGTAAATCAAGAGATTCAGATGTCTATTATTTAGTATCCCACTAATCCTGTACCATCTGCAATCTTCACTAGCAAGTAAATGTGTGTGTGTGTGTATCCCTAACTTGATCACTGTTTGAAAATACAGGATGTTGGATGAAGAACAATTCCACTCCACCACATATAAAAGCTGATTTTGGGATCTGTTGTGACAGTTTCTCCTCTAGTATGTAAAGCAGTCCCTGTAAATGATACCATTTGCAAAATAAAAAGGGCATATGGTGCTGTGTCCATTGCTTTGGAGACAGCCAGATGTGCCCTGCCAGCACAGATTCCTCTCCTCAGGAAGGTGATGAGTTTGACTGACCACAAAACCACATTAGCTGGCAATCATTACACTCATAGCTCCTCACTTTTTCTTAACTAAGGCTTTGTCTAGTCATTCACTTGTGCTGATGCTTTGAGAGGCTACCTAGAACAGAGGCTAGACAGAGTTAAAGGAATAAGGTAGGTATTCATTAAAAAGGCTTTTAAAGGGTACCCCTTGGGCAGTGCAAGAGCTGGCTGTGGCTCCACCCAAGATGGATTCCAAGTCACAAGTTTTCATACTTTTAGAACTTTTGGTCTATTATATACTGGGGTTAATTGTCCAATTACAGCTTCAGGTTATGAAGTCCCATCTTCCCAGTTTGCTCTCCTCAATTCACTGTTGTTTTTACTTTTTGGACCTGGAGCTGTGACAGTGCCCTTGGTTCTCAGGATGGAAAACGATTGTTTTGTCTAACTAATCTGTGAGAAGAACTTGCTAACACTTATATGAAGTTCAGAGTTATACACTAATGCAGTATAGAATCTGGATAATATGAATGCTAAAAACTTCAGGCATCAGAGCTACCACCCTTATGGAAGGTGGCCAGGAAAAGTCACTGGAAACTCTGCATCATCACAAAAAGAATTCTTGAAGAGTTGCAAAATTAGTGCATAGGTTACTTGGGCTTGGAGGGGCTAAGATTTAGTATGGGGGTTCAGAGAGAGTCATGGCTGACTCCCTTGGCCTCCTGAGCAGGAGTTGTCCAAGCTCATCTTGCTCTGGAAGTGCCTGGGGAGAGAAAAGGAGATGTGGTGGGGCTCTGCAGGGAGCACCTCAGCTAGTCCCTGCCTGCTCTTGCACCTCACAGACAGGGCCAGGGTGAACACTGGTTCTCACAGAGCTCCTGCACGGCTAAAACTGCAGGCAGCTTTCAGGAAGCCTGGAAGAGAGCACAGACAATGTCAGGAGGGAGCACAGAGCATTGCTGCCTGAGATTCACGTTAGCAGCTACCAGTGCTGCATGCCCTGCCTCCCCAGAGTGTGACTGTGGCTCTCCAAGACCTTGCCAGAGGTCAGTTCCTACCTCTGTATATGAACAGGCCAGATCCTGGGGACAGAGCCTGCCCCCTTGGGTTTGCTGTGTGCCAGTGTCCCAAGCCCAGGGGACATCAAGTTGGCATATGACTTCACTTTCCTCAGAGCATCTCAGCAAAAACCTCCAGCTCTAACCTGCAGGATCATACAGAAAAAAAGGGGAAAATGAGCACAGACTGATGTATGGAACATTTTCACCCCCCAAAAAAATAAGAGAGAGAAAACAAGACAGAAGCAATCTGTTTCTTTTCCTGGAAGGAGCTATTGGCATATGCTTGAGTTGGGACCACAAAGACACTCTACTGGCTGTGTACACACCTTTGCACTAGGGAAAGTCCTCTGTCACTGTGATGCCAGGATGGGGGAAGGCATATGCATTAACACATGGAGCAATCAGGCAGTATTTAATCTGAGAGCTTTGAATTGTGGCTGCTGAAAATAGGGTCTGACCAACATATGGGCTCATGAATCTTTCCTGACGGCCCTGCAGTTACAGAAGCAAGAAGTGGGGCCTCCTGGTTATAAATTGGTCATGAATAAATTTAGGTTGACAATTAGAAGGTTTCTAATAATCAGAGGATAAGGTTCTGGGAACTTTCAGACAGGAGAGGGAGTGGGCTGTGAACCTTTGTCACTCCCAGTACGGCAGCATAGGAGAAGAGAGGAGGGAACTGAAGGGCATGAACATTTCATCGTGTCCATGCCCCCAGGGATGGCTTTGTATCATCTGCTAATGGCACAAAGCAATAGCCCTGGAGCCGAATTTCTTGGAAATTTTAAGTAGAGTGGCCAGAAAAAAAGGCCAGATTGTCAGGATCTAGCTTGTCAGGTATATTCTCCTTCCAAGGACCACGGAAACACCAAATTTCCTGTCTGAGCAGTGACCACCCAGGGTTGTTGGCCGTGCCTGCGACCTTGGGCACTCTCATCCTGTGGCGTGGCACTGGGACTTTCTTCTGATCACAATTTCAAATTTTCTATAGGATGCTAGAAATTATTTTGCAGCATGGGGTGTGTGGATGCTTTTCAGTCTCCTGTTGGAATAATTGTCCTGTGCCACAATTGCCTGCATTGACATTTAAATGCAACTGCCTCCCACTCTAGACCTGCCACACTGCCAGCAGAGACCTGGCATGTCCAGTATGAACACCCTTCCTTCCAAGGTCACGTTCAGGTGTCTAGGAGTTGAGGAAGCCCTCTCACATCTGGGATGAGGATCTGTATGCATCACCACCAGCAGCAGCAGCAGCTTGTCAGCCTCTCTCTGGACCTTGAAAAATGCTTCAAGCAAGCAAAAATGATGCCACTTTCAGCTAGTCAGACTTAATTTATTTCATTATGCTGTGAACTCTGATTTTTTTTTGCATTATCCACAGAGACTTCCAGGATGAGCTAAGACTCACATGTGCAATGTGAATGAGACAAGCAGTAGGAATAAAAGATAAACAAGGAAGAAACTCCTCCCTGTAAAGTTATTCAGGGATTACAGGAAGGGAGAGAAGGAAGAAGTAAAAAGCCTCAAGCCTGTTTTCCATCTCTTCTTTAGAATATTTTTACATAGCACCTGACTGTGGCAATAACACAGCTAGCAATGGCCCCTTCTTTTGTAAATAGGAGGCTCAAACAGCGGCTATAAAAAGACTTGACTGGTGAGTTCTTGTGAAAAATATTCAGATGTTGTGCTCTCCCACTGTGTGTCTTCAGGTAAAGCTCCAGCAAATCTCAAAGATAATATCCTTTCATGCTATTTAAATATGCAAACCATTACTTTTTTGAAATATCTCTCATTTTCATCAGAGCAGAGTTTCCTGATAAGATCCTGCCATGTAAACCTTTATCAGGGCGCAATACTGCAAAACACCACTCGTGCTCCACCAGCAGCCCAAAGAGGATGTGAGGGAAGAGCTCAGCTCTGCTGAGGGTCATGATGAGCAGGTCAGGGCCTCTCCTCACTATGTGTGAGGAAGAGTTACAGAACTAAATAATCCTGAAAAAGATGCTCCAACCAGGGATCACCAGAGAAACGTTAAAAAGTACTTCCTCTGCAACAAGAACTGGGTCAATGCACTTTGAGAAGGAGGAAGTGGCTGGTGGCAATGATATAATTTTTATGTTGGTGACCAGCACAAGCAGCTGACTGCAGGTGGAATACTTCTCTAATTTGGATGCATATAGTGGTCTGAAAGTTTACGGAGGAGATGGAGAGTTTGCCAGAAAGACTTGCCTGGAGCCCACTCACTTTTATAATCACTGAAAAGGAGGTGAGGAAAAGATGACCAACCCTTTGTTTGTCTAAAACAAGAACATAATACAGGGACAGCTGCACAAAGTGAAGGTTTGAAGGGCCATATTCCCACTTAAGGACACCATGAAAGTTGCACAGCCCCCAGGAATGAAGCTTGTGCAGGGAAAAGGTGTGGCTACATCACCTGTATACATGGGGCCTGTGCCAAGGCAGGGACAAGGACTGCAGGACAACCAGGGGTGTCATGTTTAAACTGGTAAAAGCTGATCTTTCTGCTTCAGTAAAGGACATCCCAGTACAAACTCAAAAGAACCTGAGCGTGAAAATAGTATATGCAACTTCAAACTCAAAACAACATTAACAATTCTCAAATTAAACCCCCAAACAAACCAACCCAGCCCCCCTCCATTCCCCCAGAATTATAGAATGGAATAAGAAAAAACTGAAGGCCTGAAATGAGTAGACCATACAGTCATCCCTGTAATTTGCTCCACTTACAACTTCCTTGCAAGCTGTACTCACTCATATACCAATAATGCTGTGAATAGAAATTAGCACCCCTTCATCTCAATAAAAGGCAGGCACGTGGAGCTTTCAGAGACTCTTTATCAGTGTGCACAAGAGAAAAGCAGAGAAACCTTATGGGGCTGGAAACATTTAAGGGGGACTATAATTGAAGCAAGACAAAATAAATAAAGCTATAAATCAGACAAGATTTGTCACAAGTCCAACAGTAAATGCAGAGATTTCTCTTTCAAGTACAATACATCTCAATGAAAAAATTGAAACACCTTCAGATGCCAAACACACGAACAGACATGCTAGCCAAGAAACAAAAGCATGCAAATACAGCATTTTTTGAGAAGAAGAAATATGTATCACCAGCAAATCAGCTGGCCTAGAACTGTGTCTGGTTCACAGTAATAGCAGATTTTAAATCTTTTAACTACAGATCATGCCAAGGGGTCCAACCTTACTCCTAGAATTGCTCACATCTCCCAGACTTTGCAGCACAGAAATTAGGACTGGGTTTGCCAAGTACTGGTATTGGTTTAGGAAATACAGCAATTATCTGCTGATCTCAGGGATGGGGTAGATACCCTGCTCTGCCCCCTACACATTCTGCATGAAGTGATATGAGAAGACAAACACAGGGATTTCACTTTAAGCTCTTTCTAAACAGCACACCCCATTTCTTTATGTTCAGCTCCACCAAGTAAAATAAGAAGCATATCCACAGTCCAACAAAGTACATTTTTGCCAACTATAGAGGCAAAATGAAGAATTGGCTAAGCACTTCCACTCCTCTCAAGTGTTTGTGCCACTCCTTTTGTTTGGCATCATTCCTTGCATGGGAAGGCAGCACAATTGCCTGGCCTTAGGAAGAACCTTACAAAGAGCAAACGTTGCCATCGTGTGGTAACCTTCAGAAATAAACCACACTCCTGTAGTTACAGGTCTTCCCCTTCCGTAGCTTTACAAAAGGGAAGAAACCAGCCCAGAGAGCTGGACTGAAAGGAAGGTGGCTTGCTCACAATGAAGACCTGCAGGTTTCAGAGAAGTTTCATGAGTTGCTGAAAGGGGCACCAGATGCTGCTGACTTGGAACACCCAGTCAGAAATTCACAGTGCAGGTACCAAAACCTGATATATTCTTGCTACTGCTCTTTTCCCCTTTTGGACAAATTGTAAAAAACAGTACTTTGACAGAAATACTGCTTGTTAGGTGTGGTGTTACAGAGCTCAGCTTTCTTTTAAGGCACAGAACCCTCTCTCTCCCCTGCAGTGCCTAAATCTTTGATGTCCTGCTCTTGTGGTGCAGACACCACACTCTAGTGTGTAAAACACACCACTACCAGGTCACTCTTCAGGACCATCTCAGCTCCCAAGGATTACTGTACACCTTATATAATGGAAAAGTTTCAGCTGCCTCAGCTGGAATTAAAACACTGGATATATTGCTGCAGTCATAGGTAAAGATGTTTAAAAACAAATAAATGGTGAAGAAAAAGCATTTCTGGGCTCCTTATGATTGAAGGCACGTCTATTTTCTGTACAGGCACTTTGACCATTTTTTCTTTCAGTCTTATATAACCAAGCTTAACAGTAGCACATAAAAAAATCAAGAACCCTAAGGGACAAATCTTTCACCTTAAAGGACCTCCAGGTTGATAGAACTTGGAAGTTACTTTCAAGTTAAAGGAGTTTCAGAGTAGGTGGATTTAATCACTTCAATATCCAATTTAAAATCAAGGTCTCCAGACACTTAAACATGGCTTTTAGTCCCAATTTGCATAATTTCTGATTTTTTTCTTCCACTTAGCAGTTATATCCCTTCCTATCAACCGTGTGCTTGAACTCCATTTCGAAGGATACATAAATAGTTCAAGACAACACTGTATACTCCCAAGGATTTGGGTATGGCTAATGCTGGCTGAAAGCAGCACTAACCATGTCGATAGTTAAAGCACACATTTTTAACATACGTTTATCAGTGTATTTGACAACATCTGAGTATGTATATGACAATACAAATGTCTCACAGCCTTCATTTTTAAAAATATGTATTTCCTCCTCCAATTTATATTTGTCTGAAAAAGTAATTTGCTTTTAAATTACCAGATACCTCAGATTTACAAGATTTCTCCACTCAATGTGAAGAAAATGTATCTCCTACCAAGAAACTACAGGAGGAAACACAGGAAATTAGATGGATGCTGACATTGAAATTTGTAAACATTATTTTATGATGCAAAGACTAAATTGAGCAGTTCAGTGTTTCAGATGAACTAATTCTTAGGTCATGCTCTCTTTTACTTGATTAAATAGTGGAAATTATGTGGCACAGTTTAAGGACATGGAGTTAACCTCAGGTCTCAGCACAGAATCTTCCATTTAAGACTAACTTAAACATTCTGAAAAGCAAGCATATGGAAACACATGCCAAAAATTTCCATCTTGTTAATACAACACAAATTGCTCTAACTGCACCTAAAGGGTGCAGTGTTTGAAGCATCCAAGTACTCTAAGTCAATACTTTAAAAATGTGGAAGTTTTTTGGAAAACAATTTAGTGTTTGAATAGCAATTTGTCAAGTTTTTCAAACACTGACATTCTTGTATTCTAACCAGAACACATCCTTTCAGCATATACCTGAATTTATACATAACTAGTCGTGTAATTATTTTCATGCATGTTACACTCAAGACTGTGCAAGTAATTTTGTACCTTCCCAACCAATTCCAATAGCAGACTGCTTTTAAATGTCACGATCTGACCTACTTCAAATAACTGGGAATGCAATTATTTCAACTGGCATTGGGTATAGAGTACTGGGCATAGCATGGCAAAAGCATTTCTGTATGTTCCTGGGGAATACTACACTTGAGACATTAAAAAATGAGACAGACGACAACTCTTGGTCAGAAATAAAAACAAACGTATGATTACAATTTAAATCAAATGTTTGTAATTTTAAAACCAGAATGAGGACACAGAGTTACACATAATGAGAAGTTCATTTTATTTCTGTGCCTTCTGTGCCTTCGGTGCTGGTGCCTTCTCTGGCTTCTTAGCCTTGGGTGCCTTCTCTGGCTTTTTGCCCTTTGTTGCCTTCTCTGGCTTCCCTGGCTTCTTGCCTTTTTTAGAAGCCATCCTCTGGAGCTTCTTCATCTCATGCTTGATGATTCTGTTTCTCTGTTAAAAAAAAGAAAATGTTTACAATTTATGAGAATGAAAAGAGCAAGAGTTCAAATACTCTGCCTTAATTCAAATTCTAAGCTTTCAGATTCTGCCTCTTTTCATTATCACCCTTTACCACATATTACATCTGAAATGTCAAATTTCACCTGAAACTGATCCAATCTACTAAGTGGACATTATCATTCTAGCTGCTAGCTCAGGCAACTCAATATTTCATGTGTAATGATTTTCATTAGAGGGTGAAATACTAACAGCAACCCACCCAGAATATTTGATTGTATCAGCAGGCAATTCCTTCCTCAGCTGCAACTTGGGAGGACTGACGCATGGATTATACAAGTTCAAGTCTGACCAACTACAGAAGAGAAAGTGGTGACATACAAAGAAGCATGGAAAACTCATGGAAATGTGGGCATTCACACCCCAAGCCAGCTGTGAAAGTAAGGCAACTAACACTGGATGTGACTCACTCTCACTGGAAGTGAGACTTACAAGCATTAACCCCATAAGGAAGCAGCACTCAAACACTTACCATTCTCTTTGCTTTCATCACCTTGTAGCGATCAAAGTCAGTCATCTTGGCTTTCTGTGTGAAAAGAATCAGTTGTGAAACTCTGAGATACAAGTAGTAAAGCTCAGCATTCCAAAGCATTCCAAAAGTAACTGATCATCTCCAAATGAGGTTTAGCTGCACTTCTGGAACTAGCTCACAATTTAAGGCCTTTGTAACATCCCAGGATGCAGGAAAAGAGGCTATTTAAGAAGTAACTGAACAAAACCATATTCAATGTTAAAATACAATAAATTTAAGCTGTTAAGTTAAAAACCTATGCCTTATCTATCTTTAATCCCAGCTTGCTATTGAAAACGTGTAGCTTTTAGACTGCACCTAATTTTACAAAACAGGAGCAGTACACATACTCCTCATCCAGTGAAACACTGTTACCTTTTCTCGGGCTTCAATCTTCTTTGCCCATCTTGTCGCTGACCATTTTTCATTTATATTTTCCTTCTCCCAGGCAAGTCGCACACACTTCTGACGAGCACTGCATTGAACAGACACAAAATCATATTCACAGTCTTTATTAAAGAAAAGGTTCTCCTTTGCTGGCCTCCCAGATTTCATACAAGGGAAGATGACTCTACTACATTCCTTCAGACACCTTACTTCAAGTCAATGTCACATGCATCTCCGTGGCCTAATTAAAGTTTTGTTGAATAAATGCTTCACTAGAACTGACAGAATCACAGAATGGGTCAGGTTGGAAGGGACCACAGTGGGGTCACCTGCTCCAACCTCCCTGCTCAAGCAGAGCCTTCCCAGAGCACATAGCACAGGACTGTTGTGTCCAGAGGGTTCTTGAGTATTTCCAGTAAGGGAGACTCCACCACTTCTCTGGGCAACCTGTTCCAGTGCTCGGTCACCTGAGCTCCAGGAGATACACACGTCTCTTCTCCTGGGGAGCCCAGAACTGGACACAGCACTCCAGGTGTGGCCTCACCAGGGCAGCATCACCTCCCTCGCCCTGCTGTCCATGCTCCTCCTAATGCCACAAGGACAACATTGGTCTTCTTGGCCACAAGGACACCGCTGGCTCAGGGACAGCTTGTTGTCCACCAGGATCCCTAGGTCCTTCTCTTCCAAGCTGTTTTCCAGCAAGTTGGTCTCAAGCCTGTATAGGTGCTCGGGATTACTGTTCCCCAGGTGCAGGAGCCTCCACCTGCCCCTGCTGAACTTCCAAAGTTTCCTCTCTGCCTGTCTCTCCAAGCTGCTGAGATCCTTTTGAACGGCAGCACAGCACTCTGGCACACCAGCCACACCTCCCAGCTTTGTGACATCACTGAATTTGCTGAGGAGGCCTCTGCCCCTTCATCCATACTCATTACTGACGAGTGAGTTAAACAATACTGGGCCCAGTATTGAACCCTGGGGAGCACCACAGGTGACAGGCCTCCAACCAGACCCTGTGCCACTGATCATGGACCTCAGGGATCTGCTCCCAATCCACCTCACTGTTCAAATGAGCAGCTATCTAGCACTGCTTCAGGATCAGAAACACCGCCCTTTTCTGGTTCTAAATTATAGAAATTCATACATTAACTGAACTAAAAGAACAGAATGCGTTCAGCCTCCTGCAATTCCAGTGTAGTTCTGCAGGCAGGGAACCTATTTAATGCCTGAAGAGGACTTAAGCAGTAGCAAAAAGCAAAGCTGCAGCAGCATTTACATTGCTTTCCCCCACACCATCCACCACAGAACTACCTGCAAGAACTGCTGTGAGACTTCCTTTGCTCCTGAACAGCAGCTATCAGCCAACACTGGCAATGAAAGTCTAAACATATTCAACTATGATATTACAATCTACCTGATTTTTACTGTTAATCCACTACGGTTTGAACTTCCTAGACTTAGCAAGGATCAGTCCTCAAGTGACAGCAGGGGTTTTTTTTTACACAGGTCAAGAAAGATGCCAACTCACCTGTGTGGAAACTTCAGGACAAAGTCAGTCAGCTGCATGCACTTGAAGGGCATGGCCTGTCTCCTGACACCACTGCAGGGGCCATCCACTAGTGCCTGAAAAAGGGAAACAGATGTTGGGGGTTTGCAGCAGCTCTCCCATCGCATTTCATTTAGACAGCTGCTTCCTAATAATGTATAAACAGTATCTTGACATCACTGACCCAAAATTGAAATACATATTATGCAGACAAAAGTGAAGATTGTTAAGTCTTGCCTGTACAGTCCAAGCTTTACAGAAATAATTTAATGGCATATGGTGCGAAGGCTTTGAGAGCCTTTGAAAGCCCCTGATGCAGAACTGTAAGGTTGTCAGAGCTCCATCAACAGTTTTAATCATTCAGGCCAAGCCACCTGTAATGAGTCGGACACTCTTCCAGGTTGCTACACGCCCACAACAATGTCCTCTTCTAATCAACGTACTTGGTTTAGCCATTCTCCTGCCCCTCACCATGCTCTTGGATAGCACCCCATCTCTTGAATTTTCCACTACTTGGAATTCCAACTGACAATCGCTTGAGCCAATGCCCCGCCCTCCCACAGCTCCTGGGCAGGTCCACCCCCAATCTGCTTGGCCCTGGCCTGGAGCTTGCAGGCGGGCCGAACCCCCCGCCAGCAAGGGGCCAGGCCGCCGGCCGGAGCCAGGCTGGGCGCAGGCCGTGCAGAACACGCGGCGGGCCCGGCGGGCGCGGGCGGCGGGCGGCGCTGCGCACCGACCTGGGCGGCGAGCAGGAGGCGGGCGGGCCGCTCCTCCGCCCACCGTGAGCCCGCCCTGTACTGCCGAGTGTACGATACACCGAGATTGTCTTAAGTCAGAATGTTCTTTGATCTAGCAGGTTGTATACTTCGTGCCGCTTTCGGCTGGTAAAGTTAGCTTTCTTCACAGTGGCTGGCACGGGGCTGTGTTTTGGATTTGTGCTGAGCACAGGGTTGATAATGTAAAGACATTTTTGTTGTTGCTGAGCAGGGCTTGCACAGAGCCAAGGCCTTTCCTGCTTCCCATACTGCTACCCTGGCCGGGAATTTGGGGGTGCATGGGAGGTGGGAGGAGACACAGCTGGGACAGGTGACCCAAAATGACCTAAGGCACATTCCAGACCTTATGGCATCATGCTCAGTCTATAAAGTGGGGGAAGAAAGAAAGGAGGGGACATGTGGAGTGATGGTGTTTGTGTTCCCAAGTCACCACTAGGTATGATGGAGCCCTGCTCTCCTGGAGGTGGCTGAACAGCAGCTTGCCCATGAGGAACAGTGAATTAATTGTTTGGTTTTATTTATTTGTGTGGTTTTTACTTTCCCTATTAAACTGTCTTTATCTCAACTCATGAGTTTTACAGCTTTTATCCTTCCATTCTCACCTTGATCCTGCTGGTGGGGGAGTGAGCAAGTGGCTGCCTGTGGGGTTTGGTTGATGGCTGGGGTCAAACAACCACAACTTTTAAGTCTAATCAGCAGAAAAGAGACCTTATCAGTGGAACAGGCAGCTTATATACATACATACATATATAAAAAGTATATTAAAAAAAAAAGAAAAGTTACTTTAACCATCATGATTTTCCTGCTGAGAACATGGCATTCAGGAGATAATGAGTCCTGTCCACTTCAGAACCTGGATCAGTTTTGCACCTTGCAAATTTCCACCCCCTAGAACAGCATTTCAGAGATTCCTTGCCCCTCTATTAACGATAGCTTTTCTACCAGCATGAAAATAGTGGTGGGGGGGGGGGAAAACATCCTAAAAATAAAAAGTACACTTGGCTTAACTTTTCACAATTTTTTTAATCTTCATAAGCAGGCACTGAAGAGTATAAAAAGATAAATAACCTCTGGTTTGTACACATTCCCAAGTGTTGTCTACTTCCTTGTCTCTCCCAGACATCCTCTTGGCTCTATACAGCAGGACAGGGATCTGGCCTGTTGATCTGGTTCCAGCTCACACTTGGAGAAGGAGTCTGCTGTGGTCACTGAAGCTGCTTGGCTGGAAGTTCAACACCCTCAGCATTCCCACCTGAAACTGCCAGGAGAGGTATGACAGAGCATGTAGCTATCCTGGTGACACTGAGGGAGACTATATACATAAGGACAAGAGGGAACTACTGAAAAAGCAAAACAGGTGGTTCACAGGGGGAATTTTATTCTCTGAACAGATACTGGGCCTATCCAAGTACATCTGGAAGTCCAGATGTTTTTTTGAACAAATTTACTTGTTCTTTAGCTGCCAGCTCTACACTAACTTCCAAGTATATTCCATTTGTGCAAAACCACATCTGAATGGCCCTGCCACTCACAAAGCAAATATTTTGTAGGGCAAGTAAATATTCCAGAATACAATTTTCCACAGAAATTTGTCAACTAAAGAAAACATTTTAATGCTCGCATCCAACTGTCTGGGATTTTTTTTCACCCATAACTGCAGTTACAGATCCATCACATGAAATATCTCATGCCAGCTTCTGTAATGTTCATGCACTCTGAAGTAAATTTTATACTTTATCATATATAACTTTGATGCCACAGAGCTCTTCATCATCTTATAATACCTTTTACTTTATTGCTACTCCAGTAAGACTGACAAGACTTAGCATTATATCAATAGAGAAGGGACAAAGCCCTATTGATCCACTTGAAAAATCACTTTTTTCTTTTTTTCATTTAAAAAGATATGTAGCTCCCTTCAAATCATCTGTCAGCCTATGAAAAAAACACAAAAGAAAAAACAACCCCACAACCAAACATAAGTAAGAAGGTCATATAGAAACAAAAGGCTGAAATTAAAACCATTATTTATGGGTAAAAATACTGGCCACTGTTCTCTTATCTATCCCTTCATTAATACTGGGTATAGATGAGTCTGAGATAGTCCTGTGAGGTTTGTTGAAGAATGCCTGGGCTTTCAAGGAAGCCAGCTGTTTGCTGCCTGAAGGCAGCAGCACTTTTAGGAAAGCTCTGGAGTCAATATGTTGGGCAGAAACATCTTCCAGGTGGATCCCAGTGCTGCTGAAGGACAGTGGAAAGGCTGCCATGACTGCAGCTCCAGTCATACCTTCCTGAACCCACACAGAAAAGGTGTTTTGCTGGCCTGGAGAATGACTTCTGTTCCTCTTGGCCTTGAAAGAAGGGCTTAACATGTTAATGGAATGTTTAGATCTGAGACTCTATCCAGACAGCCGAGATAGCACATACTTGTCAAATGAGTACAGACTGTCACTGTCTGAGACCAACAATATGTGGGGTATACAGGTCAGGGTTGCAGTATGAGAACCTGCAAAAAGCATTTCTGTGGAAGTTAGAACAGGACACTGAAAACTCCAGTGTCTTCTGGAGGCAACTGTGAGATTTTTAAGTTTAGGTTCAGTTACTAAAATATGAAAGCATTTTGTTCCACCTCCAAAGCAAATCTTATGTACCAGACCAGAGGCATTTTAGGGTCTCCATGGTACCTGTTTAAGACAGGCTCAGGTGTTGACAGTTTATTACACCTTTTTCTGATGGGGATCAGTCCATTTGGAACAGCGATAAAAACAATTCTATCATGGCTCTTCCTTTCAGTTCTTGTCAATATCCAGTGTTTGTTCCAGTTTCAGAAGTTAGATTACTTCAGGGCTTTTAGTGTCAGCACTGCACACAAGGACAGCTAACCTCCCATAGTTGCTACTGGCTTGTTTAATTTTATCTTAAACACTGTGATCAAATCCATCGCTACTTGAGCTCTCCAGTTAGCACAGAGTTAATGACCAAAAAAAAATAATGCATACCTGGCAGGAAAAGGCAAATAATCCCTTATAAAGCAAAGTGACATGTTTTCTCTGCTGCACACTGGACAAATTAGGTTTACAGAAACAATTACCAAAATATTTCAAAAGCACTCCAATTCACCATATCACAGATTCCTTTGTGCCTCTTCTCTATTTATGCTTCTGGTCCAGAAGTCATTTCCGCTGTATTTATTTTTGAAAAATCGGGGGCAAAAGAACGTTCTGCTTAACAGCACTATAAAATTTTTGTTTTGTCTTCAGCCAGGTTCATTCATTCTGGGATAAATACGTGTTCAACACGAGGGATGCTCTTCCGATGGTGCGATACAATACATGAGTAGATGAGGAAGAGGAGACACAACAGTGCCATAGCTGTGAGGAAGACGAGGAGCCCAGCAAACAGGGAAGGTTTCAGAGGCAACTGGATCAGCTTTCCTTCTGCTGGAATCATGTTGGTGAGGCTTAACATGTAACCGAGTGACCACGCTATACTGCTGTTACCAACCTGGAATAAAGACAGAAGAGTCCTATTCCCTTGGAATTTTCAGTCAGAGAGAGCAGACTCCAAAAGCTCAACTGCTGTTAATGGCAGCTGTCCTTTAAATTAGCAAGGAGAAATCTTTAGTGGAATATACAAAGAAGATACAGAACCATTTCAAATTACCCCTTTTCTGTAGTTCCAGAGGATGGTAATAAAATTGGTCACTGGGCTAAAGAAGTGAGACACAGATATTGGATGGGTACAAGGATGTGTGCTCTTTATGCAGACAGTTATGCAATTTTCTGTGCAAGAAAAACATTTTAAACAAACAAATAAAAAACCTCATGACTACAATGCCAATTCCTAAAATCAGCCCCTCACCTTAGCCAAATCCCAGGATGTCATTTGAGTTCAAGCAAACAAAAAAAACCCCACAAATAGTCTCACCAACATGGACAAAGAGGAAGCCAGGATAAAGTTCCCAAAGCACGAACTCTATTTATAATTTTTATTCTGTGTTTAGTTTTGTGCCTGCAAATGAACCAAAACTAGGCTCTTCCATTTAAAAAATAAACATAAATTAAAAACTACTTCAAAATGGATGAAACAATAGCAAAGGGAATATGTTTGTATTTGCTCCATGGTCCTCCTGCTTTGCTGTCTTTCCCCACCTCTAGTTTAAGCAACAGAGTTTACCAATTTTCCACTGTCCCTTTCATTAAGTCATTGTCCTGGCAATTGATAAGCAGAGGATCAAAAGGTAGAGTGTCCTTTGTCTTCCTCTCATCATGAGGTTTAAAACTTTTATTTTTTGCAAATCATCTAGCTCTGGATCTCACCCAGATCTTAGCATTAGGCCAAGGTTCTTTTCATTGTTGTGTTCACTAATTAAAAGGAAATATATACTCCTAGCCCAGACAAAAAACCCACCCTCCAGTCATAGTGAGATTGTGCTGTTATCTCTGGGGCAGCTTAGCTGATCAGCCAGCATTAGATCTTACTGTTTGACTAGGGGCAGATCTAATTAATAGAATGTAGTTTTGCCTTTTGGAGTTTCATGATTACCCTAGTGTAAAATCTAGTAAACAAAGGTATTAATTTTAAATTAGCCTTTTGGGGTTTTGTTTTGCTGAGTATTTTTATAGTCTTGGCTAAATATAGGAAAATCTTTCTGTTTCTGGCTGCTCCTATTTGCTGGGGACAATACAATAAATATTTAAATATCAAGACAAATCCACACCCTACCTCTCTGCCCAGTCCAGATTAAGATCTCAAAGTAAACTCTATGCTGTTTTCCTGGTGGAACAGCTAAACATTGGACACTCCTCCAGAGCTGCTAATGATTGTCCACCAGAGGTCAAAATAAGGCAAGAAAATCCTACTTGGTTCCTTAGTGCAAGAGTAATAGATATGACTGTTCAGAAAACATTGCTTTTGATTTCTCATCCACAGCTTGGCAGCATCCCCTGCATCTAAGGGGATTTAAGAATACACCATGAAGATCTACAACCTATTCTTTTGCTGGTTTTGCATGCAAATGCTGAAGCATTTCCAAACTATATGGACATTGGGAGACAGTCAGGGATAGTGTTTTAGAGTAAGGCTTTGTGCAGTAGCAGAGAGGAAAATAAATGCATCTATTGCACAGATACTGTAAGCCTTCTCTCTCTGTCAACTGAAAGGCAATACCCCATCAAAATACATTCTTATTCCAGAGGGCCAGATTATGGCACAGATGGATGATCTGGGTGAGGATGAAAACTGTCCCAGTTGCTTCATCATCACTCACTGGCTTTGCATCACAAACTGCTTTGCCAGTTCCTCCAAGGCTCTGCCAGGAGACAGCAAAGCAGAGTTCTGCACTCAGGGTTAGCTCAAACTGACCTTGTCTGGTGAGGTGCTTTAGGCAGATCAGTGCCTAGAGCAAAATACTGGGGAAATGTTTAAAACACAAGTGTTTGATGCTTAGAGCTCTTTAAGAGAATCTGTGTAGCATCTCCAAGTAATGCTGTGACCTCTGAAAACAGACTGAGATTGCTCCTGAGGTTTGAAGAGTGGCTTTGTCTTATGCCAAACATTTGACAGTCATTTATTAAGGCTGTTTATAACCATTCTGTTTTTGCAGGCTGCTGTATCTTCCATCTCCTCCTTGACCTCTTTGGTTTGAAATGACAGTAAGAGAAAATTATTATTACTCACCTCCTTTTGAAAATGTATCTGTGGCCAAGTTTCTGCATTGAAGTTGTAACCATGAACAAGCAAGTAATAAATGAAATTGGCTGAGAAACAGTAGGATCTAGCATATATTTCTTCAAATTTAGGCAGCATAAACTGGAGCTGAAAGCAAAAGGGTTTTTTAAAAAAAAAACATGTTAATTATGGAAAAAGCAAATGCTTTGGGATTTTGTAACTACAGAATATTTGGGTTCCAATTAGAAGTTAGTAACGTTTTCCAGAAACACCAGGTAAAGATGTAGACAACTAGATACATGGTTTTTGTTTATGTAGTAAACAATGAAAATAAACATAAAACTGCACATTGAAGATTGAGGATGTTATGGTTTCTAAAATTTCCATGTCATCTCTAAGGCATGGTTAGAACTGTGAAATGAAATTTTGAAACCTATTCCAAGTGTTAAGCATGACAGAAATACTGCATGGTTTGAAGCAGAGTGGAAAAACAAATACTGGGTTGATACAGACCTTCTGAAAGGTTCTGAATACATAGCCAGTCCATATTATTTTTATATCCCTATTTTAGAGGTTTAAAATGGAAAAGAAAAATCCCAACAACACCAAAAGCCAACCAACCCACTTACCTGTGCCCAGCTCTGTGAACAGAAAAACCACATACTTGAATTGAAGTCATCTAGGGAAAAGTGCCCAGATAAATTCAAAGCATTAATTGTATAGTAGAATCCAGAGAAAGCCTATAGAAAATGAGTGGATGACAGGTTACTTTCAGAACTACAGAAGTCCAAAGCAAGCCAATTCAAAAAGAAACACACTGTGTTTGCAAACCTACCACAAAATTCCCTTTTGCTTTTGGCTGATGTATTCCATTAAATGGACAGTCCTCTCTGTCTCTGCAAGCAGTGAAGTTAAACAATAAGGAAACCATCTCCTGGCACAGACCTGGGTCTCCTGTTCCATGGAAATTCACAAGCTGGTTTGGGTAGTAATTTGCTGGGCTCAGGGACTGTGTACAAAGGCTGCCAAGGAAGTACTTCATCGTTAATGCTGTGTTATAGTTTTGAGGGTAACAGGGATTATCCACACTGGCACTGGTGTTTGATTTCTGGGGGAAAAAAGATTCAAACAGAAACAGACAAGAAACCCCAAACAATAAATACTAGTCAAAAGCAAGAAAGACCTAATTTGGCATGAACTACAGGAATCTTTTTAAACTGCAGATGCATGTATTTTTGTTTACTGACATGACTGGTCAGCACAATCCAGCTGATCAGTGTAATTCATAGGAACTCCTTTCTCCAGAAGTCATTGGCAAGATCAGCAAAATATTTACAAGGCCTTTTTGTCAAATGGCACAGAACTCTCACTAATTTTTAACAAATATTAAGTTCTTTGTATGAAACTTAAGTGTGTTTGGCTGCAGCAAAGCACAGCTGAGCTCTAACTGGGGTCTCCAGACTCCAGCAAAGGAAAAGAGCACAAGCCTAAGACCCTGCTCAGACAATTAGTACAAGAACACTTGCAAGAGCAACATAGCAAGGGGTCTCAAACAGACCTGGAGCAGCAATGCTAAAAGCCTTTTCTCAGCTTCATCTCTCCCATAGCACTGATAGCTGTGAGTATAGACATTGTAGTTGTAACCATACAACTTCACTTGCAAGGTGCTATTGAAGTGCTCCTCAGGGTCCTCAGGGATAAAGGAAATTTGAGTGGAAGCTCCTCCAAGGTCCAGTGCACCCATAGTCTCTTTTCTGTAAGGATGGACCCATGTCCTCCAAAGGTTTCTCTACATGTAAAATTTTAAAAAAGGAAAATTAGAAATATCATCTGCTTGTTGTCCCCTCAAGCTTTTCTACTCTTTACCTCTTAAAACTTCCCCCTTCTCTCCTGCACTCTTAAAAAAAAAAAAAAAAGAAAAAAATAAGGATGAGGAAAACATGCAGATGTTTTTACGTAAGAGAGATGTACTTTCAGAGAGTGAAATGATCTTGAAAGATGGGAAAATGAATGCAGCATAGTGTTCAACTCCATAGGACAGCACAATGATCAAAGCATAGGACTAGCCAGAGCAATGAATATCCTGGAACATAGGGAATTAAAGTTCAGATACCCATGAGAACTTGAGCAAATCTGGATGGAAATTATTTGCTTGTTTCAAGGCAAGAAGAAATATTAAAGGAATAGAATACTAAGAGATCACAGAGATAGGGAGTGAAAAGAGTGAAAATGGAGTGAAGAACACAAAAAGTCAGATGAAAGCCCTATCAAAGTCAAAAGAACAAGAACATTTAATCTGCACATTTCCTCCACTGAAACTGCAGTCTGGTCCATTCAGATGGCATTTTTTCCTATTACCCAAAATATTTCCCAAATTCTGTATTTGATCTACATAGTCACAGTGCCCAATACAGATTTTCTATAATTATCTATGTCAATATTTACCCAATGACTGTGATGAGATGAATGTATACACAAAGAAGGGAAACTGTGGGGTTTATGGGCTAGCAAATATACTCAAAATAAAATTCTACAATTAAAAATTCCCTTAAACAATCCCTCACGGAATTTGACTGTCACAAGAAAGGTCAGAATTTCTCTCTTCTACTAGTGATATTCCACACATATTTCTTCACAGAACTCTCTAAAGTAAACTGGTTTCACAGCATCTTGAAGTCCATTTTTATGAATTTGCCATATGGAATTTGGTATTTGGATTATTAAAATTCATGTGGTAGAAGACTGGCACCACCTTGAAGTTCATGATGCCATCTTTGTTGTATGAAATGCACACAACGAGAAAAATACAGAATGGGTGATTCCAATACTTGCTTTAACATTGCATGTTCACCATGAGCTATCACTCACAGCACCAACAAGTAATTCCTTCTTATTTAATGGCCATGATCTGATAGGAACCATTCAGTCAGGACAGCCAGAAATACTCAGCAGCACTGGTTGAAATTCATTTCAGCCTAGTGAGACAAGCTGGCAGAAGTGCTGTGGGTGCTGAGGGCAGCACACTCCTGCCACAAATGCAGATGAGCAGTTGTGGATTATCTTGGTACAGCTTTTACTCTGAATTAAATCACACTGAATACCTGTACCTAAAAAGGGATCTTCCAACACATCTGACTCCCTCTCTGCTATGAGGTCCTGCCTGACCCTGTTCCAACTCTGAGAATATCATGAGCATGTTTATATTGGTATCACTCGGTCTGCACAAGACAGTTGGTCTACTGCTCGTAGCCTGCAGCTTTTCAGCAGTCTTGGAATGAGCTGTGTATGAATGATTTCTGGCTCAGCTGAGGCACATTTGACCACCTTCAGTGCTTCAAGCACTGTTCAAGACAGGTGAGCCAACACTGCCAAACAATTTGGAGATCCCTAAGCCAGGCAGGTCCTTCACCAGTAGGGCATCAGGGACAGCAAAAAGGCAGAAGATCTTTAGCTGGCACCACTATCAAGACAATCAACACCTGTCACACTTAACATACCAATGCATTTAAGAATGATCTAACTTTTTGGTTTTAGGTAAGGGACCCAATGTCATTTAGAGCTCTTTTTTTGTGGACCAGTGATTTTACCTTTGCCATATCCCATTCCCATAACAACATTTTATTTGAATTATGTTTGCCCTTTTAATGCCACAAAAAGACCCTGTTAGAGACTTCAGGGGAAAACAGAAGTTGCAACTGACGTTTTCGCAGGCATGTCCTCTCAAACTTCTCATTTATAAGAGAGAAACAGTGAAAAGAAAATCATGCAGTTTTTCCACACACCTCTAAGAAATTGCCCATTAAATAGTTGGCCGTTATCCATCCATACACCCCTTCCTCTGGCCCAGTTATGATCTGCGCACCCCTAAATTCAAAAGGCTGTGCTCTGAAGTAGTTGTGAATGCTTGCAAGGACTTCATTGGCTGCCGATTCATTTTGCAACCTAAGCAATTCACAAAACATGAGACACTGAGCATCTGGAAAGGCAATTTCATGTTTATTGTTCACTGACTAGCAATTCAAGAAAACTCCTACAATCACCTAATAAATGAAATAGACATTGTTTCCCTAAAGGGAAAGTTATGATAGGGAACAGCCAGTATCCAGTGTTGTTTCAGCAAGCAACTTCCTCAGTCTGTACAACTTCACTCTTTTTCATGCAAGTTCATGGATGGGTTTTTTTCTCCTTATATACATCTTTATTCTTAATGAGCTGAGTGTTTATTTGACAGCTTCAGGTTAAAACAGTCCTGGAATCTCTCTTTCAGCTCTGTTTAGCCACAGGACAAATATAATAAAGCTAGTTTGTGCCTGGCTAAAGCCACAGACAGACCCCAAAAGCTGCATCACATCAGATCACATCCACACTCAGAATGCAGTGTCTAGCTTCAATCTGCCTTTGCTGCCCATGGATGTGCACAAACACTATCTGTTTACATAACGCTGTATTTTGTGACAGATGTGAAAGGGAAAATTAAACTCTTGCCTTCTCCAAAATAAAGCAAGTTTCTTTTTAATACAGCATAACAGAGGGGTTTTATGCAGGCACGCTTTCCCTATCAAAAAAGTTAATTAAATTAAATTGGCTGGGCTCCATTTCCTTTTGAGATGGCCCATTTCCAGTGGGCAAAAATGCATCCAGTACATTTTTCACATTCTGTTTTCACAGACTGCTATGCTAGTATGCATACAGAGTAGTTGAAGTTTCTGCCATACCTCAGCAGTCTCATGCCAGCTGTAGCCCCCAGATAAACAGAAGTGTTTTTATGCAGATGCACTGGTATTCTCTCCTTGACTTTATTCAGACAGTCATCAAGAGGCTTGGCAAGAGCTCCAGGGCTACTCTCATAGCTGGATATACCAGGGCCTAAAAGAGAACAAGGAGATAGATTTCATCCTGCTTTGCCAACTACAAATTAGCCCAATTAGCAAACAGGTGTTAAGAGAAAAACATTTCCCCCTTCCCCACCACCCCACTGTAACTGCAAACAAGGGTAGGAAGACTGAAAGCTAGGAGCACTTATGGAATAAACAGTGTGGTGCCTGTGCATTTCAAGATGCACAGAAATGTCTCTTGAATTCATAGACTACAAGCCTGCTCTGGTACATGAACTAGTAAACAGCTTTCCAAATTTCCAGAGCTTTCAAAGAGCAAGAATATTTGAACAATTAACATCAAAGTCCTTCCTTGCTCAACACTCCAAGGACCATCAGGATCTCAACTTGTTCAGGCTCAACTTGGGTGTAAATAAAACGTTCCTTACTAAAATTCCCCAGCTCAGGAAGTTGCACGGGGAGTAATCCAGGCACTCCCATGAAGCCACTGCCTTGCAGAGAGCTACTGCCAGGACTCCATCTACCTCAGCCATGTCTTGCACAACCTGGTCCCAAGCAAAGCAAGAGGTGGCTCTTACTGAGTTGAAATGAGAAACCATTTATGTTTAGTCACATTGCATTGATAGAAAAAAATTATGTAAGCCTTTACAGATTCCACACTCCAAAATTCCTTTTTTAGACTGTGTGAATTTAAGCATAAACATTACCATGTCATCATTAGATGTTCACAGCCCTGGTTTTGAAATAAGACTTTCTGAGAGTCTTAAGTCTAGCACAAACAGGCCTGAAGCTGGAAGGAAAGCTGCTACCAGAGGAAAACAGAGCAGCAACATCCTCAGCAGCTGCCATTGCCTCACACTTCTTTGGTGGCTGCAACTTCCCATCCTCCAGTTTTCAGACACAGCAGGTCACAATGAAAAAATGGCAATGACCATTTTCTTCTGGACAACTGCCTGTTTTACCAATGCTTAGAGCCCTACCAGGTGAGATTAACTGCACTACAAAGAAAGGATTTGGATTTGGGGCTGGTTCCTAAGCACAAAGGCAGAGAGGTACTTAACAAAGACAGAAATTAAATCATAAAACCACCACATAATTCATGGAGTAGTTGATAATTTGACCTTCAAGTTAAGTAGGTATGTCAAAATCTGCCTTTTATTATGCCCAGAACCATCCCCCAACTTAAGTGCTGAAGACTATGGTTACAGGGTCACTAAAGAAACCCTGACAGATGTGTTCACCACCATCACCCACAGCTTAGCTGAGGACATCTCCCATGAATCAGCCCTCTGTCTCCTCCAGTGCAGAGTTATCCAAGACTACAAGAGTGTACACTGGTGATTTTGTGCACTCAGAGGTGAGGAGTTCTTGGCTGACTATGGTAAGGACACAAACCCAGACAGTAATTAGGACTCCTCTGTTTCGTAATTTATTTGTATTCCCCAGAGGTAAAATAAAATCTAAACCAATTCAATCAAATTCACAAAGCTGGGGTTTTTTTGAGACAAAGAATAATGCAGTTTCTCTGTGCATTTTTCTCTCACCAGAATTCCTACAGGGAAACATTCCTAATGAGTCGAGACATGAATTAGCAGAGTGTACCCCTCACCTCGGCAGGCTGGCCACCATTCCAGCAGTTTGTAAGGACATTTCATCATTAGAGAAATGGCAGTGCACTGTTCATGTTACACTTGCTTTCCTTTCCTTGTTCTAGAATTGCTAAGAATGTCCACTCATATGTTTAACACTGAAGATAGAAATGCTGGTGCTGTTAAGAAACCATTGCTTTCTACTCCCTGTTACTCATGGGCCTCTGTGGCTACATCTCCAGCATCTATTTCCAGACACAAAGAGGGATGCAAGACTTGGCAAGATCAGACTGAGAGAGAAGGGAAAGATTCTCTTTGAACACCGCAGTTATTATCAGAAAAAAACCCTGATTTCCCTCCCCTATCTGGCCATCTGTTTTCATGAAATGTGTGGCATTTTCATAACTTTGGAAGCTGAGTCAGACGTCACTGAAGTTGACTAAGAGTTTCTATGAAGGAATCCACAACCACCTAACCATACTGGAGTGTGATCAGAAGTCAGCCTAGTCTGTCTGTCTGCAGCAAATCAATTCAGAACCTCAGACAAAAGACAGGGCAGGTAGCCAGTGGTACCTGTGGGACATCTAGCTGTGCACAGACACAGGTCTTCCTGAGACACAGGCCACACCTACATATTTTATAAAACTGTGGCACCCTGTCAGAAATAGTTCTGCCAATTTAGCAATTTTACTCAATAAATTTATTAGCTACTTTCTTGTTCTGTAATGTGGAGAAGCTTAATTAACAACTAACAAGAGCTAGATTCCCATTCTTCTAAAACTCTCTTTATTCCAAGCTATTTTAAAATACATATATGACTTTTATTCTGAAAGAAGCACAAGGACTGAACATTTACATCCTGACTCTCTCTTAAGATTTAATTCTGTCTGCACGAATCATGCACTGCCATGAAATCAAATTTTGCTACAATTTCCTTTCTCTGATGCAATGATTGGAGCACCTTGCTGTATCAACAGGAAAAGATCTAATGCTGACAGATACAGGCACAGTCTAGAGAGAAGGGAGAAGAGAGAAAAAGAGAGAAGAGAGAGAAGAGAGAGGGAGAGAGAGAGAGAGAGAGAGAGAGGAGAGAGAGGAGAGAGAGAGAGAGAGAAGAGAGAGAGGAGAGAGAGGAGAGAGAGGGAGAGAGAGGAGGAGAGAGAGAGAGAGAGGAGAGAGAGGAGAGAGAGGAGAGAGAGAGAGAGAGGAGAGAGAGGAGAGAGAGGAGAGGAGAGGAGAGAGAGAGAGAGAGAGGAGAGAGAGGGAGAGGAGAGAGAGAGAGAGGAGAGGAGAGAGAGGAGAGAGAGGAGAGAGAGGAGAGAGAGGAGAGAGAGGAGAGAGGAGAGAGAGGAGAGAGAGGAGAGAGAAGAGAGAGAAGAGAGAGAAGAGAGAGAAGAGAGAGAAGAGAGAGAAGAGAGAGAAGAGAGAGAAGAGAGAGAAGAGAGAGAAGAGAGAGAAGAGAGAGAAGAGAGAGAAGAGAGAGAAGAGAGAGAAGAGAGAAGAGAGAAGAGAGAAGAGAGAAGAGAAGAATAAACAGTACAAGCAAGGCTAAAAACAACTAAGGAACTTCCCTTTGAGCTCACCTTTCACATTGCACTTGAAGGTTTGGCTCACTACTCCTGTGTTGTTCTCTTTTTCCGCCGGCCACTCATAGACATAAACTGTAGTCCGAGAGGATCCAGCATCAAGGACTATTCCATACTGGGGATTAAAAAAGAATACATTAGATGAAGAAGCAAAATATGACAGCTTAAATGCCCATATGCAGCTGCACTCCACTGCACCACCAGACATTTAGAAAATGCATCCATAGTGTATTATTTACAAGAGAGATTAATTCTAGTGTTAGGAGCTTAGGCATGAATCCAACAGCCAAGCACAGAATGAATCTGGCTGCAAACCAAGGAACATACTACATATCTTCAATAATTAATTCAGTGGGGATGGAGAATGCTCATCTCCTTTCAGCATCAAGTTTAAAACCCACACTGACAAAAAGATTACACTGTGTTAGGACCTGATTTTGGAGTAGGTTCATTTCCCTTTATCCCAGTCCACTCCCTGAACACTGAAGGGTTTGATATCTAGGCACAGGCTTTAGATTCAAGGATGCACAAGGGATCCATAAAGCTATGAGCAAAGAGGTAAAGTACATAATAGTCAACAGTAAGAATGATGTAACAAGTCTGGTTCTTTCCTAATTGCCCCATAAACCTCTCCCTTTGAGTGGTTTAGTCCACCTGAGAATTTGCCTCTGAGAACAGGCTGTGCCAGAGTATGAGACAACACAGAGGGCAAGAGAATCAATATTACCCCATGATTATTTATTAAATAAATGAGAGAGATTTAAATTACTTGCCCCAGGTCCCTTGGACTCTGAGATTAAAGTAAAGGTTTCTCCACCCTGTCCCACTGTGCTCACCAGACCAGTCTTTTCCTCTTTCCCATATTTTATGGCAGGAGAAAATTGTAGTAACTGGGGAGGCAATCTCATCTCATAAAGGGAAGCAAAATGCAATTTTGGTATCCTCTTTATGATTCCTGAAAGTATGTTTAGCTCTTCCAGAGCCACCTAATTGTTAGGAGTCACACAGTATAGGGTTCATTTTTCTGTCAGCTTTTTTCTTTTCAAACAGACAGATGCCCAGGAGCCTGACAATACTGAAAAATGAGAGCCTCCATCTGTCTGCAAAGCAGTATGAGCCCCTGTAGCAAGCTGATAAATTTCATCCCACTGCCTCCCTGTGGGACCAAAAAATCTGACTAGGAAGGATCACTGCTTCAGGTGGCAAACCATTCAGCTTCCACACCCGATTATTCCCAGCTTCTACTGGAATCCTAAAAACTCCTGGCCCCCAAAGAATACCAGCAACACCAGCCTAGTCTGTTTCATAGAGGTCTGTTAGATAATGAAAATTTCATTTATATTTATGCAGACAATATTTACCCTGATCCACTAAAAGATTAAAGGCTCCACAGATACTATCAAACCAATGCATCATTAGGTTCTGTTTCAGTAACTACTTTAGCAAAGATAATTTGAGTGCATCTCCTCTCCTTGGAAGAGATGAGCACCCTGGAGGAACATAACACAGTAATGGTCAATCTGCTTAAGGACTACTAATTAAATCTAGTCTCAGTCAGCTGAAAGTGCCAAACATAAGCTTTTAACTTGGCTACTTTTAGAGCTAACTATCATTCCCAAGAAGAGCTGGAAGATAATGGAAGTATTTTTACCTCAGTTAACTGTGGGCTTTTAGAGCTACTTCCTCCTTTCTGTGCATTTCCCAGCCTCCTTCTGGAAGTAATAGATTTCCATCCCAAAGAGTTTATCTGAAGGCTTATCTGAATCACTGTGTGACTGACAATTTTTTTTTCTTTCTCCCCCTTCTCCTCCTCTATGTTTCCTATACAGCTTCTTCCTTCCTTAAAAGAGATGCTCATTTTTGAAAAGGGCCCATTTTGAGGTGGCCTGTGAAGCTCCTCAGGACTTGTGTGAGTTCACTGTGTGCAAACTGGCCCATGCAGCCTCAAAAAGTGGTGATCAGTGACAACTGTGCCACATGTTAGGACCAAGATTAATCTTTAATTAAAAAAACAGAAATTACACAGGATGCTGCATCTTAAGAAGGTGAGACAATTCTACAAGCCTTGTCTTAGCAGACTGCCAAAGACAAACTGGCTGGATTAAAATTTTCTAGGCCTGTTAGATTTCTGTCCAAGTTGCATGTTGGATCAACTTTGGCTGCCTTGTAAGGACAAGCAATGCATTCCTGCTTTGACATGCACTGTGAGAGCACAGGCAAACCCTTATCCCAGGCTAGCAGCTGTTAAAGAACCTTTTTCTCCCTTCTTTCCTTTCAACTGTCTCACTGAGTATTTCCCTCATCTCAAAGGCCAGGTGATTCCCTAATATCCAAGAACTGCACCACCTACTCAATGGACTAGATCAGTCAGACAAGACAGGGAGGCAACATTAACCCAGAAAAGCTTCAGAGTTCTGTTTTCTGTTTTCTGTTTTCAGAAGAAAAAAGAAAGAAGAAAGGGGGAACAAAGTTACTTGAAAGAAAATGCTTATTATGGGAATATGGCTTTGTAGGTACATCTCAAAGAGTAGTAATCCCAACAGATAAGCAAGCACAGTGCCAGGATCAATCACCTTTTCAGCCTGAGTACCATTCCAATAGGAGGACATAGAGATGCACAAACCCTTAAAGCAAGCACAGTTATGATGGGTCACCTGCCTTGCAATCACTTTGGAAACTGCCAAGAGAAGCTAGCAACCAGTTACAGCTAAAACCAGTTACAGGGAAGGTGGAGGTCACAAAAGTGGATCTCTGCTGGATGCATGCTTCAATTCAGCTACGTAGGTTTGATCAATTTCTAATCAAGTACAACATCCACAAACAATGCAAAACACTTCCTAAGTACCAAAAGTGACAAGAAAAATTTAGGTATTGAAAACTGTAGCACCTCGAGGGGCAAATTAAAGAAATACAATAATAAAATGGGGGTTTTTCTCTAGGGCTCACAAAACAGCAATAGACAAACAGATTTTTTTACAAAGACTTACAGCATTCAGTGCTATCATCATTTACAATTGCAGACTTGTCCACTGAGAATGTTTGTGTTTTCTTCATCACTCTTGTCACTTCATGGTGTGTATCAGTGAGTCATGAGTTCTTTCAGTGCCCCAGCCTCATGCAATGGACAGGCCCTTCCTTCACTAATGACCTGCTCTGCCTTCAGATGATCCAGCCATGAAGGATCCAAAATATTCAGTTTTGCAACAACAGTTTAAAACATCAGTGGCATAGCATATAATTTATCTCTTGTGCCACAATGGATGCTCTCAACAAGCATCTTGGGAAAGAGCTTTTATGCCACAGGTAACACAAACAGTAGTAACAGAAGAACAAGGCCATTTACAAAAAATAAATCTGCTTTCATTATGTTGTTGCCATAATTAATTTTAGTCAACCATAAGTTCAGGACACTGTTGTTTCCAGGCTCCATCATATCATCATAGGCACTGGAGGGTTTCACTGGCCTACCAAGGTCCTCCTTCTATTGTGAATTTCTTGTGAATGTAAATTACTCACTGAGGACTACTCAGTGTCTCAGGAATCAAACTCAAGCTCCTCCATATCACCTGCATTAGCAGGCTTACAGCTCAAACTCAAATCCAAAGCCAAGGCACACCCAGTAGAGAAAACACCAGCGTTCCTGCAGAAGCAGCCTTGAAGCTGCTGTGATTCAGTAAGAAAACCTCCCCATTTAAACCAGCTGCAGATGGTCCAGGAGGTTCCAGTGCTTCCTCAAACAGTAAACAGTTTTATAATTCTGAATGTGAAATTGAATGAATGACAAACACAAGAGGTGTGTAGGCTGTCTTTTAGATAGTGGCTTCAGCCTTGTCCTGGCTTCAGCTGGGATACACGTCAGTCCAGTCTTGCCTTACATGAAAATTGGTGGGATGTGAGGCTGCTGCAAGCAGCCATTTGGGGCTCAACAGAGCACACACTTGAGGCACTGTGGCCCCATGCATGATCTCAGCACACACCCCCTACCACATAAACACATAAAATGGGTATCAGAATTACAGTTTTACCCACTGCCTGACTCACACACCACCAGTGACTCAGACAAGCCAAAGGTGTTTATAATCCCATGAAGTGTAACAAGGCATTAGCCTATCATTTATCAGTATGTGAACCATCCAGTTAAATACACATGCAGGTGGAAAGGTGGAAGGGACTTCAAAGAACAATCTGACAAGAGGATCGTGGGAAAAAACAGAACTCTGCATGCCAGGCTGCACAGCTTCTTAGAAGGGTATTTTCTACAGCTTTTCCTCAGCTGTGCACATCTCTCATTGAAGAACCTGCACACGTGTTCCACAGCAGAAGGCAAAGCCCAATTTTCAGAATATTTCAGTTTGTCTTTTGCAGTTTGCTCTGCTCCCCCTTAATGAAGTTAGTTTACTCCTGTTAACATCCAGCAAGTCCTAACATGTGGTAAAGGATCAAGTGCATAGTTGGAGCCCAAATGCTTTTAATACACAGGAGCAATTTGCAAAGATGCCAGCATAAACTTCCCAGCTGTGCTTGGGGGCAGAATTTAAACTCTGGGTATTTCCCACTTCAGAATTATTTTTAAATTACTTCCAATCTCTGGCAAAACAAAACAAACCAAAACCAAAACCAAAAAAAAAAAAAAAAAAAAAGGAGTGAGATATTCTCCCCATTTGGCCTTTCAATCTTGAAGAGGACATTGTGCGATTGCCACCACAGAGAGGGAATCAAGAAATACTTTTCGTGCTTTGCTATTGACCCTTGACCAATTCTTTTTCTCTCAGCTTCTGTTTTCCCATGATGATATGATTAAACATTAATTGATGGCTGTAAGCTCATTTGAATCACCCCGTAAGAATGAGTTTAGAAAGGCACATTATTATACATTCAAAACGTAGTTTTCCTTTCTGAGGTATCCTAAGACTTACCTTAAGCCCTGGGGAGAGGATCTGTTGCTGATTTATCTGAATCACTGCAATAGCAATAACAAGGACTATGCTTAGAAGAAGGAACACTTGGGCA
Organism: Muscicapa striata striata; assembly: GCA_030060385.1. Lineage (NCBI taxonomy): Eukaryota > Metazoa > Chordata > Aves > Passeriformes > Muscicapidae > Muscicapa > Muscicapa striata. Next base: position 168,167 of record JAREIS010000446.1, read on the forward strand.
ACAACACTCGGCGTTCTGGTGAGCATCCTGAAATGACAAAGTGGGAAACACTTAGGGAATTTGAAAGGATTTGGCTATTCTCTCTGAAAGCCTGAAGCCCTCAGTCAGTTAAAACTCATAAAATCTAATTTCACCAACTGGATTACTTAGTGGAAATTCCATCTCCTCCTCAAGAACTGCCTGGTGTTTTGCAACCACTAACTTTTCATTGTCTGGAAGGGCTGTGTCTGTACTGCCACGCTAACAATGCCAGACTTCACCTGGCACCTGCCTGTTTTCCATGGTGCCTACATGTAGGAGCCTGCTCCCCACCTGCCACACCTGAGGAAGAACAGGCAGGCAGGCCTGGCTGGAGCTCACCCAATGTTGCCCTGTGCTCATACAACCCTGGCACAGCCATGGCCACGCAGACACCTCAGGGAGGCTGCTCCACTGAGTGCAGCTGGGTGCTTCTGTCAGAGGTACAAGGTCTGTGTCTACAAGACATGCAGCTTCTTCAGCAAAATGAAAAATGGAAAAGAAGTTTTAAGAACATTAAAGTAGGCATCTTTCTACTAACTGCTGATGAAATGTGTGTGTGCATATTCTTATTTTTATCGCTCCGCACTGCACATAAAATATAAAATATACACTTTAACTCAGAGATTTTGCAATGAAAAGTTGCTAAATCTAAGTAAATCTAACGTGGTTATGTTGGACAAACACTAAGGTGGCATGAAACATGCATGCTAACAATGAGGCTATTTATATGTCCATATCCTCTAGAAAAGTTTCCTAGAATTCAAATGTGGTTTAGGTTTCCTGGAACTTCCGCTCATCCTTTTCCATGTCCCTGACCAGACATCTCTTAACCCCAAGAGATCATTTGGTACCTCTGAATACTGACAATCCACATATCAAAAATCCTCATGCTCTCCAGGGGCTGAGGAGGAAAGAGGCAGCTGGAGGGATATGGCAAGCTAGAAATATCAGAGGAATGCAACAAGGAGACCTGGCCTGACTTTGTTATTTCAGAAACCATTTGTTTTGGCACAGAAAAATCAACATAGCCTGGCATGATCTATCCTGAGTCACATCTCCTAACTCTTCCATGCTGATTGCTGAACATACCAGTGGCTGTTCAGGACTGTGCTGCTATTTCAGCAATCACCAGTGCCAACCTGTGCTGAGGACAGGAGCTCAAAGATGATCTCCAGTCCATGGCCAGAGCACACTGGGTCAGCCCCATTGTACCTGCAACACATGGTCTTGTCCTTAGCTCCAACCTGAGCCCAAGGGCTGAGGGAGAAAGCAGAATAAATGCTTCTCACACAGCTTCCCTTTTCTAAACCCCATGGGTTCTTCAGCCCTTTGACCCCAGGGTACCCATGGTCCAACATCTATGTTCAAATTCAAAAGAGAAGAAAGAAATTTGTTTTGTTCTGGGACTAGCTTCACACTGAGCTTTGCCTATGGCTACAGCTTTCCTTCTTTGTCTTGCTATTTCTGTTGTGAAAACTATCTCAGGTTGGCTTTTGGAAACTCTTTCAACACATCTTACTTCCAAAACATGGTTTTTAACATTCATTAACTCCCTTTTCTAAATCTATATGGGTTCCTTGTTTACTGCCTACCTACTCTTCCAATACTTTCTTTCTTGGCTTGGTAATAGCTTTATCATCTTAATCATCAGTCAGTTTAAAAATAAAATTACCAGCCACATTGGCGATTTATTTACTTCTCTTCATTGCTTTACTATTCTGAGGCATTGAAACATCATGTACACAGTGCATAAATGAAAAAATGAAATCTTTATTTTACTATTGCAAAATATGTTAAAGCCTCTACTGTAACCTGCAGATAATGTCAGAACATACTAATTAGAAGTATTTATACAGATCAATTCCTTTTTGAAAGGAGAGAGAAGATTCTTACCTACACATTTATGAATAATTGTCTGGATAAAATACTTTAGGGGGACAAAAAGTCATTTTCTTTAGCTTTCAATTGTTCAATTTCAATTTCTAATGGATATATCTATATAATATTATAAAGTGACTGAAAGAGAACTATCTGCTCACAACCTGATATATACCAGTCACTCCTGGATCAAAGCACTGGTGTTCAGTGCTGGAAAAAAACAAGTCACCATCAAAGAAAAAACATGCAGGATAAATGACTCTTTGAACAACCAAAGCATTACTAAAAAACAAAGCAATAATGACTATTAGACTCTTGACACTTAAGTCTTAAATGATTAAATATTTTCTGCTCCCATTTCTGGAAAATGGAAATCTTGGTTTGTTGAATTTCCCATGTACTTCCTTGGTACTGGGATTTGTCTTCATCAGAGATTATTTTTCTCTTTTCAAAAACCTTTTTTGAGAGGGAACATGTAAGGTAAAGGCAGATCTCTTAAGACATTCCCCATACAATCTTGTCCCATCAGCAATCAGGACAATTTCATCAGAGATAATCTGCAAATCCTGATTTACACAATAGCCTCTGTATCAAAAGGGCACCTTACACTGTGACCCCTTGAAGTCATTGCACAGCTGACACCTTTGCTGTCTTGCCACATAACTGGATTAGAAGCACAGGGCTGTGTTTACCTATGGCTACAGTCAGATCCAAGTCTCACACACCAGGCAATACAGTCACATTTGCCCATTCAGTGAAATCTGGGGAGATATCAGAGAGGAGTTCGTTCATTCTGCAGTTTGAACAGAGTTGTAAGGTAAGGAACTCTTGCTATTACTGTGCACTTGTTGGCAAAAAGACAAATAAAAGGTGCTGAGTATTAAAACCCAGTTGCATTCCATTATTAAAACAACGTCAACCTAAAGGAAGAAACAGCATAAATACATATTTTCCACACCCAGTTAATTATGCTGGGCCACACGTGAGCACACTGAAAGGATCACTTTCTTCACACTGCCTGCAAGCAAAAAGAATTCCTGCCTGTGAAGAAAAGCACACTCAACTTCTTTATGCCACCAACATTTTAACTTAGTTAAAATCACTGTACTGAAATTCTTTTTAGCAAGTAACTTGAAACACCAAACCCACTTCTTTTAGGTACTGACCTGTTTGTTCATAGGGTGGGTAAGCATGCACCTTTCTTTACACTATAACCTGCGAGATGCAAACACGTTACCATTTATTTCAGGCGAGGTCGACAGGTGAATGTTTTGAGTGCTGTGGGGAAAAAAAAAAAAAAACAAAAACCAAAAAACAAACCAAACACAAATTCAACAGCACCGAAACCCCAACATCCACAGCACTTTAAACCCCACCATGAAAACCTGCGAGGAGGTTTCACACGCTTCCCTTAGGAGGAGAAATTAAGTAAAAACAAGCACACGGACACAAAATTGCGGGTGAGGCTTTCCTTCAGCTCACCGCCGTCCCGCATGAGAAAGCTTCACACGATGGCTGTGATTTGCGAGAAAATACCAAATTATCCCCCCAAAATAAGAGACAGAGCGACGCCGGCGCCGCAGCCGCCCACCCCTCCCCCAGGCCGGGCCCCGCTCGGATCCTGGGATCCCCAGCGCATCCCGGGGTACCTCCGCGAGCCGGGAGGAGCAGGACGGGAGCCGGCTGCGCCCTCGGAGCGCCTCTCTCCAGGGGGATCCGGGCAGAGTCACCGCGCTGGTGCCCGCCCACTGCTCCTGTACTCCCAAACAGACGGAAAACTAACAAACAAACAAAAAAACAACTTACAGGTTAAAAAAAAAAAAAATATCCGGATGAACTGACTGAAGTGGAGGGAGGAGATGTGCGGCGAGTGGCAGCACTCGAGATGCGGCTGGGGCTGTGCCCGGCTGGGGCTGTGCCCGGCTGGGGCTGTGCCCGGCGGGGATGCTCCCGGGGGGGAATGCACCGGGAAGCGGGGCTCGGAGGGCACCGAGGCTCCGCCGCAGAAACCCCCCGTGGCACGGCCGTGCCTCCCTCCCTCCCTTCCCTCCTCCCGCGGCTCCCGCTCCCCGGAAACGCCGCTCGGGGTTTGACGGCAGCTGGTGCGGCAGGGTGGTGCTGGCCGCCCCTAAATCACATTCCTCAGCTCCCTCCCAAAGCGAGGGCAGAAAGGGGCTTGTCTAGAGGTGGGTGAAAGAATCCCTGCGTCTTCTAAAAGGAACAGGTGCTTTCTCAGACCCCAGAAATCAGCAGTCCCTCCGCTCTTAGGGCTTCCTTTCCATTCAGGTTTTAGCATCCAAACGCCAATTATTTTGCAGTTTTACTGGAGTTCTTGCCAAACCTAGGCTGCTCAGTGGACTAGCGCATTCCCAGACCCAGCGTCGCAGATCCCGCCCTGTCCAACCTGCAGTATGATCAACGACAGCCAAGGATCATCCTACAGCCTGCAGGATGGATTTGCCAGGGACACAAGCTCTGGAGCCACAGTGAGACACTTCAGCTGCTTTGCCACCGTTTGCTCATTGTTCTAGGATTCAGTCACATAATGTAAAAACCCAAATGCACCTCTGATTCTTTTTCTCACAAAGATCTTGAAGAATTACAGCATCTTTGATTTTTGAAAAAGGAGAACAAGAAACCAGCTGCAGCTTTGTGAACCATCTGTAAGCATCTTTTCATAATCTACTCATTTGGGGAGTGGAGGCAATTTTCTCTTTTTGATGACAACACATTATTAAAGCTGATTTAATTATGATCTTCGGAGATCAGTTCAGTTATTTCTAGCACATGAAGACAAAGCCTCCCATCCCTCCTGATTGCCTGTCTGTTGCATGTAATTTATTTCTTTTGTATTATTTCCATTCATGTGGCGTATTTTTCTTCTCCCATCCAAATGTATTCAAGGCCTCTGGTCCAACTGACTGCATTGGTCAGTCACCTGAATCTGCTCAGGAGTCCATTTAAAATGACAAGTGAGCTGGATTGCTTACCCCATGGAGAAGCTTATTATTTTTATACGATCAAACATGAATATTTTGAAACAGAAAGTAAAATATCAACCAGTCCTACACCAGTGACTAAAATGTAATGCTTGCAAAGACAGCAAACCCTCCTTTCTATATAATCTACTTCTATAAAAATAGACATACAAGATTGTTTTTTTTCTGCACCATTTCCAGGAGCTGGGCTGTTGCACGAGCTGTTCTTGTGACTATTATTGCCATGCTAAAATCGTGGTAGCAGCATAAGTGCTGTGGGCTGTAAAATCCCCCAGCTGGTTTGAAGTCCAGGACACTGCTCCAAAATCAAATGGACTAGAAACAAGATTCCCCTCCAGGCATGCCCAGTGGCTGTGTTTCGTTGGTTCTTCTGCTTCAACCCAGGGGACCCACCTTAGGTCCACTACTTTATCTTCTTGTTTTCCTAAGCCTTCTTCTTTGGCTTTTCTTCAGTGTCTTCCTCAGCCTGGTCCACCCTTTTATAGTCCTCCTGATCCTCCATCCCCTCCTCACTCCCAAGGCATAGATTAAGCTGGGTGCCGTTTTCCCAGCCTGCAGCACACACATCTCTCCTCTCCATCATTTTCTTTGCTGCAGCACCTTTCCCTTCTCCCCATTCAAATATCTCCGTTCAGATGCACTTAGTGTAACTAGCTATATTGATTTGCTTTGCTTGGACAGAATCTATCCCAGGTGTCCATTTAAAAATGACAAATGAGCTGGATTGCCAACAGTCTCAAGGAAAAATTTATTGCTTTTGCTGCCATTGAGCATGAATATGTGGAGTAAAAATACAATTACTGATATTGGCAGATTCTTATTTGAATACCAGTGTCTATGATCAATAGCAAGTCTCTAGAAACTAAAAAATTATGGATATGAATTTGTTACTGACACATTTCTGCAATGCATTTATGGTATCGTGTTTACACAGGAGCAGATACTGCTCCATTTCCCTATGGAGTGACAGCAGCAACCTCAGGAGAGGGGATGGATGATTGTACATCCCAAGACACCATGGAACCACATCTGTTCCTTGTGTAATGCTCATTCAGAATTGGATGCTGGAATATCAAGAGGCCTCAAAATATCCTCTGATGAGACAGCAAAGAGTGAAATGGGGAGAAATCTCAATGTAAAATGTGGAAGTAAGAAGACACTGATAGCTGCAATAAGTTTTCTTTCTTGCATGGTACTTTGCCAGTTCATAGGAATAAGATCCATCCCTCATTTCTGTGCATTCTTTGCAGTAAACAGAAGGCTTCTCCTCTTCATCCTAAGCTTTTTGCATCATTTGAGTTGCTTTTTGCATAGCCTTTTCCACCATTTGTATTGTCAGCAGGTTGGTGTGATGCCCTTCAGCATGTTGGTTGATGTCCTTCAGCTTAGCTCATCACTTCCATTCATCTTCCTGGATACTTTCCTCCTGGGACTTTTCCTCAGTGTTGACTAAGAGCCTTCATTCACATTTTCTGCTCTCAAAGACCTCCTACCTCCATTTTGACTCTTCACCTCAGGATCAGCTGTGACAAAGGACAATGCAGGCAGAGCTGTCTAAAGAATTTGGAGCCCTCTGGGCCAGCATGAGTCAGGACATTAAATTTAGGCCTTTTTTGTGACTGACATGTTATTCCAAGCCAAAAAGCACTTCTTCTATTTGTTTCAGACAAGCATTCTTCATATTATGCATCCAAAGCATTACAATAAAGCTGGTGAAGGGTCTGGAGCACAAGTCCTGTGAGGAGCAGCTGAGGCAACTGGGGTTGTTTAGCCTGGAGAAAAAGTGTGGGACCTTCTCCCTCTCCAGAACTACATGGAAGGAGGGAATAGCCAGGTGGGAGTTGGTCACTTCTCCCAAGGAACAAGTGATAGGACAAGAGGAAATTATCTCAAGCTGTGTCAGGGAGGTTTAAGATTGGATAACAGGAAAAATTCCCTCATTGAAAGGGCTGTGATGCACTGTAACAGGCTGTGCAGGGAAATGGTTGAGTTGCCATCCCTGGAGGTATTTAAAAAACCTGTAGATGTGGTGCTTAGGGACATGGTTTAGGGGTGGATATTAACAGTAGGACTCAATGATATTAAAGGTGTTTCCAGCCTGAGTGAGTCTATGATTACAGCAGCATACCATGTGAATTGTGAAATTTAGGAAGATAGCTCTCCAGGCTTTCAAGCAAGGAAGTCAAAAACCACATGTGGACTCTACATTTAGAGGAATGTTAGATGCAATTATTTTCAGAGATCATTAATGCAGTTTTTTTGTTTTACACCATTGCAAAACTGATTTTTATAGCTATTTGTTGGTTTATGCTTTTATTCTTTTACTGGAGCCCTAAAGCTAATGATGTGTCTTAGATTTAGTTTCTGAGTCTTCTGCCTTGTACATATAACTCTGCATTGTAGTAACAATTTTCTGGTCCACATCATCTTGGGAGGCCTGGAAACAAAAATTTCATTCTGAGGCTGAAACAAAATACTTTCTAATTTATTTATTTCCCTTTCTGAGACTTAGAGCTTTATACTTGCCTCTCTTGCTCTAAGAATCAAGAGCTGCTTCAGCCAATTAAAAACCCTCAGGAACAGCATTCATCACATGGCTGTGAGCCAGCACATGTAATTAGGGCAGCAGATTGCTGGGGCAGCAGAAAAAGACAGTCCCTTTGTCTATTTTGCTATGCCTGAGTTTCAGCAAGCCAAACGAGCTGCTGCAGCAGGAGAGGGTGTGTACCAGCCATGCTGTGCTGCTGAAAGGAGTGGTGCTTTCCAGGAGCAACAGTGGCTACTCCCATTCCTTTCCTCCCTGCAAGCCAAGCTCATGGAGCTTTTCAGCAAACTTGTCCCTTTTTTTTTTTCTAGCCATGCCTGTGAATTTATATGTTATGGCTTCCCTTATATATCCCATTGTCATAAAACCAGACACAGAAATCTAGTAAAGAAATACCATTCTCTAACAAGAAATCCACAAATTATAGGACTCAAAGACATGCACCACCTCCAGTGAATGGGGATAAATTTATAGAAACTACTCCTTAGGATTTAAGCCTTTAAAAATTGCTGTGTGAAAAACTGCTCAACACAGAAGATTTCTGTGCAGTTAACAACTCTAAATCAATGTTTCGCTTTCCATGGCTCAGAAGTAATTGCTGATAAATTGCTGGTTCAGGAGAAGAGACTCACTCCTTATGTTTCCAAGAAGTATGAAGTAGTCCTTGTAGCAACATTTCTGCCATGCTTTTGTGCTCTTCCAGGAATGGATCAAATTAGCTGAATAATTCTAAAATTCCTACATAAAATTCTTTCCATTGCAAATCCATACACATCATGTTATCTCTTTGAGTAGATCTGTGCATGAAAAAAGTTCTGTTACAGCTCTTTCCAAGTTCACCTGCCAGTACTGTTATTCACTTGTTGCTTTGTTTCCCTAACTCCGAGCTAATTTAACAAATTATTTTTTTCACTTTCCATTGACCAACATTAAACTGCAGTTGCTTGGGACCATTCACAGGCTCAGAAATACAACTGTAGCTATTAAAGTCAGTTGCACAGAACAAAAGCCTGTGAGAGAAAACAGGCAGCACATGGAAGAGTGGAATGATTCCTATAACAGTGATTCTAACAACCATTCCTAATTTGCAGACTCACCCTTATGTAGCTCCTGCTCGAAAATAGCCTGCACTAAACAGCTTGTTTTCTCACTAACTGCACAAATACAGAGACACTTAATTAAATGCCTGGTTTGATTCCAACAGAGTGAAAAGCTTTCTCTTATCCAGTATGGGGGGAAAGAACTTCTTGCTAAATGGAGTGCAAGGCCGGGTTTGATGGAGGGCATGAAGTGCACATTGATTGGGATGTTCCTACAACCTTGATTGTGTTTCATTATCTTCATTCACTTTTGCAGCCACAAGTACAGTATCATCTCTTGAGTTCACGGTAGCAATAGTAAATAATACACCTGACGTGAAAAATGCATCCAGGTTTTGGTATATCTGTGAATTTTTCTTTCTTTTTTCATTCCTTTTGTCTCCATTCTGGTGCTGAGTGTTTATGACCTGCAGGAGGGCAAATCACACACACACCATTTTAGCATTGACTGATGGCTTTGTGAACCTTCCAGGGAGTGCCTCAGGTGAGTTTGTGCCTTGACTCAGCCCTGGGTGAAAGTGAGTGCCAGAAACAATCAAACATCTAAATGATGGAAGTCCTGCCTGCAACTCGAGTCTGTTATGGGGCCCTGAGCAGTCAGCCCTGCCAGCCTCAGGATTTGTTGTGCCTATTCAGTAAAGACAGACACATTAAAGGCAGCTGCTGCATTGGCCAGCCCCTGATGAGATTCCTGTCTCTGTCAAACACTGAAGTTACTTGCTTGGCCATATCAATCCTACAAGCACAAAATAAGAATGGTGATAATTTCATATGGATGCTTTGAAAGTTGATGTCAGTTTGCCCGGGTCTTTGTTTCTTTGCCTCCCCCAGTCAGGTTTCCTCATGGTATCCTGTCCCACCATTCTTCCTCCAAAGCTAAATCCATTGTTTGGCCCCTCAGCATGGCAGTCATCCTGCACCACCTTACCTGTCTTGCTTTGCTCCTCACTCAGGTTTCTTCAGCTCTTCCCACTGGTTTTGCTGTTCTGGTTTTCCTCCTCACATGACTCATACATGTAAGACCTCTCTCCAAAGTGTTCTTACCTACCAGTGGTAGCAGATTCCTGTAAATAAATTCAGGACCAAAAAAATCCTTCCCTTAAAAAAGCATATGCATACAGTGAATAATCTGTGCCAGCAGACAGGGCACTCTTCTCTGATCTTCCCCCAGTCATGGTCCATCCAGAGAGCTCTCTGAGGGAGGGATTATTTCTGAAGTGGCAGGGGCATGGTGCCAAGAACATTGGAGCCCTCATTTGGCCAGGGTACAGGATAGAACTGTGACAAAATACTTTAATCATCATAAACCTGAAACTGGGCTCCATAAAACCACACATGCTTTTGTCCAGCTGACTTCAATAAGATCCACGAGCACAAAAGCTGACCTCCCTGGGGTCACTTCACATCAGTGCAAGCAGTTATCACCCACAGCAAAACAAATCACTTCTCTGTGGTTTCCAATCTATTTTATTTGCCAAGAACAGATTAGATTCATTTTGCACTCTATATATACAGCTTTTTACATGAACCTGTATATGCAAGGTTTTACATATGAGAGGCTGCCAGACAGGCATTTTCATTTTGACTTCTATCTGCTAAGCAAGGTTAGCTGTATTTTAGTAATGTGCCTCTGCTTACTTTAATACTGTATTTTTCACTTTGCTTCTCTTTTTTCAACACAAGTAATTTAATGCTGCTTTCCAAGACTAATACAAAAGAACTAACAGATGTACAACATCAGACAGAAGGTAGATGTGCCTTCTTTTTAAGCATCAGTAGGAGCAGATGTTGATGAGAAGGCTGTTGGGACAGGGCTACCACATGTGGATAATTCCTCTGAAATACCCTCTCAATTTCTGCCATCTCAGGCCTTAGAGACTCCTTGAGCCAGATGTTATATTTGGTCTAATAGCACCTCATGGACCTCTCTGCCCCTGAATGCATTTGATGGCTTTTTGAGCAAATGCTTGTGCAGCAGGCAAATCCACAAGGTGCCTGCTTCTTTAAGGTTCAAATGGAACTTGAATGCCAGAAGGGATCTGGTTTAATCAGCTTGGCTCTCTCAGCAAGCTCAAGACTTGCACAGAGGAACATGTCCAAAAATTTTTTATTTTTAATTATCTGAGACATGCTCAATTCTTTCATAAACTTGGATGTTTATCCAATTTTTAACTGTTTTTTAGGGTATATTTATGTTTGCCTACTGCTTAGGATAGGGTTATTAATTTCAGTGTACAGATGAAAAAGGAAAACATGAATTGCTATAAATGTCACTGCTTTAAATTCTTAAGTCTGTTTGTGAAAGCTCAAGTAAGACTAGAAAAGTCTGTACCCTAATAATTGGATATAGAACCTTAAACACCCCTCACAGATTATCTGAAGGAGCCTGGTCAGAGAACACTGGACTCCAACAGTATCAGACAAAATCTGAGTGTTTGTATGTGGCCTTTGCTGTGTGTGAAATGTCTTTTCATGGGGTGGATACAGCAGCAAAAAGAGCTAAACTGAAGTGTGATGGGGTACAGAGGCCTTTTGCTGGCTCCCTGCACAATCTGGATTTCATCAGTACTAAACTGTCTTATAATCAGTTTAATTACATAGATCACTTTTACAGCCATGCCTGGGCAGAGCTTTCTGACCCAAACGTGGATTTCAAACTTCACATCTCTTTAGGAGTCTGTCAGCACTTGTCCTTTGCATGACCTGTGACCCACATGCCACCTCCTGCAGGTCCCACTGACCACTCCTTCACGTTTCTAGCAGCCTTTGATTCACACGAGGTATAACTTTGCTAGACTTTGGGACAATGAAGCACATGAGAAAACCGTGCGAATTAGGGCTGCCAGGGTAAGAATTTAACAACCAACAAGAGTTAAAGTCTCAGCCTATACACTCTGAGAAACATAAGATTCACCTTTGCGTTAAATTATATACATCTGCATGAGTCTTCACAGACTTTTAGAACAACCTTATCTTAATGAGGAAATTGCATCCATTTCTGAATACAGTTATAAGAAAAATCTAGCAGAAGAACTAGACTGTCAGTGCCACCTCAGCCTAGTAACAAACCAAAAAAAAAAAAAAAAAAAAAAACAAAAACAAACAAAAAAACAAAAAACAAAAAACAAAAAAAAAAAAAAAAAAAAAAAAAAAAAAAAAAAAAAAAAAAAAAAAAAAAAACAGAGAAAGAAAGTTCAAACATTCAAGCAAACTCACAATGTTTCCATTCTGGTCTCCTTCAGAAAAGGAGTTTGCTACTGTCACCTGGGAAGGGTTGAATATTGAGAAACATGACACCTACTGCTGTCATGCATGATCATCCACATTTATGCCACTATTCACCAAAAGTGACAGACTGGAAACTGAGGGACTGTTCAAATGAGAAGTGCACTCCTGAATCAACAGGCTCCCAGTGAAATACATTGAGTCAGAGACAGCTAGCAGAAATGAGGCCAGTGGCAGGTCTCCATTGCTGACACAATACACATGTTTATTAAAGAAGAAAGTGGGAATAGAAGTAGTACAGCATGCCCAGGGCAAAGAAAAGCATGTTTGTGCCCAGCACATCAGACAGATCACCAAATAATTCTTCTGTGAAGATATGACCTCTGTACTGCTGCCAAGGGCATGGAAACATGGTATTATGAGAAGCAGCTTTCATTAAGCACCTCATATTTCTATAAGACAAAAATAACAGAACATGCACAGCAAAACTTGTTGCTCTCAGTTATTTCAGCTGTTTTCACTCCACTCCCCAACCTGTCTCATCCCTTTTACCTGGAGACTTCCCAAAACACTTTCCAAATCAGTAGCAATTTTGCCTCATTTAGATCTAGGTACATGAAACAGAAAACCCAAACATGAAAGAATGTAATATTTTCTAAAGCTTGTGTTAGAATTGTTTACAGTTATCCCTGTTTTCCAGAGCAAATGCAGTTGATTTCTAGGAACTGACAGCCCACTGACAAACTGGTCTGTTCGGACCATGGGGTATTCATTCTTTTGAAGTCAAATTCTTTACTGATTCAACTCTACTAGTCATAAATTTTACAAAGCTAAACTTCACAGACAAAATTCTCCCATTCTTTGCAGATTTTTTCATACACAGAAGGTAACTGTGTGAACTAATCAGTTTATGCAAAAAATTCATGTAACTCTTTTTTTCTTTACTGATAGTTAAAGCTGCTTCTGGATACATTCTCTCCCTAAGGCTGGAAATGAGACACTCATCCCACTCAAAAGAGTCTCACGCATTCTTCTTTTCACTCATAATAAAAATGACATAGAGATCTCTTCATAAAATGAAAATTTCATTACTGACTACTGACTCTGCTTTCTGCAGAGACTTTTAAAAACCTCTTCACATACAAGTATTTTTAAAAATCAGTCTGCTGCTAGGAGGTGAAAATTTGTCAATAGGGTTGGCATTTTTTGATCCAAATCAAAAATATCCTTTTCAGCAAAAATGACATTAAATCAGTCCACAGACACAATGGTGAAAATGCAAGAATAGGCTGAGTTCAACAGGAAAGACTGAAAGTGCTTCCATGGCCCTCCCCTCACAATAGTTAATTGCCTGTTGGTCCCAACATTGTTGTGGGAAATAGAAAGTGTCTATGTCAATCCTCACTGAAGGAGACAATAACTGTATCTGGGTCTCTCATGCCAAGGAAGAGATCTTTTAACAGACACTATTTTTGGCAAAAAGGATAAAACACCTGCCATCTGTTTAGCTTCAAAGGGTGATTTTCCTTTGCCAATTCCCAAAAAATACCTTGATACGCATTTGGAGGAAAGAAGGACAAGCTGCCCATCCTGAATGGAACAAGGCTCTTCCCTCCTGGAGACAAACAGGAACTAAGACTTACTCCTCTGTATTTTCCTCTCTGTTTTCTGTGGCTGTCATTTCTGAGAGGATGTCATGTTCTGAGGAGGATGTGCCTGTTTGCCATGCACAATCTAGAAGCCACAGGGACTAGTTAATGGCTGTGCTCTTCATCAGGAGATAAATGTGTGGGAGATACCTATTTTCTCTGCTAGGTCTGGACTTCTACCCTTGATCACCAAATGAGTGAGGACAGTAAATGTTTCTTGTCTCTGGATACAGGTAGCAAGGAAATAACTATGGTAAAACCTCATTTCCTTCCCAGGTTTTGTGGTCAAGGCTCTTGGTTAGCTGGTTTTGCCAGCTAATCCCACCCTGAAAGGCAATATAACATGGTCTGAGCAAAGAGGAAAAAACACATATTTTAAAAAAAGTGAACAAGATTTTGTCTCCTAAAAATTACAAGCAGTTGTTTCCAGGGTCTTTTAATGAATGTATTAGCTTTATATCTAGATCTAGAGTATGAGACTACATGCAGCCAGGACAGAGCTGTGCCTCTTCACAGTCTTCATGAATCAGAAGAAGAGTTTTTAAATGGTAACTCCAGCTTCCTTAGAATACAGCCAAGCTATCCACAGCACTGCCTGCATTGTGACCTGCCAGGCTGGGGATGAAAATAGAGGGAGAAAAAAAGGTTAATGCATTCAAGGGGGGAAGAACAAACACAGGTAGGATGGTGAGCCAAGCTAAGAAACACAAAGATTTGGCTTCTTTACAGGTAGTTTCCTTGCTGGCTTTAGAATGTTATTTAGACTCAGATATTGGGGTCAGTTTGGAAAAAAATTCTTTTGTATGTTCCCAACAGGTGAACATCTTGCACTGAACCACTGGTGGGCTGTAATTCACCTGGTGAAACCTGCTCTCAGATTCACAAATACTGAGAAACTCATGAGACCACATTCAGATACAAAAAGGATCCCAGAACATTTCCCCACAGCTCTTGGAAGCTTCTGTTAACTTCACGCCAGTGGCACTTTAAAATTTAAAACCTAGCCCTTCCAGGAAGAAAGAAAAGATTTAAATCAGAACAGAGACTGTTATGCAATACAACATTGCATTAGCACAGAGACAACTACTTAAGGTTTGGCAGCTTGTGATTAATACCAAGCTTAGTCTGCCTCCCAAGAAATATATTTTCCAATTGATTTCTATGGGTTTTGGCTAAGGTCCACACTGCACATGCTATGGATTGTTCCTCTCATCCTCTCAGAAGTAGTAAACAAAAAGGAATGAACTTAGAAGAGGAAGAGGGGTCCCAGTTTTTCCCCATTTTTGCACGGACCAATTCTATGGGACTAGGTAACTTCCTGATATCCTTTAATTTGATGTCTTTTTTACAGTTGTGAAAGTAGCACTGTGACACATTTGAAACATCCATTCTTTGATGCCCGACTGGCTTAGTAACCACAAGTAATAACCTTGTTCCATTGAGGTGCAGAAAAAATACACAAAGCTGCAATTTCTCTGATTACACACCCCTACTGTTAGAACAGCGAAAAGACCTAAGTCTTCTGCAGAAAAGAAAAAAGAAAAGCAGCTAAATTTCAAATTTTCTGTACTGCTGCTGCTCACTGAAATTTCCTTCTGACAGCAGTTCAATAGTAACAGAATTGAGCAATATGCTCCACAGGAGAAGATAACAAAGGATCGATGACTAAACAATTTCAGGATCATCTCTGAATTTGATGTCCAGCAGATTAGTTTATATCATAATGGTTCCTTTGTCCTATTTTAAACATCTTAGAGAAGAACACTTTGTAACCCAGTTAAAATTCTTCCTTATTGGATAGAAATCAATATCCAACAAGGCAGCAATGACCTCTCCCAAATTTTGTTAAAGCTTACTATGGGAGCACTTAAAATATAATCCCAGGAAACCCACTGCAAAATTAAGCAAATTTTAAATAATCCAGCATGGTAAAAGGAGCTTCTAACAATTCATTGAGAGAAAATAAGATTACCTGTTCCTAGGAAGACCCTGGGAAAAGGAGATTGCCTGTTCCTCCTTCCTTCACACAGGCTGATTAATTCTGGGTGGCTATGCTTGTTTGGCTTGGTCTTGAGACAAGGCAATTCTCAACACCTCTTGGAAATATAAGAGAATAGTTCATACATATCTCATACATGTATGCACACATGCAAACACACACACACACACACATATATATAATGTCTATTTTTCACAGATATATATTTTTTCCTGTGTCCATAGGGTATCCTCACCTGTGTTTTTGGAGTTGGGCTCCTAGGACTGTGGTGTGCTTGATTCCATGCATGGCCCATAAATCTTCATTGTAGTGGCTGGACATATTAACATATAACACATATTAACATAGTACAGCTACAGACACCTTAAATGATGGCCAATACTGAGAAGCAGATACTGACAAGCTGAGTATTGCACACAGCTCTCTTGGATTGAATCATCTTTGACTTGATTATTTCATCCTTCAATATAGTCACTCTTCTTAACATTTTGCTTAAGTCCACTTTGCTTCTACTTACAACTTTCTGATCCTTACATTAATGATCCTCATCAGCTGGTTTTTTTTTTAATTCAGAACTGCTCCATCTACCTCTGCAGATCTGCATTCTAACTTAGCCCTATTCTCATGTCCCTGTGGTACATTCAGTGCACTCCTCTTGCCTAGCTATCCATAAGGGTAGCTGGACCTACAACAATTTAGTGCAGTTGTGTTCCTACCTTCCAGGACCTTGTATCCAATACAGCAAAACACAATGTCTTTAGCTATTTGGAAAAATCCTCTCTCTCTTTTCCTAATGCACCAGAGTGGGGCACCAGCTGACTATCAGACAGTCTCAGCAAAAGCCAATACAGGAAAGAAAAATGAAGGCAAGCTGGAAGAGAAGGATCTGGTATGAGACAAGCATAAAGAAGCTCAAAACAGCTTGAAGAAGAATGGAAGAAATTATCTGTGGATAAAACAGACCAAAAACTATTCATCTTGCATGGCCTTTGTACAGCAAAGTGTTCACAAGGGGAATGCTTCTCATGTCTCTCCCTCTCTAAACCAGAATGGATGGGACATTCTCCTGCAAACATTGCAGGAATAAAAATGGGATTCTCCTGTCCTGATTAGCCAACTACATTTTTATCTGTGGCAGCAGAAAAAATCAGTGCTAGAAAAAGTATTGAGCAAACTGCAACTTAGGGGGCTTCATAATCACTCTTGTTTATTATCAGTTGTTTTAAATGATCCAGTGGATCACTGATGGAACAGGGAATTAAAGGGATGATTGTGTCACATGCTTGAGAGATAAAAGGTACATAGATTTACCTACTTGATGTTCCAGGACAGGCACTGAGAAATTTTGTACTGCCTAATTTAGAAACAGAGAGACTCTGGTCTTTTTTCTCAATTGCAAGGTTGATTAAATTCTGAGCTAATTAAACTGCATAGTAACTACCTTGCTTGTTTTAATGTGTCTTCTAAAAATTGTACTGCTGTATTTCTCATACTGGTGAGAACTTATAAAATGCTTCTCTTTTTTGCTGCTGCTGTTCAGAGGGAACTCCTGGGGGTTTCAACACCTGCATCCTTTGCTGCTCAGACCCATTTCTGCTGGGAGCCAGATGACCCTGAGCAGCAGAGAATCTGCAAGCACCAGTCAGGAATGGAGAAACTCCCAGGAAACCTAAACAGAAGGAAGTTAGCGACCAAATAAAATTCTCCTGTTCAGTTGGTGAATCTGGAAACAGCAAGAGAAGAATATTGTCTCCATGAGGAGGCAACTGTGTGTGTCCTGCTGGAAGGTCAGCTTGTGGCTTCTGCTGCCTGGCCCATGCAGCTGCAGGGCTCATGTGGGATTGTTTGGATGGCTCCACTGGCTGTCACACCCTGTGCCAGGAGCAGGGTGTCTGAGCAAGAATGACCATGGCTCTTCCTTCCCTCCCCTCCTCCTTGCCATCTTTGGCCCAACCAATGACCACAGGGCTGGGAGGGCAGAGGGGGAGAATACCAACCACTTCCAGTGTGTCACCCCCTCTCTCCACTCACAGGGAAGTGAGTAAAAGTGTTTTCACACTCTCCCCTGCTCATATCTTAGCTTGCATTTCCTCTGCAAGTCATCCCACACAAAACCAGCTCTTCCTTGGGCAACACCACCCTGCCTGCAGTGGGAGTTTGAGTGGAAATGGAGTAACAATCCATGTTTGGGTTATAGCTGTGGAAAACAACTTCATTCTCGTAAGAGTTTGGTTATGACCACATTTTCATATTGGTAAGCTATTTAAAGCATAAAAGAAAATGTCTCTCTCCGGCTCAGCCGTGGTATCTTAGGCTGTGTTCCAGCCAAGGAGCACCTGATAAAGACTGTATTTTTCCATTAATTAAGATGCTTTAATTAATTGGGACAGCTAATTTGAATTAGCTCTAGGAATAAGTACAGCCCTCAAGACAGCAAAGAACAATGGCTGCAGTTAACTCAGAATGGGTGAGGGAAAGCTGTGCTTTAGGAGAGGCATTCAACCCTATAGACCAAGGAATCACTGGATGCACAGCTGATCATTTAAATGCACCAGGTTTTGGTGGGTTTTGTTTTGTTTTGTTTTGTGTTGTTTTTTTGTTTTGCTTTTTTTTTTCCCCATGATGTGATCACAGCTAGGTTTTTGCATGAACAAAAAAGATTCTTTTGACAACCCTGTATTGCCTTCATATGATACAAGAACTAGAAAGAATACCCAGGCTGTGTCTTTCCAGTGCTGGCACACTGTATTTCCCCCAGCCCTGAGGGCATGAGCAGTTCTTTCCATTATTGCCCTTCTTTCACCACACTGAGGGACCACGTGTGGAAATCCAACACTCTGATGGCACATACCGGGCTCACCAGCTTGTTTAAGCAGGGAACAGGGGTGGAAGATGAGATGAGAGGACTCTGAATCAGCAAGACATCCAGGGCTAATTCCAGGGATAATTCCTGATTCAGAATGGGCAAAGAGCCTTTTTCCAAAGAGGCAAGCTGGACTAGATGGAGAAAACAATCAGAGGTATTTGCACAAGCACACTTCTCTTGGGAACAGAGGTGAGAGGGGAAAACAAAGTGCAAATTTTGATCAGCCATTGTGATTATTTGAGCAATGGCTTTGCATTTTAAACTCTCTGGCATGTTTATCGCTGCAGGAAGAACTTGTTCTGCAGAACAGGTAGGTCTGTCTTCAGGTGCAGACAAATCTATAGATGATTGCTCTCTACACTGAAACACACCAGTAGGCTGGCCTGTAAAAGAATTTTGATGCCAGATACTAAAAAGAAAGTGCTCAGTCTAGAGTGAAATGTTCTAGCTAACCAAAAACTGCCACAGCCAGGATAGAGTCCTTGCACAGGTGTGCAGATAACAGGGGCCCCCAAGCTCAACAAAATACCACTATTTTAGAAATAGCAGCATCTTCTCCTTTTTGTACAAACAGCTGCAGTTGGACACAGTTGAAAAAGCCACAGCATACTTGCTTTTTTCCAACCTGACATGAATCTGCACATCAGATATGAAGCAGGATTTCAAGCCAATGACTTGGATTTCTTGAGACTATTTTTTTCCCCCCTAGGAAATACCACTTTGAGCTCAACAAACACATCACCCTGTCCTAACAGAAGCATAGGTTCTGCAGGACATGCATATAAAACATAAGACAGCAGATTAAAATATTTTTTAAGGTTTCTGCAGATCAGCTGATCCAGTTTTCTCCAGGGAGCACATCAGAACATGAACATGAAAATGTGCTTGCAAAAATCTCCATGCATTCCCCACTTTTCACCCTGTAAAATATTGTAAACTCCTATTATATAAATATTGTAAAATCCTATATATAAACTCGCTACCTGAAGGACCCCAAAGAGCTGGCCAGCATCAACATGAGACTGACAGTTCTCAACAGATTTTTCAGTTCATCATTTTTCCAGAAAACCTGTATTTGTTTGGGTGTTTCTTTGCTGATGGGGGGTGGCATTTTTAGCTCTTTTGTTTAAAAATAGTGATGTATTTAAAAGCCTGATTGCTACTAAGTACATCAGGAAGGCTCCTTCAAGTAAACAATTAAACAATTACAATAGAAGATATTAAAATAAGGTTTCTGTGATATGATGTGATTGATTTAAGAGGGTTGCAGGAAGCTGGAGCCTGCTGTTCTGTGACAAATTATTTCCCTGAGAAAACTCAGTAAGGGAAACATAATCACATAATGGAATGGATCTTGAAATATCACTAGCTCCTGGGTTTGGAAATCAGCAGCCCCCAGTGACCTTGTATTTAACATCTTTATTCATGAACTAGGAAGAGAAAAGGTAAACACATAAAGGATAAACCAGTAGACAAGAAGGGCAATGTCAGGCTTGTTTAGTCCATGGGGAACTCAACTGGAAAGAGATCTGATTAGAGAAGTGAATTGGCATGTTACAGGCTACCTCAGAAAACAAGTCTAATGAGTCATTTAAGGGCCGGACAGAATGGAGATCTGCAGAAAGATAGAAGCAAGACAAGCAGAAGGCAAAACAGGACTTATTGGAGTGCATTTGGGTTATATCAGAAGTACACTTGGTGCCCATCTGACCCCAAAAGCTCTAGAAGCCCTTTGCACTTCAAACACTGCTGCACTCAAAACATCAGCCCAGATCACCAAAACAAAAAAAATCAGAAGTGGAAGTGCAAACTGTGCTTTCCCACCCTCTTCATCTGGAAGAATGTTGTTGGCACACCATCACAGGCTGTCCCCTGGAGGCACTGGTAACACCAGTTAGCCTTTGAGACAGCTGTCATGGTGGCAAGCAGGTAGGAAAATCTGCTTCTCTCCATGAAAGCCAGTGTACTTGGGGCCAAAGAGACTGGCAATGGCTGTGGCTCCAGGAGGGATTGATTTCATTCAAGAGTGAACATGAGGACCAGGAAATACCCAGCACACGAAAACTGTGCCCACAAGATGAGCAAAACCAGGAAGGCTACATGGTGGAAAGCTCAGACTTGAATTCCATGGCCAAAACTGAAGGGGCAACGCTTGCAATTAAAGAAACTACAAAATCTTTTTTGAGTGCTAAACAACACCACAGGGTGTTCATCAGGATGGGGGCTGGAGAAAACACCAACTTCAAAATGAGGAGACAGTCAAAGAGGCTGGAGCCTTCTCAAGCAGCAGCTTTTCAGCTTTCCATCTACATCCCTGCCTCCCTGTGCAAAAACGCCACTGGCAAACAAATGTAGACCAGGATGAGTGGTACTCAGGCTTTTCCAGCATCCTCCTTACAGGAGGATGGGGAGAAGCTGCTGTCCCAGCTACATGCAGCCGGTAGGAAAATCCAGAGACGCACACAATGAGTGATGGCTGCCTGATCTGGCTTTTCCTGCCAACGTTGCCCAGCCTTGCCGGCTCCTCGTATTCCCCGTGGAGCGAGAGTGGCACCTGGTGGTCACATCGCCCTCGCACTAGCCAGACGCATTTTTTTATTACTGTTTTTTTGAATGCTTGGTAGAGTGAAAATGACGGAGGAGCACTTGGTATAAAGCAGTCGTGATTAACTAGATCAGTGACAACTGCTGGCTGCAATTAGTCCTGTAACTCATAATTTTCTAACGCCCCTTGCCATTCAAGTAGTGCCAATTCACAACTGTTTTTGCAACATACCCACTGCACAAACCTCCCTGCCCACTCATTATGCTCCTGTGAGTGGAAAGGAAGGAATGAGGGCCTGTCCTAGCTTGCTGAAAACGTTTTTGGTTTTGGGGGTTTTTTTTCTGGCTTCTTAAAAAAAAAAAAAAATAATCAGGGCTTTCTATGCAGGCAGAAATAAAATAAGTCTGTTTCCAATCAGCTGCCAAATGTACATCCCTAGAGATGCTCAGGGCCACATGTGCCTTGGAAGAAAATATTGTTATTCTCCTTCTGTCTGTCATTGAGACATTCTGTGCCTCGGCAGGACATGACTTCTGTATATCCCTGCACTCCGCAAACCCTGTGAATAATAGATGTGCTCTGAGGCAGAACTTCTGCCAAGGCTGCTCCTTACATTGTTAACTTGTCTGGCAAGCTGAATTTTTGGTGCAGAAGGGCTCTTTCAGAGAGATGAACAGAAAAACAAGCCCATACAAAGCACTGAACCTAAGACAACCTGTTTCCATTGAATTCAGATCTCATGGCTGAGTGATTTTTGTATGACTGAAGGGTGAGTGCTTCATTAGAAATCATATTCTGATGGGTTGTCTGTCTCTTTACTTCTGACAAACCAACTCCCATTGGAAGTTTTTATGTAGCTGGACCCCTCTCTCTCTCCTGGGCAGTGTCTTTGCTGTATAAGAGCAGCTTACTCAAACTGCTGCCTTTCCATTCTTGAGACTTATTTTTTCCCCAGCTGCACCTTTCCTAGAATTCACAGGAACACGCGGTCTCAGAGATCAATACCTGCCTGAAGGCTTGGTAAGAGTTGCCCAATGTGTTCAGCAGTCACCAGGATGGGCAGTGAAGGATGCACACACTGGTGTGGGCACACGGTGTGACAGCACAAGCTGGACTTCCTTAGGAAAACAGACTACAAGGCCTGGGACTGCATGAAACAAAATCCGTCTCTCCATAGCTGTTGTTCTGCAAGGAAATTATAACAGCAAAGATGAGGCAATTACACAGCGCGGAAGCCACTGGGCTGGCTTTCCTATGGGAAGGTGGTCAGGATCACCTTCCCAAGCACCATAACTGCATTCAGAGATGGATGTCCACCTATCTGGCACTGCCCCAGCACAAACAGCAACTGGAGAAAAGGTTACTTTATGTGAACACTGCTATCCATTTTAATGAAGAGTGGGATCTGAAAATACAGCCTGAGGATGGCTTTTTTAACATGCAAGACCCTCAAGGTAATAGAAATGATACATGATGTATCTCAGATGTATCCCAGAAGGTTCTTTTGGTGAACAAAACAACAAAGTGCCAGCACCCTTACCACTACCAAGTTTTTCCTCCTGTTCTACTCTAGGGTTTGCATCCTAATGCAAGGGCAGAAGCTGTGGAAGAAAGAGCAAAATCAGGGGAGAGAGGTGGTAGGCAAAGTGCTCCATCACTGGAAACTAGTGCTAAGAATACAGTCATTAAAAGACAACAGTGTAGAAGTGCAAGACGAAAAGAAAACCAGCTTTGAGAGACAAAGGATTTACTCTTCCTTGTTTCTCCTTGAGATGTGCCCATAGATGGCAGAGGAGCAGTAATATTCTTGCCCCAATGTCTCCAGAGATACAGAGCTTGCTGCTCTCTTCCCCTCTTGGTTTTGCACTGTATCATTATCATCAGCTAATCATAGAATGGTTTGGGTTGGACAAAACCTAAAAGATCCCCTGCCATGAGCAGGGACACCTTCCTCTACACCAGGCTGCTCCAAGCCCCATCCAACCCATCATTGAACAATCCCAGGGATGGGGCACTCACAACCTCTCTGGGCAACTTGTTCCAGTGTTTCACCACCCTAACAGTAAAGAATTTCTTACTAGTTTCTACTCTAATCCTAACTCTAACCCAAATTCCCCCTGCCCTGTCACTACACACCCTTGGTATAAAGTTTCTCTCCATCTTGCTTGCCAACTCTCTTCAGGTACTGGAAGACCACAATAAGGTCACCCCAGACTATTCTCATCTCCAGGCTGAACAATCCCAATTCTTTTAGCATTTTCTCATACAAGAGGTGCTCTGTTCCTCTCATCATCTTAGTGGTCCTTCTCTGGACTTGCTCCAACAAGTGAGGAACAGAGGAAAAAAAAGCCCATCCCCTAACCTCAGTCAAGTTCTGTGCAGCTGAGCTGGACCAGGTCTTGTCATTTGTCACTGGTTCAGTGATCTGCTTACACAGAGGAGCAGAGCAATGGCAAGCCACAGTGTGAGTTCAAAGTGCTGTTGTCCCACCAATGCAATGCTCAGGGTCAACCTCTTTTTCTGACACACAGGGATTTTTCTGGTTTTGCTTATGTCATGCTAAAATGAGTTTAAAACAAATGAAAAAACAGTGCTGCCTTTATGCCACAACAAAAGCATCCACACAGGCCACCAGCCCAGTGGAAGGACATAATTGGATTTACCAGTAATTGTTACATTTCTGCCCAGAATCACTCGGTGGGGATCTGTACCATGTTTTGTGAGGTCTGTGCAGAACTAGGAGGAACAGTACAACCAGGGCCTGTTTTGACATCCACGTCACATGCTCCTGCAACTGTTCTAGCAGTGCTCTTACAAACGGAAATCCTACTGCCTTTCTCCTTCCCAGCATCTCATAGCCGCCCTCAGAGTTCAAGAAGTTCAGTGATGTTGTTTCTGGAAAGGATGTGGCTGTGAGACATATTCCTGCACTGTGGCTGGAGCCATGTGATGTCTTCTGCAGGCTGAAGGTTTGCAGCACAGAAATGGTTACAGACATGGCACTACAAAAGGAGAAGTATCAACTTCGTGTGAAATACACTGCAGGGTTCAACTGTAAAGCCATAGGGTTAATACAGGATGGAAAACACCATCTGGAACTGACTTTATTTGATAATTTTTCTATGTTGGAAGAGAATAAAAGGAGAAATAAACAAGGGTGTCTTCAACCTACAGAAGATAAAAGGATGGAAATAAAGCAAATGAACATTAACCTGGAAATAATACAAAGTATTAAAGATAATCTAAAAAAAAAAAAAACCAGAAGCACATTGTAAAAATAACACTAAATAGCAAAGCTGCCTAAAGCCAGCAGGATACACCCTTTTCATCTGCTGGTCTGTATTTGATAGTCATAACTTTAATCAGAAAAAATATTCAAATAATTGACAGACTTGACAGAAAACCTGTTTGGTATTTGGTGAGACACAAGCCCTTGCCAGAGGCAGATGGCAATGTGAACTGCTCCCCTGGAAGGAGCAATCACTTCTGTGGTGGGAGAAGATAATGCACCCTGAGACAACAGGACACAGAAACATCACACTGATAAATCCTCTTGACACAGCAAACTAAGAGATTTCATTATGAAGGGATTGAGAAAATCTCCTGAAACCATTTGTATCATATCAGTAGAGAACTACTATCATTCAGAAGAGCTTTACAATAAGGGAAGTTAAAAACTAAGTCCTAGGGAAAAAAAGACAGATTTGGAATGTACTTCCACAAAGACGATCAGGGTCAACCTCTTTTTCTGACACACGGGGATTTTTCTTGTTGTTCTCACTATTAAGTTGTTCCCACTGTACACAAGATAAAAACACTGGTTGCCAGGTACAGTCTCTGCAGTACAAGATAGCATTTTTCCTTTGAAAAAGATGTATCTGTCAAGATTTATTAATCAGTTGCTGAAGTCACACATCCAAATACCTGTAGACCTCAGATGGCACCAACAACATGGTGACATCTCAGAACCACACCGAAGTGCAGCAGCCAGGGAGAGCTCAGGGCTGCCCCAGGAGGGGCCCAAAACTCACACTGGCATTGGGCAGAACCAAAACAAAAAGGCAAGTGGATACATGCATGGACCCAGCCATTTTAATAGCTCCTCTCCTAAATGACTGCACCATTTGTGGAAACGTGAGAACAGAATTGCAAGACGAATGATGGATATTTCTCCTGGTTGTCAATGGGGCCAAGCCACAAGATGCATGGGTTAGTGACTATTCTGTCAAGCAGGGCAGGGAAAGAGGCTGAGTTTCTGCAGGACATCATAGTCCCTGTATTGTAGGGAAGGAACAAGCACAGCAACATCATGACACCTTGTAAAATCATTTGCATTAATTTGCATGAACATGAAATCTCTGCAGATCCCCAGACCTTGCACACTGTATTAAGAAGTTACCACCAGCTGTAACCATCTTGCAGCAAAAGGGTATCATTTTGATGAAATACTAATTGCAGAGCACATCCTACTAGGGCTCCTCAGGGAGGAGTGAAAAGCTGTGGGGAGGACTGCACACGCAGTTAATTTGCATCAGTTGTCCTTATTATTCCTCCAGGTTCTCTTTCTTTCTGCAATATCAATTATGGCTCATGCAGGGACAACCGTGGGGTGTAAAGGGAGTGACAGGGAGGCATGTTGAGTGACTGGCAGACATTTTGGGAGGTTTAACTTACCCCACTGCATCTCATTTTCCCCCTAATTCCTTATTTTCCCCTAATTTCCTTTTTCTCCCCACTAAAAACCTATGTAGGATATGCTCAGGAATATATTGCACCTAGGAAAAGCCTGATGGAAACAAATTCCTGCTTTCTTTGCATAAATAACCCTGTTGATCTCCTCCACAGACAATGCACAAATAGCTGTGCAGATCCAGAGCTTTCTCCCATGTTTGGGAAGGTCCCAAACGGGAGGCATACTCCTGACTGCTTACTCTGCGCAGGTTTTGTAGGGAAACAATGCTTCCAAATTGTTTGGGGCTTCAAACAGGTTAACACAGGTCTCATGACAGCTGCTCTGGAGATCACCTAGAACTGACTTACCTCAAAAGAAAAAAACAAAACAGGATTTCATTTAAAGCACTCCTCTCTCGGAGAGTTAATTTTCACCTGAAAAGGTCATGAAGCAGCAAAAGTGTGAAATCTGGTGGCACCACCAAAGCCTGGCAGGTTTCTACTCAAATTCCTAAAGGAAAGATCCTCCTCCCTGTTCTTGCTGTTGTAAACTTTCCAAGCAAGGTTTGCCTGTAGTGCCCAAGTATTTCCATATGCACATACAGCCATTTGGTCATGATTTGGACATACATCAGCAGAAAGATTTGCAAAGCTTTCAATCCAGAGCAAATTCACTTCCATGCTGCCTTGCCATCAGACTGGCCAGCTGGGGAGAAATGGATTTCAGAAGTGTAAATTGACTGGATCAGTTTCAGAAAAAGAATCACCATAGATCTAAGGCTTACCTAGGTAGTTCAAATAGCAACTGAGTTAGCAACATGTTACATCTACCATGTATACCAAAACCACACTTCTAGAAATATTGGCTCATGTTTCTTGATAAGAGAATAGTCTTGGTATTAATAGAGACTGCAGAAAATGGAAATCGCAAAAGATTTTAATTTGAAAAGGCCTTTTTGAAGGATTAAATATTTGGAATTGCAAGTGGCAGTGTTTAAAACTCATTCTCTTTCCATAAATTTGATGGCAATTTTTCTAGCTGCCTTTGCTAACAGAGGTTTTCCGATGCACAAACCCAGCCATGAGATCAGGGGCTGACTTAGCTCATAACATTAAAATCTTGATTTGAACAGCATGGCAAAGAGCAAAAGCTTTAGGAGAAAAGCTTCACCTTGTTCAAAATCTACACGCTTTTTGAATGAAAAATCATCCCAATTGTTGTTGAAACTCCATGTGTTGATAAAAAGAATGGCTTTTTATAAGCAGAATTTCAAAAGTTTCAATAACTTAAAAAGTATTATGAAAGGCTGGTTGGGTTTTTTTTTTAGAAAGTATTTTTGAGATAAAAGAGTAACAATTGTTATAAGCTTTACTACAATTCTTATGTAATTTTTTTCTGTTTAGAAAGAAATATCCATGTCAGCTCACAAGGGACAGCTCATATAAAGCCCAAACAGGTAGTACAGCAAGCACCTAGGCTGGAAAACCTGTTTACCAGCAGGCTTAGTCCCTTGGGCTTTACAGGCCTCTCTGGAAGCTTCCCTCGTGGGATCCCTGCTGTCTCACAGCTGTCCTCTCGACTCTTTCCCTGAGATAAGCAGAAACTTAGGAATCTTTGAAACCCCTTGCTTTCTGATTGAAAGTAGGCAACAGACCAAAAGCTGATGGAAGATGAGACACTTCTCATGGAGTTTGCATGTCCTTAGGGAAAAGGGACTAAAAGCATATACCAGAGTCAGGTTTTCAAAAGCAAGGCTTGGCTACTGGTTGCTGTAAGGAGTGAGAGAGGGAGTTTTGCTGTATATTCCTATGACCTGTGTAATCCCTCTCTCTTTACAGTACTTGGTTCCAACATAAGAAAAATAATCCCTAAATGTAGAAAGATACTAGTCAGGAAGGATCAGAATCACTTTCATCACTTCATTATGTGCTTCATGATGAATCTGTCTTTCCTAATGCATGTGTTAGGAAAACTAAAGCAGGGACTCGAATGGAGTACTGAACATATCATTGAAAGAAGGAGCTGCTTTCACTTCTATATTTTCTCCCACAGCTTGCGTTTTCCCATGCTGTCCAAACCAAGACTTCAGTGTCATAAACTAAGCCAGATGAAGGAGGAGACTGAGCCGCGGAGCTCATGGCTGGGTTTGCGCGCCTCAGCCCTGCAGCCCTGCCCGCCGCGGGGACCCCGGCCCAGCGCTGCCCGCTCCCCGCTCCCGGCTGGATGGACGGCGTGGCTGAGGGCGGATGGACGGAGGGGCTGAGAGTGGATGGGCGGATGGACGGAGGGGCTGAATGCGGATGGACGGAGGGCTGAGGGCGGAGGGACGGAGGGACGGAGCGCTCCTCCCCTCTCCTGTCCGCGGCCCTGCCCCGCCGGGATCCCGCCCGGCGCTTTCCACCGGCGCTGCCGCCGCTCTGCGTCACGGCTCGCGCGGCGGCGGAAGCAGCGGGGAAGGCGGGGCGGGAGGGCGGTGTTAAAGCGGCGGCGGGGCCGTGCCGAGCCGGGCCGGGCCGTGCCGGGCCGATGGAGCCGGGCGGCGAGAGCGGCTGCTGGTTCCTGTACTTCGCGTACGGCAGCAACCTGCTGCGGGAGCGGCTGCTGCTGCGCAACCCCTCGGCCGCGCTCTGCGCCCTGGCGCGCCTGCAGGTGCGTGAGGGGGCGGCTGGCGGGGCCGCGGGGGGGCTGAGGGAGCCCCGCGTTCCTGCAGGGAGCCCCGCGTTCCTGCAGGCAGCCCGGGTGCCCCCGAGAGCCCCGCGGCTGGCTGCGGTGCGGTGCTGCAGCCCGTCCGTCCCTCCCACGGTGGAGGCCCCAGCACGGACCAGGCGGGGTCAAGGCGATGGTGCCGGGTTCTGTACCGTGGTGCCCAGTGACAGGACAAGGAGCGATGGACGCAAGCTAAACCGGAAGAAGTTTCAGCGTGAGGAGTAACTTCTTTGTGTTGAGGGAGGCAGAGCGCTGGACAGGCTGCCCAGGGAGGTTGTGGAGTCTCTCTCTCTGGAGACATTCCAAACCCTCCCGGACACGTTCCTGTGTTACCTGCTTGAGGTGACCCTGCCTTGGCGGGAGGGGTTGGATAGATCATCTCGGTGATCCCGTCCAGCCCTGGCTGTCCTGTGCTTCTTGGCCCAGGGCCCGCTGCCGGGGCTGCCCACAGCAGAAGGAATGTTTGCGGTAGTCCCACTGCTGCGGGGTTATCTGACGGGGCTCCACCTTCCCGGCTGCCAGCCATGACCCATGGCCCGGGGTCTGGCGTGCTCTGGAGTTTGGAACGTAAAGTAGCAGAAATAAATTCCTTACGGTGAGGATGGTGAGGCACTGGAACAGGTTGCCCAGCAAATTTGTGGATGTCCCTTCCCTGGTGATGTTCAAGACCAGGTTGGATGGCGCTTTGAGCAAACCAGTTGAAGGGGGTGTCCCTGGTACAGACAGGAGTTTTCCCTGTGCCATGTGACGAGCAGACGGAGCTTTCACTCAGCTCTGCACATCTGCAGCTGACACCTTCATACACCTTACAGGGCAGTTCTCTCCCTGCCAGGGTTATTAGATACCACTGTATCAGCTTGGCTTTAGTGTAGGCTTAGAAACACGAACTTGTGGTCATTAAAGCTGTTGATGTACAGATATGTGCAACTGGAAGGATGCTTGGAGGAGCAGAGCATCCAATGATACCACTTAAATGTAACTTGAAGGTTCTCTTGGAGTAACTGGCAGGAAATCCTCTATGTTAGAGTGTATGAAGAAGTTGCTAAAACTTGTCATTAATAAACATCCCATAGTCAGATACTTGGTGTCTTTTGGGACTATCAACCTGGCAGCTGAGGCCTGTTCCTGTAAAGCATGAGGAACTTACAGCTGCCCCTCCACTGAACATGCTAAAAGCCCAGCACTTTGCAGGATCAGACCTTGAAGGCAGGGAGAAAAGCACTAGTGTGTGCTCATCTTTGAATAGAAGCAAGCTTTTTCAGCTCTCCTGGCTCTCAGGTCGATTTCCAGGTTAGCCAGTAAGCGCCTCTTGCCCCACTGCAGGTTGGCTGCCTTCTCTAGCTGACCTTTGACCGATTGCTGTGTTCTCTGCTGACACTGCGTGGCTTCACTCCCTTGCTTCCAGCTGGAAAATCACTGATGCTAGGGAGTGAGGGACTGCAGGAAGGTTGGATTCCTGTTTATTGCTCTGTGATAGCACCACTTGGGCTTTAAAAAAGGAGAAACAGCCTGTAACAAGAGTGCTTTGGATCCTAAAGTAAAAACTTCAGGTAAACTTTAGCTAAGCTTCCCCCTAATTTTGCTTTTTGAAGCTTTATTAATCTTTAACCAAAAGCTGTTAAGAAATGGGATGTGTAACAAGCACAGAAAGGGTATTACATTGGTACTTAGAAGGACTGAAGACCAATCTCTTGACCCAAGAAAGTATCTACTGTATTTTTTCCCATCTTCCCAGCAGGCCTGACACAGTTGCACACATGGTGTCATTTAGAGTTTCCTGCTTCCAGAACCAGAGTTAACTGTGCTGTTTCTTTGTGATCTCTGTTGCTGTTTTTTGGGTGGTGCCTGATGATTTTATACAGCTCCTTGTAGCTATTCAGTGCATGTCAGGTCCAAGAAAATATACCTGGAGGAATAAAGTAAAAACTCATGGGTTTTTTTCCCCATTTTTTGGTTTTCGTTTTTGGTATTTTTTTTTTTAAATGAGACTGCAGTGAGAGTACTTGATTCTATCTAGGTATTTCCGTGGGACTGCCCTGCAATTACTTGTCCTCATCTGTAACTTCTGTAACTCATCTGTAACAGTCAAGTCTGTGACTTGACTGGATTTTGTGCAAATAGCTTGGGGCATCCAAGTAAACCTTTTTCTAGTGAAATTGGTTAAATAGGGGACATTTTATGGGGCAGGAAGATGACTCTGTTGATGGAGTTCAGTGTGGCTTTGCCAGGCTGCTGTCACTTCTGCACACATACAAAATTTGATAGGTGTTCTGATAAGCACTGTTTTTCTGTGCCTTCAACTCCTTTATGTTTTATAATTTTTTTTGCAACCTTTTTCCTATATCTATTAGGACATATTACAAGAGAGTGATGTGTCTCGGAATATTAATGTGTGCATGTGTATGTTTCAAATCAAATTCAAGAGAGTGTTTGTAAGAAATACACAAAGCTGTGGGACTGCATAGGTTTGGGTTTTATTTTTGTTGTTGTTAAGCAGGTAGTCCTCTTTAAAGCTTGGTGATTTTGACTTGGGGGGGTGGTTCCCTTCTACACTGCTAGGGAAGGATCCACAAATTAGCTAATAAGTAGGGTGTAATAAGTAATAATAATGAGTGCATTGAGTCAGGTGAGAAATTGATTTATACCATTGAATAACCCATTAGTCTCTTTTTCATATATATTTCTATTTGGTATTGCTTGTAAGAAAAGTTGATACTTGTTTTCTAAAAGAATGTTTCTACTTGCAAAAACCTGAATAAGCTCACTGAAGGAGACATCCACCTTGACTTAAAAATACCCAAGAATGTTCCAGATGAGTGATGACATGGCATAAAACATTGTAAAATACAAGGCATGGTACTGTATAATTAGATAGTCTTATTAGTGCATGAGGACAGGACCCAGAGCTCATCATCTTGTAGACTTCTTTACCTTCACTATTTTCCTGGATCCTGCATAGTAGCATTAAAGCTTATCACAAAAATCTGCAAAAGATTTGGCACCAAGTGGAACCTGTCTGTTCTTCCTTCTGTGTCTCCAACTGGCTACATATACCACTGTCCTTTCATATCAAGAATAGCCAACAGCTCTTATTTTAAGTGGAAATTGATTCTCTGTGTTGCTTTCATTTGCAGGATTTTAAGCTCGAGTTTGGCCATCATCAAGGCAGGACAAGTTCTATCTGGCATGGAGGTACAGCTACCATTGCTCAGAGCCCCGGAGACGAAGTGTGGGGAATAGTGTGGAAAATGAACACTTGCAATTTAAGTTCACTGGATAAGTAGGTGACTTAAGTTTTGCTGTCTTCTACTATCTTAGAGAGCAATTAAAAATTAGTTAATTTTTAGTAAAGAGCAGTGTGGAAGCTATGGTGTTGGAATCAAGAAGATGCTTTTGATTTTAATATTAATTATATTTCACAGCATGTGTATTGACTTCAGACATGTCTATGATTAAAATAACTTTGTTTTCAAGCTAAAGCTACTTTTAGGGGTATTTTAACAACCTGTGGACCTTGATTTTAAGTCAATTGGTCATGGTCTTTTTTTGGGGGTTTTTTTGGGTTTTTGTTGTTGTTTTTTGGTTTTTTTGGGGGTTTTTTTGTTTTTTGGGGGTTTTGTTTTGTTTTGTTTTGTTCTTTTTTTAACCTGTCTTCCCAATTTCCAGTCTCTTATAAGATTCTAAAATCTATATTTGTCCTATGGTGTTTTTCCCATTACTCTAGGGAGAATTTCCTTTGAGACTGACATCAATGTCAGTATACATCTGTAGAGTCCAGCTGTAGTAGAAAAGGAAGGGATACAGACAAGACTGCAGAAGAGAGATCTTTAATACAGGCAAAGGGACCTTTTGAGGAAGTTATTTAACCTGTCTTCTCTTCTAAGGATGTAAACTTTTGTGAGCTTGAGGAATATCCAAGCAGGAAGCTGAGGTGTGTTTCCCCCTTTGAATGCAAGAGCCTGACTACACCATTACAATATATGGTGGAGAATGTTTTACCTGTGCCTGGTAATTAAGAGGAGCCCTGAGCAAATTGCTCCCAGGCTGAAGTCTAAAAGACCACCTGGTTAAACAAACCAAGGAATAGCATGACTTCTTGCAAGGTCTAAGACAGGGCTAGAATGTAATCTCCAAAACTTAGTCTGCTGCCATGTGCTTGTTGCACCTTTTGAGATGTGCCTGCACAGCATGCTGCTTCAGGTACACAAGGATTGTTCAGAACAGTTCATCACTGACAATTCCAGTAGAAATCTGGGCTAGTGAAAACAAGGGAGCAGGGCATAGTAAACCCAGTGAAAGCACTACCTCAATACAGTTCTCCTGACTCCGGTACTGTTGCAATTTCACTGTTTAAACACCTCCTTAAAACCCTGGCCCTGAAACTTAGTTCCAATGTGCTTTTTGTTGCCTACTGTGAACCTGAAATACAGTAGAAACTGTTGCCCAAGTTCTGTTAGCAGGTTATGGTAATGGCCACTCTGAGCACTCTTGTCCTGGCTGGGAGTGTTAGCCTCAAGCAGGAGGGCATGGGCATCTAGTTGGCATGCCTGTGCTCGGGGACAGCTCCACATGTCCCTGCTTTATGATCTCCTGAGTTCTTCTGCTCTTCTTGCCTACAATAGCACTTAAACGTCCTGACCCCCTTCTGCTGACCTTTACTTAAAACTCCTGATTTACCATGCTTTCCCAAAGCATAAACTTTCTAAGTATGATGATCCTGTCTGACAGCATCTGCTTTTGTGTTTCGCCTCCATGGGGACAGTATTTTGTACTTTGACTTCCATAAGAGTTTGCACATTGTTTACTGCTGACATAGTGTAGGATTGCAGATCCCTGGTATTTGTTTGAAGGGAGAAATTTCAATGCTTGCTAAGGTACTAGAGACTTGAATGCTGTAACACCACCAAAATCTGCAACATGGACGCTAGCACTACAGATTACTTTTTCCCAGTTGCCTCATTGATGCCATGGAGGTGAATTGGAAATGGGATGTGTTCTTGGCTTTTATAATCATGGTCAACAGTGCTCTTTTGAGAATTGCTCCTAACCCACTCAAATGAGCTTGCAGGTGCTCCTGCTGAAGGTCTTGGGATCATTTGGCTGTGTGCAAGCTGATATATTTGTACGTTCTTCATCAAGTTATTTCCTGAAACTAACATGTATCAAAAAAAAAAAAAAAAAAGCCTACTTTTTTTCTTTCTTTTTTTTTTTTCCCCCCCAATCTGGGTAAAGTCATCTGTGCTTTGTTATCCAGAAGCAGAGGAGGGAATGTGTAACTGAGGCTGCATGTAATTAGTTGAAATACTAAAAAAACAATGTAATATATAGAAAAAAAAATGGGAGAGGAACCTTTTGCTTTGATGGCAGAACTTTTTGGCTTCAAATTCTTTTTTCTTTCTTTCTGCTGTCTCACAGTCACTTCTGTGGGGTTTTTTGTCCTCTGTACTTCACAAATCTGTAAGTTACAGACTAAATCATGACTTTCCCTCATAGAGTCTAGCAGTGGATGTTACTAAACAGTTTTCTTGCTCTCACACAACCAACTGACTTATCTTGTAGTCTGCTGGCCTCAAATCTGCAGTTAGTTTCCAGTCTGTACTTGCACTTAAGCTAGTTACTCACCTAATATGGCCCACATTATATATGTTAAATAACTTGAAATGGTAGCAAGTCTTTGAAAAAAATATGAGTTGTCAAATTTATATTGGACAAGCAGGATTAAAACCATTTTATGGCTCATTGCTAAAATACATCTAAAGTTAATTGTGTATAAAGTCTCTTGTATTCCTTAAGGTTCTCATTTCTTACTGTTTCTTCAGATTTTTTATTGGTGGCTGAATACCAGTGGTTGAGGACAATACGTAGCCTTGGTTTTGAGTTTTTGTATTTTGAAGCGTGATTTTACTAATAAAAAATAAACCAAAAATTTTTTGCCCTGACCTAGCTCATTACTGCTGTGTATGTCTTGTGCAAGTTAAAAGGTGTCTTGGATTATTCATTGGAAAGTGCATTGCATAAGTTGTGCAAGTTTCCCCTCATTAAAATGTAACACAATGGGCAAGATAAAACTTTGCAATTGTTTCTTTATCTGAGTAGTAGTTAAGGAACATGTGTCTGGCTCATTAATTCTGATAATCTTGCTTCTGTTTCTCTTTCAGATTACCTGTCTTCCACAGTAATTACTTTAGGAGTATTCTCTTTCTGATTTTGCAGGTTAATCACAAGTCATCTTTTCTTAGAGAGCTGAAATGATAGAAGTGAATGCTGCTGTTTCTCTAGAAACATATTTTTTTATATGAAACAAGTTTTCACAAAAAGCACTGAAATATGTTTTGCTTTATTTGTTTTTCTTTAAGTATATTAAAGCACAGACTGGTGTCCTGACATGAATTCTGTTATAATAAATCCATATGTTTAATTGCATGATTGGTTTCAAAGATGGATTGGTTAATTGATGTGAAAGGAATGTATGTCTTTTACAGGCAAGAGGGAGTTGAGGATGGCATTTATGTCCCAATAGAAATCAATGTCCACACTCAAGCAGGAAAGGCACTGACCTGTCGAAGCTACCAGATGAAGGACTATGTCTCTGGTCCCCCTTCTCCACAGTATAAAAAGGTAGGTGTAACATCACTTTAATGTTGGAAGAGTGTACAGCAGTTTATAATGTAGTACTTTTGTGCTACTTAATAAGTACTTTAATTAAAGTGGATGGAAGGCATGATTGCTGTAAAGTCCTTGTGCAATGTACTGCTGTAATGATGCTCACAGGAGATTGTTAGCTCTTACAGGCCTATTAAATCAGTTTGGGATTTTCAGTTTAGTTATACCTTACAGGAAGCCCCTATTTAACTTGTGAATTAGCTGTGATTGGCACAAGGATTTCTGGAGGATGTTGTTCACATGTATGTGGCAATTCTCTGTCTGAAAAATTAATGTACTCCAATGAAAGGACAGAGGGAAGTTTCTGTGGAGGAAAACACAGCACCTGGCTTGTAGTTTCCAGGACATGGATTATCCTTGCTGTATTGGGAAGTACTTGCTATGGCTTAATACAGGAGTGCACCTGTTGCCTTTTACCAGACATCACCAGTACATCACAGGACTCCAGCAGCATTGCAGAGCACTGCAGGGTTCCCCCTTGATGCTGGTGAGGCAGAAGTGTTTCAACACTGTTCTGCAACACTGACTCTGCAGAGACACATGATCCAGTCACGCAGCAGGCCTGACCTGCTTAGCCTGTGAGACCTGTGCAGGCCCAGGCTGGGGTGGTGTGGCTGTGTGTCTGAGTGGTGCAGCTTTAGTGCTGCTACACAGACATCACTGCAGCTGTCTTTTCCTACCTGAAGTGAAGAAACCAGAAGTGAGCCTGATAAATCCCAACAGTACCGCCTTCTCCAAACTGAGGAACTCATTCCTGTGAATTGACTTCCAGGAGCACAGCTAAGCCCAGCTGCTGTGAAACTGCTGAAGAGAGGCTTGCTTAGAAAGCAGGCTCTGCTTTTCCACAAACCTCTTCTGCCAACCCACC
This sequence comes from Muscicapa striata striata, assembly GCA_030060385.1. NCBI lineage: Eukaryota > Metazoa > Chordata > Aves > Passeriformes > Muscicapidae > Muscicapa > Muscicapa striata. The sequence continues at coordinate 203,903 of JAREIS010000446.1, forward strand.
TCGTGGCAAGGCACACCTTTAGGGCTTTTCAGGGAGTTAATACATAGTGTGCTGCTGTGTGTCAGCTCTCATTGGTATGCTAAAAGTGCAGTCCTCCACTACTGGCAACTTTATCATTCTCTCCTGGTCCTGTCAGGGGCAGCTATTAGTTCGGTTCTTCTCCTCTGTCTCCAGATAGTTTTTTTGTTTTTGTTTAAGTTAACCAGGCAGGAGAGTTAAAAACTTAAAAGATTACTGCATCAGCACACAGTGATTGAACTACATTAATCTAACTGTTATGTACTTTTTATGGCAAAATTCATTCTTTCCAGACACATCATCCTTGAAATGCATGCTGTTAAATGCATGAAACCATATTTAGAATGTTTATTTCTATATGCAAGCTTGCTGGGGTCTCCTTCAAGCTGTGTTCCTACACCTCTCTCTTTTCCTCTCACTGTTGCATCTTTTCTTCTGCACCAATACTTCAGTTTATTCTATGTATGGAAGGAAAGCTGTAGTAACAAACTAAGGAATCTGTGCTTTTTCACTGAGTTGAATGTCTGTTCTGTTACTCTTCTACCCTGTCTAGGTACTCATTGTTATCCTTTGGACAGGTTAGTTTTAAAAATAAATACTTTTTAAATCTTTGGCTAACTTTAGTGTCACACCTGAGTGAGAAGCAGCATATATTATTGAAGTTATCATCCTGTCTGGAAGAAAGAATGGGATAACTGAATAACAGCTTAATTACAGAGTCTTGTGCACTTCAGTAACACATCAGATTCTCAGGAGTAGTTAAAAGCCTTTTCAGAGTAATTTTGTTCATGGTGTTGTGGTCTTCAGTGGTATCCCAGAAGCCTTTGGCTAACCTTAGGTACAAATAGCGCTGTTTGAGATAAATTTTCTGTGTAACTTAAATGGTTCTTCCTACTCAAATGATTGTTTGGAGTCTCTCCTTTCTATTACTGAAGGCTTTTTTTCCCCCCCTTTTAATTATAGGTTATCTGCATGGGTGCAAAACAGAATGGCTTGCCAGCTGATTATCAGGAGAAATTAGAAGCTATTGAAACTAATAACTATGCAGGACCGGTGCCAATCATGGAAGAGATTGAAGCTGCTATTAAAGCAGAGAAAATAAATTCTGCATAGAATACCTCTGCATTTGCTTGGCCGTTCACCTTGATTTAGATACCTCTCCTCACTGTGCTGATCAACACTTGCTTTATTCATCATGAAGAGATGAGTTTGCTGTGCATCTACAGTAAACCATTAGACATAACTTGCAGTCCAAAGACACACTGACACTGGTAACCTCTTTTTGTATGTATAACTTGAATACATGCTGAAGTACATGCTGAAAGTGATTTGCAGATTTAAAAATTATCTTTCTATAACTGTCATGCAGTGCTGCATACAAATTTGTGCTTCATGTCCAGTTTACTGACCTTTTTAAAAGAAAAAGGCCATCTTTATGAATTTTGGCACCTGTTGCCTTCTGAGGAATACGGGCTGCAGGATCAGGTCATCTGTTTGTAAAAGTTTATACAAGACTACATTTGTTAGATGCAAAGTAAACTCAAAACTCTAAGGCTAAACCTTTTTCTCTGCTATTTCTCTTAATGGTTTAAAGCCCAACCTATCTGATGCTATGGAGTTCCTGTTCCTCTTTTATAGTTAACAAAAAAAAGAAAAGTAGCATTTTTTTAACTCCTTACATGTTTTAAAGTATAAGTCCAAAAGGCAGCCTAGGCGTGAAGACAACCTTCAGCAAAGCATCTCATTCAAACCATCACAGCTTCCTCCTTTCAATGTCTAGTGGTCGTTGTAGGTGAACTGCTTAGCTATAGTCAAGAGATTTTTAAAGAATTCATTTTAGTTCAATATTTCCAAGGGTTTTTTTTTTCATTAGCTTTTTGACTGGCTTGTTTGTCTATCTAGGCCTTGGTCCAGTGAAATCAGAAAGTCTCCTTTGAGCCCTAGCACATTTATTCTGTGGTTTTGTTTGTCTGTTACACCCTAAATGAACAGACTTGGCCTCTTGGGGTTTTTTTGTTTGTTTTTTTTTGCCCCCTGCAGCTTTGACAATCCAATGCAAAACTGGAAGCTTTTGTAACATACGGAGTATTTATTTTCATGGTACTTTGCAACCCCTGCAGTTAATCTATGGGGGATGAGGAAAAATTGACAACGTGGAAGATGTCAAATCACAGAAATTTGGCATATCTTCTCTACAGTGTATTTTTTTCTCTTGATGTACAGAGAGGTGTAAGATATAACTGATGTCACTGTGTGACTACTTGGATAAACAAATGATAAAATAAGACTGACCATGTCTTCTCTGTATAAAATGTTTTCTATGAACTTCTGCCACGTATGTAGCTGCTGTCTTGATATAAGCTGCTTTTTCCAGAGCTAGGCACGGTGACTGCTGTAAAACATGGTACTTTCTGTATTAGCACTGTCTAGTTTTAGTAAATAAAATCGTGATTACCAAACCTCTGCCTCAAGAATATCACTGAATCGAATTGTTGAGGTTGGAAGGGGCCTCTGGACGTCATCCAGTCCAACACCCTGTCAAGGCAGGGTGACCTCAAGCAGGTGACACAGGAACACGTCCAGGTGGGTTTGGAATGTCTCCGGAGAGGGACACTCCACGCCCTCCCTGTGCAGACTGCGTTGCTAATGTGAAAGAAAACTGGCGATGTGGAAATGCAGCTGAAGCCTCCATTAGCTGTTTGTGTTTTTTAATGGATGTCATCTCAGTAGGGAGTGCAAAACTATGCCTGAAACTCCTCTGCATCAGCATCACTTCTTTTGCCTTACACTTACCTTGTGGGCTTGAAAAGTCCTCGAGGGCTTTTCAACCTCAAAATGAAGCAAACAGTAATAATACCCTGGCAGTAGCCTGGCGCGGAGGGAGCTTGACCGAGGGAAATGGTCGCTGCCGAGGGACCCCTGGCACCTCTCGGGGGAGGAGAGGAACGCGATGCCGGTGAAGGGGAAGCCTTGGGCCGCTCCCGCGCGGGGAGGAGCCGCTTTCCGCCGGGGAGGAGAGGCCGTGTGTGGGGCGGAGGGGTGAGGGAAGAGCCCGTGGGCTCCTCCCCTGGGCTCCGTCCCTTCGGCGCCGCGGTGAGTGCCGGGGAAGGGCCGGGGCGCGGGCGGCCCGCGGGGGACGGGGCTGGCGGGCGTGAGCCTGGGTGTCTGCTTTCTGTGAAGCAAAGTTCCTGTGGTACCGCCTGAAAGGCTTTGCAAGGCGGGAGGGGAAGGGCTGCGGCGCTCCTGAGCTGGAAACTCGGCTCCTCCGTGTTGCCTCAGGAGGGTCCGTCCCGCCCGGGGCAGGCGGCGGCTGGCGCTGTGTGACGGAGTGGGTAGCGGGGACGGGCAGCAGCGCTCGCAGCGCCTCGGCGTGCGGGCAGGGCAGCCTTCGTACGGAACACAGCAGCGCTGCCCGGCGAAAACGGTGCTCCAGATGCTGGCTAGGATGTGGTGCTCCTGAGGGCTGGTGGGCAAGGGTGGCGAGGTCCCGGGGACGGAGGAGGTGGGGGGAATGCACCTCTCAGCTCCTGCGCTGGCGGCCGCCGCGCTGCGCCGGGAGCGGGGCACAGAGAGCCGTTCGCTTCCCCGAAAGCCGAGCCGGGATCCCCGTCCGTGTGCGGACTCACGCGGCGCTGCCTAGGCCCCGGTGCTGCGCTGAGCTAGCGCGAAAGGAGCTCGAAGAGAAGGAGGCGGGAACGGTTCGCAGGGAAGGATGGTGCCCCGTGGCCTGGCCATGATCCCATCCGTTCCGTGATTCCATCAGCTGCAACTTTCCCTATTAGATTCACTGCTGGTTGAATGCGAAAATAGTAATTGACAGTAGAAAAGCAGTTCCATGTTTATAGACAGTAGTAACATTACCCCTCCTCCTCTTTCTTAAAAAAAAAAAAAAAAATCCCCAAGATTTGTCTGGTTGGAGAAAGTTTCTTTGCATTCTAGTAGTGACTTATTATTATTTATTGATCTTTTCCCACCGGGAAGGAGTTACAAGGAAGTTGCATAAAGTCTTCCTGACAGGGGCTTCTTAATGCATCCAAACACTATATATAAAGTTCTCTTTCTATACAAAGGAATCTTTTAAAATGTGTAGGAACAAAACCTGTGAGGGGTGTGAATATTTCTGTCAAAGCCTGTGCCTTTTAAAGAAAAGCTTGTCATTTTACTAAATGGAGGAAGAAATAAATTCTTCTGTGTTCTTTTATATCTGTTGCTCTTCAGATAACTAGGGATGCTTACAAAAGCTCATGATACCATCAGAAAAGAGAGAGAGAGGCAAGGGAAGAAAAACCACTCAAAGATGCTGATCTCTGTGACCCCAGAGCGATGCAGGAGTTGTAATGGATTTACAGGAACCTGATGTTAACATGCAGCTCCCTGGGCATTTATTGACATCTGTACCATCAGTGATGATAGTTAGAGATTGTGAAGTGGGGTGTGATGAGTATGCTTTAATTCACACAAACAGAATAATTTAAGATCTGCACAGGGACTCTGTGTAAGCTCTACCAATGCACCATTTTTGCTATAATAATAAAAGGCTGTTTTTTAGTACTTTTGGGAATACATTGCATTGCTTCTCATCAAACATGCAGACTTTTTGTGTAGCATATGTGCCCATTTGCCTCTGATCTCTGCATGCTTTTTACTGTTCTTGAACTAAGTAAAATATCTGAAGTTCTTTTAAATGTGAAAGCTGCTGTGTGGAAATAGGTGTTTTATTCACTTATTATAGTCATAGACTAGCTGCTGTTGCACAGCATAACACAAGATGTGGAAAAACAGTCCCTTTTCTGTCTCTCCCAATGATAACAAAAAGTTGAATTTATGCTGGCCTGATGGAGTCCAGATTACCAAGCACAGCAAAATTTCCAGTTCTCCTCTTGCTGTAATGACTCTGTAGTGAGTAACTGGCACTGTAAAATAGATTTTCTCTGGGAAAAAATTGAGACACAAAGGGCATAGGGCTCCATTTCATGTGAAATGGAGCATTGTTTTCATACAGCCACCTCTGGAAGAGTGATTGTGTTTTGAATGCTACCGACAGAAGGTGGAGCTAGTGGGGACTCCACTGGCCCTGGGCTGGCACTCGGGTTTGTGTGCTTCAGTGTTGCCCTGCCAGAGCCGGCTACTAGGTGCTGTGTAAATCCTGAAGATATTCCAGTTACTGGCTGCAGGTAACTAGGTTAGTAACACAGGACTTTATTTCACAGGCAATTTATAGGAACAATTCTTGTCAGAACAGCAAGGCTGCAGAATAAATAGTAATGACTGAGTTTTCAGCTCTTCAGAAATATTCTAGACTTGTCTCAAATCAGTTGTTTTAAAGAACATTTATTAATTAAGTTGCTCCTTGTATTCCTTTACTACGTCATCCTACACAGTCTCTTTGGGAGCAGCCAGCTCAATAAGGATTCAGTTCCCTAGGTGACCCAAAAGTTGAAATGATTTTTAGCTGTTCTGTAAGATCCTTCAGCCCCTTGATCTACAGCATTTACCTTTGACAAGTCCTTGTTGCAATAAACCAGCACATTCTTTGCTGCCATGGGTCTTGCAGCGCTGGAAGTGGAACAGGCATTGCAGTTTTGTTAGAAGAAAGAGCTAGGAGATCTTAATAAAAAGAGGATGTGAGGAGGGCAGGGCCAGGAAAAGTAGAAATGTATACATGCTTGCACAATGCTGAGAGTAGAAGGAACTCAGAGGAAGCCGTAGATAGAAGTGCCAGAAGGCATTGGACCGACTGCAGCTTATTGACATGGATTGTACGAAACCTTGCTGGAAGTACTGATGCTTTTACTGTACCTCTTACTATGACAAATTTCATTTCCCTTTTTCATTTCCCTCCTTATTCCTGGCCTGATCCCCAACTTGCTTCCTCTTTTTATTCTCAGTTGCACAGGTTTATGATAGCACTGATTGCCACACTTGCTGTTACTTCTAATCTCGCTTCAATCCCCATCAACATTTCATTTGGCCAAGACCCTGTCTTCCCTTTCTTCTTGGCTTTTACAGCTGGTGGGTAAGTATTCTCCTCTTGGGTTCTTTTTCATTCCTTCCAGTCTGTTTCTTGCCTTCTTCACCTGATGGACTTTGCTGTCTTCACAATGGCTAACTGCATTTCTGCTCCAACATCACTGGCAGCCTCTTCAGTAAGTGGTTTTTTTTTTTAATTTTTCCTCTTAGGAACAAGAAGTCCATTCTGTTTCCAGATAGGAGGCTTCTCCCCATTAGTATTTCTCCTGTTGTCTCCCCATACCAGACTCCTGCTTCATTCAGGTATCATCTGTCTTGTCTGTCTCCATTCCTCCTTAGGTGTTCTGCTGTTTCAGCTACTCTGTCAAGCTTGCAAATCTTTCCTTTTTTTTGCTCATTTCTCCAAATAGATGTGTTCACAAGCTGTTGCTGTTGGAACAGGTGGTCTGTTTTGACCATAACTTGTAAAACTCTTAAGGTGTCTTTCAGAGAAAAATTATTTTATTCACTTTAGCCCTTTTAGAAATGGAAGGCAGTACACTGAGGTGTCTCACATTAATGTGTGTGTCAGTCTTTTCTAACAGCATCCCCATGACTGATGCAACATCAGTCACACAAATTGCACTGGAATTGAATCCAGCATCTGGAGGGCCCAAGATAAGGCAAAGAACACTGTATGCACTCTACTAAGGAAGTGCTTTCAATGCCTATTTATAAGCTACATAAGCATTTACCTTTAAATGTACCAGATGTGTAACCTAGCATTGTAAAACTGACAGATCTTTCCATAAGGGACACAGTAACCTTGTGTTCCTTTGCTGAAAAACTCTTATTGAAGCACTATGGAAGTTGGGACTCCTTCCTGAAAGAGAGGTGATGGGCTTGCAAATAAGCTGGAGACCTCATGTTGTCACACACTAGCCTCAAGTTTTTAAAAACAACATGAAAAAAAACCCAACATCAAAAAACTCCCCAACAACACAAAGAAAGCCTTAGTGAAACAGAATCGTATATGTCAAATTTCTTCATACAGCTGATACACTTTGCTGTGAGTACATGTAGCAGGAATTCTTTCTGTTCCAGCACCATTTAAAGGGTTCAGCTTTTCATCTGGTATGGATTTTCTTAGTCTGTGAATGGTGGAAATTTCCATTTTTTCTTACTGAAAAGGACTGATGAAAAATACTAAGTACTCCAGTACTAGATGGTGTGGAGTTTTGCATTAAATTTAATGTTTTCATTAAAAATATCGCTGAGTACGTCATCATGCACAGAATTCATATTGCCAGTCCTGGCTTCCCTGCTTGGCATTTTTGTTCTTTCTCCTTTTCTCCCTGATGTTTAGCCTCACTTTATATTCCTTTTTGCTCGGTTTCTTGTTTCTCCATTCTCCTGCAGATCACCCTATGTGAAAGGGAAAATGCTCTGTCCTGCAGCATTTGTATGCACACCCGTTCCAGCAGCAACCATGATTTGTACTGACTTGGACATAGCCAGATGCAGAGCAGACATCTTTGAGATCTTCTGGTCATTCCATATTTTTCATGTTCTGTCCTGCTGCTGTATTTCTTCTTTCTTTTATGTTCTTTGTAGATGGAACTGAAATAGTGAAGAAAATGCTTCTATTTGATTTGTACACTTGACAGTATGTTGGTTCATTCTTACGGTTTTCTGAATATTTTTCTCAGTTCTTCTTACAAAGTAGGAAGAAAGAAAATGCATTACAATAATGTGGTCCTAGAATAGCCAAAGCAAGCAGGGAATGTTGGGTGGATAAGAATAGAGTTGGGTTGAAAGAATAGAGTTAATATTTTTATTGCATGTTTTAAGATGATGCTATCTCTTTAACTAAAGCCTACAAAAGTTTTAGACTATGTTTTCATCATGCTTGGTCTTCATTTATGGAATGAACTTTCTTGAACAAAGAGATGTGCCAGTGTGGCTTCTAAAAAGCTGAGTGACTCAGAAATCAGCCACTTCCTCGGGTGGGTCATCTGAATGGGGTAATGAAAAGTTGATTTGTCTGAGTAGATGCAGTCACTTGCTGGTGTGGTAAGAAATTCAGATCACTTGGATACATTCTGTTTGTTTGAAACAGTTTTGCCATTTTGGGAGTTGGCTGTGACCCCGAACAGTTGTGCTGGGGATTTGCCAGGTCTCAGCCCTTGGAGATCCCAACTCTTCATGCAGTTATCTGCATCCATGCAGGTCAGCAACCATAAGTTGCGAGCTACTGGGAAATCCGAGGAGCTAAGCTGGTTTGCCCTGCTGGTTTGAGTGTAGATAGTTAGTATCACTAAAATGCAGTAGCATAAACTGTGTCTTTCTTCAGCATCAAGCAGGAGAAGCTTCACTGATGCAGACAGCAGCTTCTGATACAGAAAACCCATAGATGCAAGATTGTTCCAGTAGCAGTTCACTTAGAATAATCTGTGAGCTGGCAGGGCTCAGTTATAGCTTGACAAGGGAGTGCTGGGGAGCATTTGAAAAAGTTTGCTATCACTTTAAATGTCTTGGGAAATTGTGAGAATTTTGTAGCAGCAGAGTTGGCACATTCACAGAACTGTTGAAGGGTTTTGTCTTTTGGTTTTGTTAATACGCCTGTAACCAGAATCTAAGGACATTCTTTCAGATATCCCTTGATCTGCTGAAACAACAGTACGTTTTACCTGTTAGCAGGGGTTGTCAGTCATTTGTGTTGATCATGCAGATTCTCACTGTCTGTGTGGAGGTGATTCAGTTATGATCTTGGCAAAAAATTAGCTTCCTGCATGGGAAATTGTATGTGCAAGTTTGTACCTAAATATTACCTAAACAAACTTACTGTCGACTTCTAATTACAATATAACCTCATGTCTTATATGTGGTGGGCACATTAGCCACAATTACACCAAGCTGTGCTTTAGTAATATAATAAATAGAGAGCAGTCTGATCCTGATTCCTCTTGCTTTATGCCCTGCAAAGAAAAATAGGAATAGGTGGACATCTAAAAAGAGCTCCCAAGAGGTGGACTAGAGAAAAAGGGCATACAATGTGTACGTATTTGCAGACAAGGAGAGAGAATTCATGCTAAAGAGTATAGTTTCAAAATAACTTCCCTTCTTGTGTTGGTGAACCTTGTGTCCTGAAGCTAAATTCTTTTCTCTAGTTTTGCTAAAACCGCCTCAGAGTTCACAGGGCCTTGCTTTCAGGAACAGGTATTATATTTGCAGCATATATATTTCAGGTATTATATTTGCAGCACTTTATACAGTCTCTTGTTGTTGTAACAACGAAAAAGCAGAGTGAGTTGCTTCTATAAATTAATTCCTCCTACAAAATTAATTGCTACGAAGTATAATTTTATTCCGTTTATTTCCTCGTCCAGATTATGTTTGGACAGATGCCTTGCTTTGTCTACTGAAACATGAAAAGCTAATAAAAAATATTAAATTATGCACTAGGAACAGGCAGTTAATAAAGCAGATGCCACTGGTGGTGTTTGAGGCAAGCTAGAGTAAAATACTGGTACAGGAGGGAGACTGCCTGTTGTAGATATTTTATTTTTCAAAACCTGAATAAATAAATAGAAGTACCTAAGGAAGAAACGTTATTAAAAAGCTGGCCACGATAGTACACAGAGTTTGGGAGTATTCTGTGATGTCTTTTTGAAGGATGTATGTGCATAGAATAAGGTTTAAACTAAGGTTCTGTACAATTACTTTTTGCAGGCTCGGTGATATGAAGGACAGTTTTCTTGTTTGCCTGAAGTTAAATCCAAGCTGACTTGTCACTACAAATGGACAGTTTTTCAAAGATGAGGCTTGGTGGAGCAGCTTCTTGGTATCTCAACTATGGAAGGCCATCTTTGTGCTAATGTGGACATTTCTGTGAAAAAACCGCCAGGAGCAAGCCCTCGGTCCTTCATTGCTTTGCTGAAGGTTCACCGAGAGCTTCTGGTCGGTAGGATCCGAAACACACAGTGTTTGATTGATAACTTGATTAAGAATGACTACTTCTCCACTGAAGATGCAGAGATCGTTGTTCAGTTTCCTACTCAACCAGATAAGGTATAACTTTTTTTCCTTTTTCTCTAGCCAGTGAAGCTTTTGGTTACTTTCAGTTTATCACCAGATTTTAAGGGTTTATCTGACAATTTTACATCTAGTGTGTTTTCTAATCTTTGTTATTTTGAAGTTTTCCCACCCCATTCTTCCTGGATGAGCATGTCTAGCACATCCCTTTCCAGCACAGCAGGCACTGCTGGTTATGCCCATTGGCAGCGGTAAGAACTTAGTAGGGTGATGATTGCTGTTCTGTCCCTCCCAGCTGCAGTTTTATCCTCTGATAAAGAGGTGGCCATATGGTTGTTAGAGTATAGGAGGAAAATCTGCTTTAGGATGCTGTGGGATAGATCATGCTGCTTTAGGAGAGACAGAAATGAAATGTTGTTTTAGAAGTTAATGATTATTTGTTGTCTGTATGAACACCTTCCTTTCTGTTTAAAGACCTATGTACATTGTGAATGCTTCTGTGGAAGATTCATGTATCCTGGCATATTTGGGATTTTAATTCATCTTATTTCCTTTTGTCAGGAGAAAATTACTGTGTACGCGGTTGATGTTTGCATCATAACTTGAAACACCAGAGGAGATTGTTTCCCAGACCAACCAATCAGGCAGCTTGAGAGCCCTGTCACAGTGAGGGGCAGGCAAACCATAAAAAATTCAAAGACCTTGGACTTCACCAACAGTGCAGATTTTCATAAAATAATCATTCTTGCTGGCATGTTGAAATGGTAACACAGTGCTCACACTGTGTGTAGGGTCAAAGCTGAATAAATGCACACTGTATGATTATCTCAATTTCTTATTGTTCAGCATAATGTGCATGGTTGTTGTACCAAAGCTGAGGGGGAGGTCATGCATCAGGAGTCTAAGCAGAGACAGAGAGCAGGCCACAGTAGTGTAAGTGAAGTGGACTCTGTGGGAGCTTCTCTGGAAGGCATAAAATTGCTTTTTAGAGCATACAAATTGTCAGAAAAAGCTCCACGTGTTTGCTGTGCTGCATGTACATCACCCTGATTTAAGCTCACAAGAGACCACAGTCTCTGGAAACCCTTTGTCTGGTTTAGAACTGCATTCTTCATTCATCTCTAGCAAGGGGATCCTGACATTCAAAATGTGCCCCTGGGTGACTGCTCTGTCTTGCAGAGGGTTTTGTGCTAGGACTGCCTTGTACTGGTGCACAGCAATCACCCTCTGCCTTGCCCGTGGAGGTGACACTTTGTGCTGAGCTGCTCCAGCCACTGCCTGGTAGCCATTAGTTTTGGTAATAACTAAGGCAGTGGGGCAATTGTACAGAGAGAGCCTGGAGAATTGAGTTGCTGTGTTGGAAGGAGAAGTTGTAGAGTTTTTGGCTCAGTGTTAAGATCCAGGGAGGAATTCAGCCTACCCTGCTCTGGACCTGGCTGGATCCTGAGGTAAATCCAGATGTGACTGGAGTATTTACAGAACAGAAGGTGAATTTAGGGTACTGAGAAACCACCTCTATTTTCATTTTAAACAACACAAGATTTAAAATACACTGTCTAGCCAAGCTGAGGAAATCCTTTGGGTTCCCTCTTGAAGGGTGCTATTTATCCATTTTGTTTCTGGTTGTTTTGATTGAGCTACAAGTTCAGACCTTAACTTGCAGAACCAACTCTCTCACAGCATTCAAACACAAACTGCAGTTGAGTTTTGTGATGGTTCCAGTTTAGAGCTAGATTTTGATTTCACCTTTTTGAAGCACCAGTTTTGATTCTGGCCCCTTGCTCCAGTCCAGAAAGCATCCTAAAGCACTTGACAAGTATTACTGTGATAAAATGCTGTGTATCAATGATCTTTCCTGTGGTGTTTCTTCAGGTTCGCAAAATTCTAGACTTGGTTCAAAGCAAGGGAGAAGAAGTTTCAGAATATTTCATCTATGTCCTGCAGAAAGTCACTGATGCTTACTATGAACTTCAGCCTTGGCTGGATGAAATAGGTTATGAGCCTTCAGAGAATATTTGTAGTAAACCTGTGGTAAATACAGATCCAGGTAAGGTCATGCATCACTATCCCGTCCCACAGAACTGCCCTGCTATGTAAGAAGCTCCAACCAGGTGACAGGAGAGTAAGAGTTTAGCTTGGCACAGCCAGGAAAAATAAATGTTTGCTTGCGAGCAGTGGTAGCGAAATTAAAAGGCACACTGTGTAACACAAGGGTGGTGTTGATAAATTATATCCTGTTTTGTTAGACTTGGGCACTTTCATTTGTTTGTGGGTATGTAACACAATGGTAGAACCACCTTGTGCCAGCTGTAGTGTTTTCTAGGCCTCTACTACATTTTACTAGTAACACTGTGATGTTTTGGCTATGGGCTGGCCAGTATTTCATGATGAGAACAGTCAAGCAATGAGGCAGGTTGCCCAGGGAGGCTGTGCAGTCTCCATGCTTGGGGACAAAGCCCTGAGTAACCTCATCTTATGTCAGAAATTACCCTGTTCTCAGCAGGAGGTAGGACTAGACCTTCTGAAGTCCCTTCCAACCAGAATTATTCTGTCATCCTAAATTATGATTTTTAGCAACCCTAAGAATCAGAGTTTTAAGTATTGCAGAAATTATTTCCTCTGGAGAGGTTTTTCCATACTACATAAATATAAGAATTACTTTATCCCCATCTGAAGCAAAGTTTCTGTTGAAAAACATAAGCCAGTGTTGCACAATAACTGAGATTCTCTTTTTTTTTTTTTGGTCATCTTATAAAAATCTGGCACTTGATTTCTAAAATGCCTGGCTTGTATTTGCAATAATATAAATGACTAAAGAAGTTAGGAAAGAATTACCACCTACCTGATAGAACTGCAGGTAGAATGTAAGCACAGTGAAATCAGTGACCAACAACTCCAACAAGCCTTTGCAGAGAGTTAAGCAGTCTTTAACAAAGGGTCAGGGGCTTGGCTTTGCGTCTCAGCTGAAGGATAGCAGCCCCTTAAACCAATGCAGCATCAGTACTGGCTTTCAGGAAGTGGTGGCTCACATGTGACCTTTCTTTAGCACCTGAATTTCCCAAGTGAGTGATGTTGGCAGCACAAATAAAATTAATCTGCCAAAGAACCCTTTTCACATTGGAATTACTTTTGTTTATTACCCCCTCTGAGTTCCCAAAGAGGTGGGTCATTGTATACGTAGGTTTTTAAAAGTAGTATCTTTAATAATAGTTCACTGTCTTTTTAGTTAGCAGGTATTGCCAGAAGCTCAGACATGAACTGGGACGGGACTCCAAGTTTGTTATGTTGTATGCTCAGAAGGAGGAGATGCTGCTTGAAGATATCTACTCCAACAGTATTATGGAGCTGGTCAGTTTTACCAATGAGAGTCTTGGCCAGGTGGATCAATTAGAAGCCCTTTTTGATGATGCAGTTGGGCTAATTAATGAAGATGGAGAGACTGTTTATGTCTACGGTGATGCAGGAATTGGAAAATCCATCTTGCTGCAAAAGATACAAAGCCTTTGGGCCAGAAAAGAATTGGACATAGGGGCCAAATTTTTCTTCTGTTTTCGGTGTAGGATGTTCAGCTGCTTCAAGGAAAATGAAGCAATATGTTTGAAAGACCTGCTCTTTAAATATAATTGCTACCCAGACCAGGACCCTACAGAAGTGTTCCATCACATCTTGCAGTTCCCCCATACAGTTCTTTTCACTTTTGATGGCTTTGATGAGATCTATTCCAACTTTGATCTCAGCAGCATACCTGAGATATGCTCACCCAATGAACCCATCCACCCCCTGGCACTGCTCGTAAGCCTTCTCAGAGGAAAGCTTCTTAAGGGATCCAAGAAAATTCTTACTGCCAGGACAGGAACTGAGATCCAAAAAAACATCATTAGGAAGAAAGTGCTGCTCCGTGGTTTCTCTAGGAACAACCTGAAGGAATACACGGCTATGTTTTTCAAAGATGAGCGGCAACGAGCACTGGTATCAAACCAGTTGGAAGCTAACCCAAATCTCTGCGGTTTGTGTTCAGTGCCTTTATTTTGCTGGATTATCTTTAAATGCTTTGAGCACTTCCACTCCATGTTTGACAGCCATGAGCTTCCAGACAGTTCTGTTACATTAACAGATGTGTTTTTGCTCATGATTGAAGTCCACCTGAACCGATCTGTGAAAACAAGTTTGCTGAAGAGCAATATCAGGAGCCAAACAGAGATGTTCAAATCAAGAAAGGAAAGTCTTCTAGCTTTAGGTAAAATGGCCTACAAAGGGACGGAGAACTCTTCCTTTATCTTCGAGCAGGAGGAAGTCTCATCAGCAAACATCTCTGAAGAAGATTTGCAATTGGGCTTTCTCAGGACAGTTAAAGGTTACAGTGGCTGTGACAGTCAGGCCACTTATGAGTTCTTGCACTCAACCCTTCAGTCTTTTTTCACAGCTTTGTTCTTGGTTATGGAGGAGAAGGTGGGCACCAAGGAGTTACTTGAGTTTTTCAATGAATGTTCTTCCATGGAGACTGCCCAGCCTACTTGCCTTCGTATCCCCTGGAAGAAACAACTATCAGGGGAGGATCCTTTCCAAAATAAAGAACACTTTAATTTTACCAACATGTTTCTTTGTGGCCTGCTTTCTGGATCTAGGCAGAAGCTCTTCAGACATTTAGTTTCACCTGCGGTCATTAAGAGGAAGAGAAAAACTCTCTTCACATACCTTGGGAAGAGCATGAAATCCCACCTGAAAGGCTACACTCGGTCCAGGCTTAAAAGCTACAATCAGGTGCAGATGCAGCCCAACTTTGTGTGGATGCTGAGGTGCCTGTACGAGACACAGAGTGAGAAGGTGGGGAGGATGGCAGCCCGCCGCATGCACGCCAACTACATCAAGCTGGCCTACTGCAACGCCCACTCTGCCGACTGCAGTGCCATTTCCTTTGTTGTGCACCACTTCCAAAAGCGCCTTGCTCTGGATCTGGACAACAACAACATCAATGACTATGGAATAAAGCAGCTGCAACCTTGTTTCAGCAAGCTTGCAGTGATCAGGTAGGAGTCTCTGTATGTAAGCAGGTCCTTTTGTATTCTTCAGTTATTCCATGAACTGGTGGGCTGAAGGATCTGATCTGGCAAGTGGAGAAAGACAAGTCTGCTGGAAATTAATGTTTCAGATCTTCTGAAATCTTTGTTAATTTAGCCACAGGAGCAGAGATAAGCTGTGATTTTGGAAACCAAAATGGAAAGGGTGGTAAGAAGTCCTTAGAAGCACAGACTGTTTAAACCTGTAGGTTTAGTTAGCTCCCTCTCGAATTGTTTTGTCTCAGAAGAGGATTTTTATGAGAGAAGGTGCTTAAGGGAAAAAGGAAACATAAGGGCATCCTCCATTACCCAAAGATTGCCTGAGGCCGTCTCTGCCCTTGGTATTAAGGGGTAAGGGAGGATCTCCTATTCACAATAACCCTTGATCAGAAGATCTGAATTTCTTGCTTTTTCATCCTGTCAAAATGTCTGCCTATCACAGGACGAAAGCTATCAGGTACATCCATGAAAGGATGTAGTTGATGCCTTCAGGTGTGGTGTTTCCCTGAGGTGATGTGAAGGGAGGACATGGCTTGGTGTGAACAGGGAGAACTAATTCCACCTCTAAAATCAAAGGCCAGATTGTTTCACCTCCACCTCTTTGAGGTTGTACCATGTAGCTATATCTTATTTGTCCAAACATTCAGGTGCAGAAAATCAGGAACATAACATATATCTTTTTTAAAGCTCCTTCAGCTGCACAAGATTTTTTTTTAACAATTGGATTTACTCCTTGTGTTTGGCTGTGCCTTGCCTTGTTTTCCTCTAGGAATAAATCAAAGCCAGTGACTCTTGGTTTTTTCCCAGTTATTTGTAAATTGACTGACCTCCCAAGAGAAAGCAATAAGGAAACTCCTGGAGAAATGCATAAGTGCTTAAGACAAAACAGAGAAGGCAAGGCCAGCCTTTCATTTTTTGTTCCTATCATGTGATCATGCCATATACAATGTGATCCTGACACCATCCCCAGTACCAAAACAGTCTTTTAGGTTGCTTTTCTGTCTTTATGGATCTTCAGGTGTTGGAACTTCTATTTTTAATGAGCAATTTCTGCAGGTCAGGAAATGTTTCCAACAGCTTAACTAAACCTTTCAAAGAAGCAGACTGTTCTGATCCGTAGAAATAGTCTGCTCTCTCCTGTGTGCTAGTGCATTCCAAACGGACCAGGTTGCTAACTAGCAAAGGCTAGGGAGGCTGCTGGTGATAAAGGACACTCAGCATCTTCAGCTGCTGAGTTTGTGTGCAAACTAAATGTGGTCAAAATGTTTTCATAGGGACAGCTTTACCCAGAAAATGTGATTCATGGCAATTGGAAAGCTTCACTTGAACCTGTCCATTTAGTGAAGGTGAAAAAGCTTGAGAAGTTATAAACCCCCCCCCCCAAACAACAACAAAAAACCCACCCCAAAACAACTGTGAGAAGAAGCATTTTTATTCTGTGAATGACTGACATTGATTTGTTTCATGTCTGGCTGGGACAATAAAATTAGAAACATGTAGCACACCCATGGGAGCGCAGTTCTGTTTTCTGGCCAGGGCTTTTCACAACCTTTATTCGGTGAAAGCTGAATGTGTTGTTATTTTCAAGATGCCTGGCTTTCACTATGTACTCAGAGAGAAGATTGCAAGACTAGTAGTTTGGACAGCTTGCTTTTGCTAGGGTGTTAAGCAGACTTTCTTTCTGAAATCACAGTAAGCACAGGAGGAGGGTGAGATGTTTATCTGGAGTCTGACTTCCTACATTTTATTGTTCTCAGTTCTGTGGACAGCTTCCAGAGCATTACCTAGGAGATTTGGAGCTTTCTGATTTTTATCAGTTTTGGAGTTAGCCACATGAAACTGAGCTCACATTTCCTTTAACAGCTTTTAATATGTGGCATAAGGACCTGTTAAAATATCAGAGAAAAATGCATAGGCCTCCAGTGATTTGTTAACTCACGGGTTATGAACATTTGTAAGATGTATTGATTCAGACTTTTCATTCCCTGCTTTCCAGGCTCAGTGTAAATCAGGTCACAGATCATGGTGTAAGGATCTTGTATGAAGAACTCTCCAAGTACCGAATTGTGTCCTTCCTGGGGTATGTACCCAGTTGGGAGCTAAACACTCAGCAGTGAAACTAGAAAATAAAACTCTAATGCTGTCAGTACTGACACAGCAGAGGTGGGGTGGAAACTACAGTTACCTCCTCATTTAACCAAAGCTAATTGTGCTTTAATTTTTGTGTCAGAAATGATTCTGTTTTCACTGGGACAAGGACCACAGCTTCCTCTCCCATCACAGTCCCTCACAGCCTCCTGCAGGCGTCAAACCCTTCTGTGACACAGTGCTAGGTTACTGAACTGTGTGAGCATGCTAATTTTTATACCAAGAGCCTTCTGCTGTGGAAGGGATTGACTGCAAGCAAGAGAGCATGTGTAGTTATAACCTGCTGTTTCCTCTACTGTAAACTGATTCACTTCAACTGTGCAAAGCAGATACAGTTTGGTAGAGACTCGTGTCAGGAACATGCAGTTTCAAGTATCATGTTCATTATACCAATTTTTTTCAAGAGCTTAATTAGTTCTTATGAAGCTGAAGCTGGAAGGCACATTAGCTCTGACTTCCTCGCTTTGTTAAGTAGCTACATAGAAATGACTTTTTAAAAGGTGAAGAGGAATACCAAGAATAGCTTTTTTCCTCCAGTGCCCTAATGTAAGTATAACTGCTCAGGTATCTGCTCTTCAGTAATATTTGCAAGGGGATTTTATGACTTTTAAAAGAGCAAAAGTACATTAAGGTGTTTTGTCTCTTGACTTATCTTCTGGCAATATTATTTCTGTACTAGCACAGGAATAAAGGGAAGCTTTGTTTGCTTGTGGAGACCATTTATTTAAAAACTTATATAAATATTCATGATTTGCAGTCTGGTCTCCTTGTATTTTATATCTAGCCCATCACAATATGAATTATATATCAAAACAGAAATACAAGCAACTGTGAATATGTACAAAGCCGTACAGAATAGATGCTATGTGTGCATCATAAAGCATTCAGGTTGTAAATATTTAACAGCAGTAATAACCTATTTTTACCAATGTGATTTTTCTTTAAGCTTATACAACAATCAAATCACTGATGTTGGAGCCAAATATGTTGCAAAACTAATTGAAGAGTGTTCAAGCCTGGAATATGTAAAGTATGTTGGATTTTTTTCCTTTCTACAGTATCCTAATTAAGGTAAAGCAACTTGAAAGGGGAGGGAGAGTAGAAAAAAAAGACAAAAATTGTATTTTAAATAAAATATAATTTAGGTTGCAGTTGTATATTTGTTTTGCAGTAGTCTACAGTGGATGGCAGCAGGTGAAACTCTTGAATCCATAGTCTTTTCTGGAATATAGTAGTGAGTTAAAGGAGTGCATGAGACCTATTCTTTACCTAAATCCAGTCTGAGCACCTGAGCGAGGCTTAATTTGTGCATGGACCTTGCTGCTGCTTCCAGCAGGCAAATTCCCTTGGATTTAGTACCAAGCTTTTTAGTGTCTGATCTTTTATGGGTCACTGGGGTCAGTTTGTGCTAGTGTCATACCTCAACTCTGGAATTCCCCAAATTCACTCGGTGAGTTGTTCCCTTTAATTCCTGGAACTTCCCCAGATAAGAGTGTCTGGCCATGCACATTGGTTGGACAGAAAGGTAGATCATTAACCAGTGGTTTGTGACCATAGCAGAAACCAGAGGTAACTGCAGCAATGTCAGCTTTTGGTGGGAGCAGGTAGCCAGGGGCTCTTGGGTTCTAGTCCTTGTTCTACCACTGACTTGGTCTGAGACCCCACTCCATCCACATCCTTCCTACTTGAAATTTTTGCAGAATTTTGAAAGCCAGGACCATTTAGTCCTTTCACTACTTTGACAGTGCTTTGCTTATTTAATGTAGCTTTCACCAAAAAAAGTCTGTTGAAAGATGGTTGCTTTCAGGCTGCCTAGTAACCCTACAGATTATTTTGAGATAGAGTGCACATTCATGTGCTCAAAGTCAGCCAAACAAGACAGTTTTATGTAAATGTAGTGGCTTGGGGGGGCTGGGGGTCGAGGCTTGGGGGTTTGTTGTGCTCTTTAAATCAATCTATATGCAATTATCTCTCCCTTGAACTCCAGCCATTTGATATCCACATAGGCCAAAAACAGAAAAGGCCTTGTGTAAAATGCCAGCCGGAGATTGACTGCTGCACTGACCTATGCCACTGCCCAGAGCCTGTGCTTACAACAGAAAGACTTGAAATTATTGCAGTCTGTGCTTATCAGCTGCAGTCTCTTCTGGAAATACACAGTCAAGAAATATTCTGTTCCCTGTGGCATCATAAAACATGCTGCATGTAATTCGTGAGCTCTGTAGCAATTGCTGATACTATGAATTATATGAAAAACAAGGCTGGGGTCCTTGCCCTGAGGATCAGTTCCTAAAGCTCATTTCTAACATACTGAGCACCAGACCCAAGACTCTACTGCAATACTTCTGATTCAAAGAGCTGACATGCAAAATATGCAAAAGACAACATAAAATTATGTCTTTTAGTCAAAGGTCAAGTGCCTGCAGTATTTTTTCACTCTGAGTTAATCTTTGATAACTGCAGGTAGCCTCCAGAGTTAATTAGCCTTAAAATACTTGTGTGGCTTTCTAGTGTTCTGATAGCTGCACAGTTGTAAGTGATGCACCTCATCAATTTATGTATTTTGTGCAGAATAGGAGCAAACAAAATAACGAGTGAAGGAGGGAAGTGCCTTGCCCAGGCCATCCAGAAGAGCAAGACAATGTTTGAAATTGGGTAAGTTCAGTGCTAAGGAGCAGAACTTAGGGCTTGACCTTGGCCAGGCACTTATAAATCCCTTAGGATTCCTTTTTTTCATGTTTACCTTCTCTCCTGCTATTCCTTCCCTCCTCAACAGCAGCATTTGAACAAACGAGTGTAGGGGCATAACCACATTTTCCATGGAAAGGAGGGCTGCTTTGTTGTTCTTCATTTCACACAATGTTTGGTTTTGGCATCTTGTTTTTTTCTTTTTCGCTATTCTTAAAAGAGAACCTTAAAAGAGAAACAAACAAGAGGACAGTATGTAGAGTTAGCCACTTTCTTTATGGCAGCACACTCCTCTAGAGATACTTGGCTATTTTTAAGTCTGTGTGGTTTTATGACAATTGGCACTGCATCTAGTTATTGAGTGTCATTGTTACAACTGTCAAACCTTCTGCATCACGTTCTATAAAGTTGTGAGCTGGGAGAATAGGGAATTCACATCATCATTTTCTCTTAGGCTGTCCTTAACTGCAAAGTGCTATTATTGGCGAGAGTTCTGAATGTACTCCAAACCTTTAGTTCCTGCCCTGTTTCTCAGGAAAGGTGCTAGACTTGATTTATTTTATTTATTTTTCCCCTCTTCTGGCAAATCCCAGTTTTTTCTTTTCACTCTACAGGAGAACACATTTCTTGAAATTTAGTACTTGAATACATGGAATTAAAACCTCTGCTTGGCCATTGTGAAAATCACAGTAGCCAGGAAACATGAAAATCAGATTTGTATGATCAGATTTTTGGCCTTTAATTTTTTTGTTCTACAATATTTCACAAATACAGTGAGCAACCTGCACATTTCCATATAGCTGAGTCTGCTGTGCTGTACTTGCTGTAATTTCAGTGAAAGACTCCTGTTTTCTCCTCTGGAGGAAATGATCACTCCAAATGGACTTAGGATAGCTTGGACAGGAATGTTTAAATAGCAAGCTGCACTGGCTCTGAAGGACAAGGAAATTCTGGGGAACTTACTGGAAGTCCACGTGTTTAGATACCACAGAGCTCAATTGATTTTAAAAGAGCTGCCAACTAATTACCCATAAGCTGAGCGTGGCTCTGAGTCATCAAGCCAGGATCCCTGCAAAAAACCCAACATCTTAGACCTCAGCAGAGGTGCTTTCAAAACTCATAATATGGTTCAAAGTGGTTAGCCTGCAGAGAAAGGATTTGACCGGATACTCCTGGTAAATGTTGATCAAATCTCTCCAGCTTGTACCATGTTATTTTCTCTCACAAAATAACCCTTTGTGTAACCAAGGGTTGTTTTGCCATTGGAAATACTATTCCTTACCAATGTGCAGCAAGATGATTCCAAAAGCACTCCTGCTGCAGCAAGCTGTCTCCTAGAGCAGCCTCTGTGCTGTGGCCTGAGGGTGCTGGTGAGTCAGCTGAGGTTACTGGTGCAATGTGCAGGGAGTGGAACATACCTGCCTCAGTGGGGAGGGTACCTGCCAGGCTTCTCACAAGCCTGAAAGACTGTGAAGTAATCAGGAAGGAAGGGAGAAAAACAGGGAGAATGCATTGCCAAGAGTCAGTAGGGAGCACAACTGATATCTCCTGTTCTCTCTTCACTAGGATGTGGGGTAATCAAGTTGGAGACGAAGGAGCAAAGGCATTTGCAGAGGCCCTGAGGAACCACCCCAGGTTAACAAACGTGAGGTAAAACACCAGCAGAGCCAAGCAGCTCGGTGTAGTTCTGGCTTTTCCATCCTGCTGTGAAGCAATGGCTCTTCCCACCAAGTATTTTCTTGGAATGCCATCTGATATTGCAGCCTTTGCTGTGCAATCAAGAGGTCCGTGGTGCAAGCAAGAGGTCAGACTCTGTCAAAAAGCCCTGTGCATCCTTTAGGCCAGTTAAAAATACCACATCCTTTCCTGTGTGTGCACCTCCTCCCCTCATGCTGCACAGAGTTCTAGCATTTGTGAAGGCACATGGTCAGTGGGTGTCATTTTGATCTGGGAGCATTAGCAGAAGGAGGCACCAGCTATCACAGAATTGGGTTCCCAGTAAGCTCATTGTTATTAACAGTTTCTATTGAGAAAGTGCAGCAGCTCTTACCAAAGTACATTTTAGGCCGTAATACGTTTGGGTGGGGACTGGGACATTCTTACAGTTGCGCTCCTCCTGTGCTCCAGTGGAGCTACACCACCATACATTCAGTGCTAGTGAGATGTCATCCTCACTGGAGTTTGGGGATGGATCTCAGGCCTTCTGGAAGCCATAACACAAGTGAGGTTGGAAGCCCAGCAGGGGCAGAAGTCAGCAGTGTTAAACAGCCCATTCCCTGCTAGACTTTCAAATGCTAGCTGGGAATTCAAAGATGTTTTGGAGACCCTCCACACAGCTGGAGCACTGGGTTCATGGTGACCCTTTCCATTTGTCTCCCAGTTCCACTGGCCTCCACAGTGAGGGAGCAGGCAAGGCTCTTTAGTTTCCCCACAAGGTGGCACATGGCACTAGTTTCTTCAGAAATACTCAGGGAGTTTGGGGATCTCTGGAGAGTTTATTGCTGCCACTTCAGATCCAGGGATTTCAGAGGTGGTGCCTTGTCCTCTTTTCTGCAAGCGGGTACTCAAGCTTGAAAATTAAAAGCTGAACAGGTGCAGTGACCTAGATATATTTAAACTTAAAAGCCATCTGAAATAGCTGTCTTCCCATAATTGCACAATCCATCCAGATGAATCAGACTTGAAAGAAAACATTTTGAGCTTGAATCAGAGCTCAGGGATTCTCAGACAAGAGCAAATATGCTGATGAATGTGTTTGCAGAAATAAAGAGGAGTAACTGTGCTGTCTCGAGCTCGGGTTTGTGCAAGGTGAATCCTCTGCTCTGCAATGTACTTGCTCTTGGCTTCATTTTTTATCTCCCACTGGCTAATCTCGCTCCATGATTTGAATTCATAGTAAGCACCTCTGGTAGCTTTATGTGAAGACCAAGGGAAGATAATCCCTACTACATCAGTTTACCTTATTGGCCATTTTTAGACCCAGTCATGATGGATGGAGAATATCCAGTTTACACTGAAGCTAGGAGGGATTCATGCCAATACTTACTTGTGCCATTGCTCTACTTGGTTGTCCTTTCTACCTTTTTTGAGGCCTTGTATTATTTTGAGGGGGAGATGCTTTTTGAACTCCAAAAGCCCGGAGCATAGCTTTAACTGGATGATTTTGCCAATGTCTATTCAAAGAACGAAGGGCAGACTAAGAAATGTTTGTGGTTTGTAATGGAAAGCATTTACAAGCTCAGCTCTCCATATACAATAGAAGGTGTTGTGCTTGCAAGAAGAATGAAGTATTTGGATGCCTAAAGGACTTAAATGACAAAGTGCCAAGTTTGTACAGTGATGACACACTCTTTGTCCTTATCCTTGTTAAAAGCCTCAACTCTTCAAAGTACTGGGTGCAACTCTGCTGTCAGCCCCAAGAGCACAACTCACTGACAGCAGACCTTGTGGACTGTATAACAGACCTGCAGTCAGGCTACAGCCTGTGAACTGCTCCCACTTGTAAAAGTTGTAAGGGCTCAGTGGTTTGTGAAGTATATGAGCCTTTGAAACACACAAATGCTGAGCTGTACAACTGGGAGGCAGATCATCCAGGATATTCCCTTGTATTTGGCAGTGTGAGAGCCAAGTGGTGCTGCTGCTTAGACATTTGTATCTTTACTTCACAGTCTCGCATTCAATGGCATCACGACAGAGGGAGGCAAAAGTATTGCTGAAGCCATGCAACACAACAACTCTGTGAGGATATTCTGGTAATTGACAGTGTGGTCTCTTTCTCCTCTGCTTCCTTTTACAGAGCAAAATACTGTTTTATTTCCTCCAATCCCATCACCCTTCCTACTCTCTCCTCTTCCTTCTCTCCCTGCCCTCATCCACTATGCTTTCACTATCAGCAAATATAAGATATCCCTTTGGAAGAATGTGGACATGAGTAATGGATCAGCAGTGTCCTTTGGGATACATTCCAGTGACCCAGTATCGTGCCTCGCTCTGCTCCCTCCATCTTGCTTTCCCCATCTTCTCTCGTTTCCATCATCTGAAGTCAAGTTCTTTGTCCTCAGTTTTTGCACCTCTTCAATGTTCTCTGTACATTTTCCCACTACACCTCATCCACCTTTTAGACACTAAAGCATCATGAGAAAGTATTACTAGAACATTGCTCAGAGAAATAAAAATCTGATACTCTTGTTTCTTTTACCTCTAAGGGTTCTCTTCAGTATCTCTTTGTGTCCAGCCTTTACAAATTGCTCAGGGCAGGAACAGCACATCCCCCTTTGGCTGTCTAAAGCTAAGTCACAGATGAGCTGTAAAAACAGGGGGCTGCAAAATAATGTCAGCATACTAAGTGAACATTTTCTTTCCCGCTTAGGTTGACTAAAAACGAGCTGGATGATGAGGCAGCAATGAGTTTTGCAGAGATGCTGAAGGTCAACAAGAAACTGGTGCATTTATGGTGAGTTACATTCCACAGTGGCACAGGCTCTTTGGCAGTCACTACATTAAAGCTTCACCTTCCAAGTCTATGTAGGTCACAGTAACAGCTTCTGTGCATGGTCTGGATGCAGCTGACTGCTTGTAGACAGTTCTAACGGGAAGTTAATAAAGGTCCTGTCTAGCATTTGGAACCTACTTTCATACAGGGAAAAGTTCAAGCTGTTTCTCGTAACTTTCAAACTAATAATTGATTTCATCTCTCATTAGGGGAACAGTACCGGCCTCAAAATCAAAAGTTTCAAAAAAAAGAACAAAAACAAAAACAACCTGAAGCAGACAGCTAGAATAGAATAAGGTTATTACAATTCTTTCTGTTTACCACCGTACTGTGAAAGTAGCTCTTCAGCCAAGAACCTACATGACAGACACTTAAACACACGTCGTATTTGCCTGATGCTGTCTTTTCAGGCTAGCAATACACTGATGCAAGACACTCATCTCCAAGGCATCAATCCCCAAGAAACCAGGGATTATTTCTAGCAATCACAGTGGGACTTTTAACACTTCTAAGAAAAAGCAGTGTTGGCTTTTCTAATCCAGAGGTTGCCAATGGATGGGGTTGGGCAGATGTGAGCTGTAAAAAAAACCAGCCATCCATTCATTTCAAGTGATCAAGGGAACATCAGACATGGAGTCCCTTTATGTGCTTTACAAAGACTTTGCTGACCACACTCTAGCACACTCTCTGTGTTAATCCTAGTTCCATCCCCTTAGGAAGCATGCTGGCTGGCATGGGTGCCAAGTACTTGTAGTCTCTTTTGAAAGCAGCAGAAGCTGTGGTGCCCATCACCCTGAAAATGAAAAGGCGGTGGGGGAAGTGCTTGATTTCTTTGTGCACAGCTGCAGATACAATTCACCCAGCAGTTTGGGTTGAATTCATAATAAAACTTACCCCAGCCAAAGCAGGCATAGTAATCGAGATAAATGTCTTTGTCATGGCTCAGTATTGTCCAAGGGTGTCTGCCAGTGGACAAATTTATATCCTGCTTTGTTGATTACACCAGTGGATGCCTCCAAAAAGGTAGTGACCTATATAGATAGTTAAGCTTGAGGCCAAGTTAAAGTCTTTTTCCAGTAGCTGAAAGATTCTACTGGATCCTTTTGCATTTTGATTCATATACCAAGTGCAGTAACTTCTATATGGGAATGCCTCCTTCCCTCCCTCCCTAAGAGATTGTTCAATACACTCCAATTTTCAGCCTCATCCTGAATCCTGAGGGATTCATGCAACCAGTCACATGAAATGGTACAGCTATGGGGCTCACCATGGTAGACTGAAAGGTGAGTATTGAATTAAGCTAGGCTGATGAGTGTTTTTATACTCATGCAGATGAGTGGTCTTTGTTCATCTTCAGCTAGTGGGATGGCCTACAATGGTTAATAAGAGTTACCTAATGCTTCATCAGTTTCACTGCTTGAGGATCTTATGTATGTTTTTTTTTTCTTTTCTAAGCTCAGATGAGACATAATTTATAGCTGCTAAGTTGATTTCACTGGGACTTGCATCTGCACATACCAGAGTCAAAATCAGTACTTTATTTTTCAAAGATCTTGTTGGTCTGATAATTAAGACTGGAGGATTTGGCAGCTTCTAGATCATAACTGCTAAAACACTAGGCCTACACAGGGTCTGTACTCAGAATTTTCTGTACATCACTTCAAAATGTCTCACAGTCTTCTTAGTAAGAAAGCAGAGCTGAGAGGTTTGTCTGTCTCAGTCCAAATACTACAATCCCATACCACTAGTGAACAGTTCATAGCAGAAATTTGTCAGCTGTGTAATCAAAATTTCTCAGTATCTCCAGAATGCAAGCACATACAAGATTAAAAGGAAAAGATTCATATTCTGAGCTCTGTTTCTGAAAGTGCATGTGGGGCATTTAATCAATACTGTGTACCATTCTCGCAGATAAAATCACAGTCATTTTCTTGTGGCAGACAACTTTGCTCCTTGATGTCAAGCTGAGGCTAGGTTGTGCATGTGTTCCAAATTACTTTGCATGTTAGATTGAATTGAAATGCTTTTTTTTAGGCTTATCCAGAATCAAATTACAGCCAAAGGGGTGAAGTGCCTCAGCGAAGCTCTCAAGGAGAACACGACTATTCAAGAAATCTGGTAAAGATCCCTTTCTCAAAGGCTCACTTTGTAAACTTTCTTTCCCTTTAAAACCCTACTGGCCTTGCTACTTCCCAGCCTAAAAAATTCAGAGCAAGTTTATGTGAGGCAGGGGTTGTAGTTCCAGTTGTGGATTTCAGACAGGTAAAAAGCCACTGCCATTGAAACATTTCCTTGTCTGTTATGAATATCAAGCAGTTTTCTTGGTTCACTGTGTCTGTACCACTTATTCGCAGAATGTGTGTATTTGCAGAATCAGGGCCTGAATTTATATACCTAGTTTTGCTTGTTGTTTTTATTTTTAAACTTCTGAACATGTTCATGCTTTTCAGGACCTAAATGGCAAACAAGCAGGAGGTGATTATCTTTAATCAGCATTACTAGTCTGGTTCACAGAATTTGTGCTTAGATTTTTTGGGTGGTGCTCCAAACATACTGAAAGTGCTAAGATACAAGGAGATTAACTTTTTGCAGGATTTGTTTGTTTTAGATTAAGTGGGCATCACATAGTCACACATGTGCATTTAAGGCAGAAAACCAAATACCACATTCCTTCCCTCACCTCAGGGAGATCAGAAGTCGATAGAACTGAGCTGGTTTTAGCACTGCTGCTTTATTGTTGAACATGAACTTTATTTTTAAATATATGTATTTGTTTTAGTGAAAGGACACTGAATTCTTGCTTAGAAAGACAATGACTCACTGTCTGACTAGAGTGTTCCCTGGAGATGTTGAAGAGGTACTTTTTTCAAAAGCCACTGTCAGCTTTCGTCTATAGAAGAGGCATCAATTCCCCCCTCAGATCATTCTGAATCTTCAGACTGAAATCTGTTTTTTTATTCTGGCCTGAATGTTCAGAGGCATTCATTAACCCAAGTAATTTCATAAATCTGAATGGTTTAATGGATTTCAACATTTTTGAGAGCAGCACTTAACCAGGCTGCTCATTTTCAGGGGTGTAACTATCAATGTAGATTATCTTTATGTAGCCAGAATTGAAAATTTTGCTGTTGGTCATTTCATGTTAACAATGCCTGAGTACTTCACATAATTTTCTTCCCATGATGTCATGAAAGACATAAAATGCTCTGGAGACTTTAAATGTCTTTAAACCAGCCCACCACACGGTAAGAACCTTTGTCAGCTATGTGCTGCTTGCTGAAATGTGAACAGCTGGGTTTCCAATGCCAATTTCAGTTACTGGAGCTTAGGTGTGTGTGTTCAGGTTTTATTTCTGAGGAAGAAGCCTTGTTCCTCGGATGTACAGTGGGAACAGCAGTGCTGTATCTGGCCTAACACCCATTCCCAGCTGAGAAGTGTGCAGCCTATGTGGCATTGCAAACCTCTGCACCAGAGCCTTGGAAAAACAGAAGATGGCCAACAGTCACTATGTTACTATCACTAACATCCCTTTGTTGTACTCCTCCAGCTTGAACGGGAATCTGATAAGCCAAGAAGAGGCCAAAGCTTTTGAAAATGAAGAGCGGATCATTTGTTTTTGAATGAGGACTTTCCCATTTTGCCAAGTTGGTGGTAACAAAGGTTACTCCTACATTTGGAGTGCAGAGTTTATAAAGGCATAAATCTACAGTACTTGTGGCAGGAGAGAGATATACAACAAGCTGCCTTTTTATGAACACACTGCATTCCCTCAGCTCCATCCCTTACCCTGCCTATTATTCTTAATCCTTTTGGTGAGTGGGAAGTTGCCTGGGTAAATAATTAATGTTTGTTCATTTGAAGATGAAATGCAAAGTGTTAACAGACTAAATCTGCTGGCAGGTGTATGCATTTTGATAACTGAGTTTAGATCTATTCTGTACAGTGATGTAAATAATCTCTTAACTTATTTATATACGTAAATAAAGACACACAAGTATACCTATGCAAGAAAGGGTGCAAGATGCACAAACTCCACCAGCTCTGAGTATTACCTGCCTCAGAACTGAAAATTAATATACACACAGCTTTACCAGAAATGGTATCTATAGTAGTTGCTTGGTGTCAGTATTTTGAACATTAATTCCTTCTTGCTGCCTAGAAATTAGGTCCCTATTTCTCCACTGACTACAGGCAGCATCATAGACACTGCTTTTTTTGTTGTTGGGCTTTTTTGGATGGGTAGAAATGGATGCATCAGACTCAGATTACTTTCAGTAATCTTTTTTTCCCATATCGAAGCCAATCCATTTTCTTTCATGCAACCGGAAGTCCTTACTGCCATCACTGTAAAACCATAACACGGGCAGGAAACCACGTCTGCTTCAAATTTCCAGAGGGCTGCCTAGAAATGGCTGCCTCCTGTTTCCACAGTGTTTGTTCTGGGGAGGGGGTCTGGAGAGAAATGTGAACAATTAATTAGCAGGCTGTTCATTGCCTTGGCTCCTGGCCTAGGCACCGTGCTGGTGGCACTACACCAATATCACGTTGCCCAGCATCAGTGGGGAGAAAGGACGATTGAAAATCAACTGCGTCAAGTAGAAATCCCTTCTCCCAGCAACAGGCAAGCACACAGGAGGATTGAGATTGGCTTGGAAAGCTTTTAGTCTATTCTTGAATCAGTGGACAGAGAAAGGCAAGGGGCAGTAGTAATAATAAGCACAAGCAAGAAAACACTATCCTTCCCCCAGTGATTATTGTTTAGGGAGTGTAACTTGAGAGGCTTTAAAAGAAACCAGTTAGCAAAGGAGTGGGCTATTTGATTATTTTTTGTGGGAGCTTTAGAAACTCAAACTCTACTCCTCAGTGTAGGGGGTAGAGTTTGAGTTTATAAACCTAAAACGGAAAAAAGTGTGAGCCATTTTCCTTCCTTCTCCCACGTTACCATCCCCACCCCCCCAAACTCTGAGAAACAATTCTCTAGTTGCAGACTAACCCACAAAACCTTGGTAGGTTGAGAGAAGAACTTTCAAACCAGTGAAGCCTCACCTCCCCCATCTCCCAAATCTGCCCCATGAAGCAAAGAAAATTCTTGCTTTGCAGGCCAGAGCTTCTCCATTTCCTATTTGGTAGCAAACCTTTCCCAACCCTCAATTCTGTCTACTCCCTTCAGCTCCCTAACACATTTTAAAATACTCACAGGGCTTCTCACAAAACCTACAGTTATAAAGGGGAAAAAAAAAGGAAGAAAACCAACTTAGTTATTTTTCAGTGTTTTTCCTCTGTGCCTGTGGTATCAACACTGATTTTTCCCTGGGAGACAGATGAGGTTTTTCAGCCATGCCAGAGGGAACTCAGCTAACTTGAATGATTTCTGCACCTGAGCCATTTGTTTACTGAAGCAAAAGGGCACACAGTTACAGATGAGCTGGATTCCAATTGCCAAAACATCTGCCAAAGCAAAGCCTTTAAAGACTTCTCAGTGACTTCAACAAATCAGAGAGACATGCACCTTGTCAAACTGTGTTTTGCCAGCCTACTCTGATGGAAGGGAGAAGATACTGGTGTAAGGAAGGGCCTTCACCAGAGGTGTAGTTTGCCTGTGTTTGAGGAAGTGTGCTCCTACTTTGCTCTAATCTCAGCATTATTTGTTCATTTACCAGGTAGAAAATATAACTACAGTTCTTGTCCTCATTTCACTAATTGACTAAAATAGCTCCCCCCAAGCTTTCTAGTGCAGTCACATCTGCCCCTTTTATGGGCTAGAGCAGCCTTTGGCATTGTTTGCAGTGACAAGCTCAGCCCTGTTGCAAATCTTGTTCCATATCTGACTGTTACAAGTTGGGCATCCAAGGGATTTTGTCAGGGACAGCAGCATTTACAGGGCTGCTGCAGCAGCTAAATGCAGCCTCAGGGTAAATGGTAGCAGGATCAAGCCCAGGTCCTTGTAGGACAGAGTTTGGCACTGAACAAGATTACAGTGCCAGAGACAGAGCCAGTCACAGCCACTCCTTCCAGAGGTGATTTTGGATAGAAAACACTTGTTTGGACTGGGCTGAGCACAGCTCACTCTGGGTGACAGAACCAAGGGGTTTCAGCATCCTGCTCCCAGCTCACCCCTGAGAAAGGGGGATCTGCCTCACAGAGCACATCACAGCTCTGGAAGTCACCCTGGACAAACTGGTTGCTGCTCTGGGAGCAGCCAGACATCCCTTGTTTATCTGCACAGCATTCCTGGCTGAAGCTCTTCCTAGTCTTACCAGCCTGTTTGTAAGGGGCATGGGAGCAACACTTCTGCAGCTTGCAGGGAGAGCCTTGTTTACCCAGAGACAGCTCTAACTTTTTAAAGACTTGTTTGTAATTTGCTGAAGCCTTCTCTGTACACTGTGTCATGTTTTTTCACTCATCCATTGAGATAATAAACAGCTTTTTTTAAAGAACAAGCTTCTTGCTGGTGCTTGGGCTTTGCTGAAGCCCTGTCAAGCAGACACTTGGCTGGGTCAAGATGGGTCAGTGACACCCCAACTAATTCTGGCTACAGACAAGAGAGAGAAGCTGGCACAGCTGGAGAAGACCTTACACAGCTGCCACTGCCCATGAGGGGCCCTTCCAGCAGCAGGTGCCAATCCAGTTAGGGGCAGCAAGGGAGAGCACAGTGGTGCCTCAGGGACGTGTGCAGCCATGCTGTGCCCCTGTAATCCTCCTGCCACACTGACTGCAGGAGTTTTTTGCATTTCCACCTGCTGCTGCTGGGGGCAAAGACTTGCCAACTTGAGGTGTTACTACTTATATTTGGCTGATGCAAGCTGAGTGTTTACTGGTGCCAGATGACACTGCAGCCCTCAAGGAAGCCCTGACATGACACAGTGCAGTCCTGCTCCAGACACACACTGCCAGGTCCTCAGGAAAGGGTGTTTGTCTGAGCCTGGTGTGGCTCACTTGGTGTCATATGTGTCTCCAGATGCCAGACCACAGTTTATGACTTGAAGGGTGATGCAAGGTCATGCAGCCTTTGCTCTTCAACCAGCACAGGATCCCAATCCCACCATCCCATGCTGAGGGAGCAGTACTGATGCAGAAATACAGCAAGACACCCACGCCTGCTTTTCTGTAGCTCCACTTTACTCCCTCACCTTCTTTCAGCAGACAAAACCAGGAGCCTGCATCAGAGCCAGGTGAACAGCAGTAAGGGATAGGTTTGCCATGAGGAAGGAGAGGTCACTGCAGAAACCGCTTGTTTTTCAACTAATGGAAGGAGTAATCTCGGTACAAAAAAGCTGCAGCTGTACACAAAGGCCTTAACTGCTGCTTTAGTAGGTAGAAACAAAACAGCAGGATTGTGCTAGATGAAAATGGAGGCCAGGCTGGGAGCTGCCAGCTGCACTCAGGGACTCCAAATTTACTCACAGGAGGAGGTTTCTCCTTGCTTGCTGGAGGCTCTCAGTTGCTCTGTGGGATAGGTCAGCCTTCTGAACACACAGCGGAGCACCTGGGGCAAATCCTTCCTCACCTGCTGGACTGGGAACAAAAGGTGAGAGGATGCAGGGAGTGCCACAGGTGCTAGGGGAGCCCCTGTCCATCCTGAGACATTGCTGATCAAATCCCCTGTGAATCTCAACAGGGCTGAGGTCAGCCAGTGTTCATTCTCCACTCCCAGAGGTAAATGAGAGCTGATGGCACAAGATGCAGATGTTTGAAATAGCTGCCATCAGGTACGTGGGGGACATGAAAACAGGGATGATGTTTCAGAGAAAACAGCAGCTTCAGGAGCATCAAGGCATGAGAGGTCACGGCAGGTGGGTTAAGGAATAAAAATTTGTCTTACTCAGCCGGAGGCAAAAGCTACAGTTATTGCTTCATACTGGGAAAGCAGGAAATGTCCTGTGCCTTTTGCAGATGGGGAGTCTCTGGGTGATGCACTGGAAAACAGCAGGTTTTGGGTAGTGCTGATGCCACCTCACCCAGTTGAGTCAGCACCTGCAGGGCTCAAGCAACCCTTTAGGGTGACGGTACATAAATTCCTGCCACACACGGGGCCTGCAGCTACTGCTGGCACCGGGGCTGCTGGCACCGGGGCTCCCAACAGCCCCCGGAGGCTGCCCATTGTGCAGTGATGGCTGAGAAAGGCACCGTGCTTGTCCAGCCCCAGCACAGGCAGCTGGCTCAGGAGGTGACAGGGCTGAAGGGCACTTCCATCTGTGACTGCAGCGAGCAGCTGTGCCCCACAGCAAAGCAGCCCCGGTGCAGAACTGTCCCCCTCGCTCCCTGGAGCTCCAGCAAACCCCTTGCAAACAACTAAATCATGCCCAGCCTCTCCTGTCAGGGATTCCCCTGATACACTGAAGGCAGCAACTTAATTAGCTGCTAAAGCCTCGCAAGCCGCGAGACTTGGGCCTCCCAGACTCGAGCAAATGAAGCTGTCAAGCTTTCATGCTGCCATTACCTGCCAGACACTTTAATGCTGAGTTTAGCAGATGCTAATCCTGGCCCGGGTGACTTGTGAGGAGGAAAGCTGCTCCCTTGAGAAGTCACCCGGGTCCGCAGGAGGAGGGAGCGGGTGAGAGGAGCCCACTTCGGGGTCATTCCCTCGGTGACGGAGCGCGGTGCGGCCCGCGGAGAGGCCTGGCAGCTTCCTCTTCCTTCTGTTTGAAGCCCACTTAAAGGAACAACTCGGAGGGAAGGGAGGGGGGAGGTTTGTTAAAATGGAAAAGCGTGTTCAAACAAAGCAATCTGTAAACAGGAAGAAACGAAAGTAGGGCAGACGCTCGACACAAGACATGACTCCGAAGATAGCGGGCCGAGCGCGGAGAGGCGCAGAGCACCTGCCATTGCCAGCGGGCTCCGCTGGGGCCCAGTCCCTGCCCTCAGACCTGCTCCTCTGCGCTCCCGCCCTTGCGAGCAGTGAGTCAGCTTGCGTCAACTGAGGATGGGCTTCATGCAATTATTTATTTATGTCAAACCCTCCTCCCTGCCACCACGCATTCCTGATCTCATCCCCCTCAGAAAACAGATGCTTTATTACATGAGGGCTGGAAGACTCCGTCTCACTTGGCTTTCACTTGTTTCCCCGTGGCTGGCTGGCAAGGAGACAGCAGAATTGAGCTGCACAGCACCTCACAGGCAGTGTGCACTATGGCCTTGTTTCGCTTTCTGGACACCAGCACTCCTCTTCCTGCAGGGTGGGATGGAGCTGGGAGCCTTCTCTACTGAAAGAACATTTTGGGGGATGTTTGCAGACAGCAGCAGGCTCCAGTCTGCACCCCCCAGGCACAGACATTGCTCAGGTATCCTAGCCTCAGAAGGAGAATGAAACCTTACAGAACAGGGGAGGAACTTCCTCCTCTGGCTCCTGCTGCTGCAGGGGAGGCTTCCCACCTTCCTGCTCTCCTTGCTGCAGGCTGTGTGGTTTCTCTCTTTCTGCTAAAAACAACACAGCATCCAGAAGTGGACATGGACCACTGGCTGTATCAAGCAACAGCATGTAGTAGCAGGGCCAGACACACACGTGTACAACATGTGTACAACACGTGTACAGCATCACCATCTGTTGCTGATAGTTCCCAGGAACACCCTGGGGCCAGCACAGCATCCCAGTTCACCCTACAGGACAAGCAACTTGGGCAGAGGGGGCATGTCTCACGTCCCAGCCATAGGGAGGAAGGTAGGATATGATACTAACAGATGCCACTAATTTAAATTTCACACATGAAATCCTGTACCTACTGAAGTGGAATGATTTCCAGCAGATTTTTCTGATGCAAAGCCAAACTCAGCTCTAACTAGTTATTGATTGCTTCCATAACACAGCTTAAGACTGAGGAGGAAAACACAGAAATAATCAGCAGTTATGGAATTCAGACCTTCCAGAAGGCGACTGGGAGGAGCGGCTGGGGAAGTGGGGAGGGTTAGTGGAAAAAAAGTTATTCTAACAAATGATAGGAACACATTCCTCAGTTATTACATCCAACTGTTTCTGGGTGCAGACTTGAATAATTCATGCATTAGAACTGTTTGTCTCCCACAGTGAGAATTGTCCAAAGGTCCAATTGTCACTGTGCTTTACCAATAGGTTCAGCTCCCCCCAGCCACACCAAAAGGCTCATCTCAAAACTGGAGCAAGGAAGGACAGACACACAGCTGTGGGGGAACCTGTGCCATAAATCTGTGTATCACGTTCCATCAGCAGCTATTACCATCCTGCAGAAGTCCCCCTGGCTGGGAGCAGCACTCCTGCCTGGAGAGTGAACTCCTTTTGTTTTCCCCCACATTCTCCACATAACCTTGGTGAAATGCACTTGGTTTTACTCAGAGCACCCACAGCTCCACTCCCAACTGGTGTAGAGGGAGAGGTGTAAAATCACACCTTCCCCGCAGCAGACTTAGCCTGTACACAATCCAAAACCACATGGCTCATCTGTGCTCCTGTCCTCATCTCACTTTGCATTCAGCACAAGGGCTACAGCTCCCCAGCTGCTGCCAGGCCAGGCAGGAAGGTTTGTAGTGGTAATGCAGCCAGCCAGGTCTCTCACATGCACAGCTACCTGCTGCAGGTGACCTGACTTGCAGAGCTGTAGCCACTGCCTCAGGAGAAAGTTTCCATGCAGTCGGCCTCACAATGAGAAACTGTTGCTGTTGCCAGGATGCTCCACTGGAGAACAATTCAACACCCTCAGCGGCTCTGGGCAGAAATTCCCTCCTCCAGCAACATGCCTCTGCAGGAGCCTGTTATAGTAGCCTCCTTCCAGCTGTTCAGGGACAGACAAGAGTGCTAGTAACCATCAGGGACAAAGAAATCCATGCACTGCCCAGCCACAGGTATGCTGTCAGGGAGTCAGTTTTAAAGAGGCAATCATGAAATGTTTTGGGAAGAAGATAAAATGGTATTTGGGTTTGAGGAAACTGAAGGAAGGAGGAGCTATTAAGTTACCTTGATTCTCTGATGGAGGTTCCCAGATTCCAGGTGATGAGAAAGGACTGTTTGCTACCATCTTCACTTCATATTTCTCTTTTTTTTCTTTTGAAACCACCCATGAGTTTCCTTACCTCCTGACCTGGCAGCTCTAACTTAGGCTAACCTTGAAGGCCATAATGTGTGCTGAAGATCTACAGAGGATGCATTAACCAGACATCTCACCTCCAGCCTCCCCCACAAAACAGCAGCTGCATCAGCTCTTGTCTGCTGAGACCTTCCCTGGCCAGACAGATACAAGCCTGTCACATCACTCCTTGTGGGACAGGTGAAGAGTGACAGGGACTCAGAGGGGCCAGAGGCTGGCCCAGAGGGTTGCACTCCCACCTGCAGGACTGCAGACAGGTGAGATGCCAAGCTGCTTTTCTGTCTGCAACTCTAAACCATGCACTGCTTTTCCTTCCTCTGCTCCAGCTCAGACTGCAGCACAGACACACAGAAGCTCTGTCCCACAGCAATGCCTCTTTCACCAATACTAAAAAAAAAAAAAAAAAAAAAAAAAAATCACCCGGAAGTGTGAGGAAAACTGTGCTTCAAAAGATTTATTACATATATTTGTACATATTTTACATGAATGGAATGTTAAACATACAGCCTAAAAATCAATAAAAAAATATTTTCATTCGTGATTATGTACTGGCAAACCACTGAAAAGAGTACCTTAGAACAACTTAACTCAACTTGCAATCATACTGCTCAATTTAAAAAAACAAACAAAACAACAAAACAAGCAAATATGTTTTATGTTTACATTAGACATTGCAAATTACATTCTGATTTCTGCTCTGGGTAATGAAGGAAGAAGGTATCTTGTCCATTACCACTGCACATACAGGTGGCATTTCAGAGGCTAGCATGGGCTTCCCTCTAACTCACCGTGGGAAAGGTTAGCTCTGTAGGAAGAGGCATAAAACAGGGGAGTCCACACTGCTCCCTACCAGCAGGTATCTGCCAAAGGATAGGAAGAGCCAGAATGGGATTTGTAATCAAGGGATAAAGGTTAACACTGGATCACCACTCACTCAGTGCCACACTGCAGCTCTTAAAATTTGTTACAAGTAGTTTTTAGGTAGTTCATTAAAGCATCCCCTCTACAGCTAAGCCACCTCCCTTCTTCCTTGAAAGTTACAGTGCTTTGGCAATATCGGCTAGGGGGAAATTCTTCACTGGATGGTAACGAACATTTCAGCTTCATCTTAATATATAGAAGAGCACAGAATCAAGCTTTGATGTCTCTTCCTCTTACAATTTCACACCTTGAGAGCCTGTGACCAGTCATGTTGAGAAGTGTTTCCTATGAAATACACCAGCATTAAAAGGGACAGATTTGAGGGAAAACAAGAGGAACAGGATTCAGCAACAGATTATGTTCTTGCAACGTCGGGTTACTTACAGTTGAAACTCTGCCAAAATCGAGCAAATCCTATTTATCATTGCAAAATCTTTGCCAAAGCACACCCAAGGGCAAAAGTCTCTCAAACAAACACACACATAGATTAAAAGCTGCCAGAAAGATCAGTGAGTGGGCTGGCTGCCTTCTACTTCTTGTATATTGGCAACTTATTAGATTCAAGACAGAACCAAGTTCAGCCTTTTTCAGGTGCAGGATATTCCTATGGTGGTTTAACTGACCAAGTCTTCAACAACTAATAATACCCCAGAGTGAGGTCATTTTACAGCTTATCCCATCATCAGCTCTGATGTACTAATTGAGACATGACTTTACAGAACACAAGCAACTTGGGAAGCCAGCCTACCACTGTGGAGTAAGATAATCAAATGTAATTTGAGAGTATGGACTGGGTTGGTTTTTTAAACCCCAACAGGCTAAAACATCTCCACCTTGATTTTAGAAGCAGGTTAACTTCTGTGGAGAAACAAACATCACAAATTTTCCATTCAGGAAACAAATCCTGGACATAGTTCTGTTGTAAATTTCTCAAAAAACACAGTGTGTTTTGAATGACAAAAAGTGATAGGAGCTGCAGGAAAAAAAAAACACAATTGGCTGGATTTAAAGAAACCTGTAACAAGCCTTCTCTTACAGTTACAATTTCTTACATGACTTTTGCTGATGCCAATGGAAAGCCTATTCATATGGGAATATGGCCTAACACGTATCTTGTCTTCAACTAGGCAGAGAAAAAATTGATACTAAAATGACTTTTAAGCTTGGAAGGGTGGAAAGTGAATCATCAAACATAGCACTCATCAAAAAGAGATAACCCCCTACTGGCAAAGGTGAACTGGAAAATCTCATAGTAGCACTTCTGCACTCCCAGGCATGTGGTAGTTTCCCAGCTGGAAACTCCCAACTGCACAGCAGAATTAGTACCAAATTTGCACACAAATACTCTTTCAATACAGGAAAGCGGCTAGAAGCCACAGAAACTCGGAGAGATCATTGCCTGTATCAAAACCAAATGTTTTGCCACCATTTACAATGACAGAATAGTAAAATTCAAGTGCCAAGTTCCTTGCTTTTGGTGGAACATGGAAGAAAATGGAGCAATTTTCTAAAGCCCTCACATAGAAAAGGCAGCGCACTAAAAGTGCTCTTAAGCACATCTTGCAGACTAGACATATCCCTCCAGGAACACCAAAGATCCACATTTCTGAATAAGAAGTATCTTTCCCATATTTGCTGAGATTTCAGTCTCCTGGGAGTCTCTTTTACTAGCTCTCCAGCCTTTCAGCAATGCTTAATTAAAAACCCAGTGCTCCTAAAAGAAAGAAGTAGGATAAATGTATAAATCTTGAGATTAAGTCATAAACCCCCTTTACATGATAAGGGGGGGGGGAAGCAGGGAAAAAACCAAGGTCACAAGTATCCACCCACATTTTTGTACATTGCCTGCATGTTTTCCATTCCAAAATACCCCACTACATTTACCCTTGATTATGACAGCTAAGTTGACTACAAATAAGACCATCTGTTTTTGGCTTTATCCCTTCCCAAAATAAAATACCAGTAATTTGTGGTGTGCTTCGTATTTTTGCTTTTGCATCCCACTCAACTCATTGCTCAATGTACACACTGAAAGAAAATGAGCTACCTCCTTCCTAAGGGAAGCATTATTATAGATATACTGACTTGTAAGAGCCCTGCACTGACAGCTGTCTTGACTCCCTTGTTATTGTACAGGGTATGCCTATATACAATCCAACTCACAGCCACCTCCACTATGAACTTCAAAACACGAGCTGCTACTGAAGAGACACGGGTATTTTACAAGTTCAGAAAAATCACACATTTCAAGACAGTGTCAAATCTACTCTTCCCCTGCTGGCAAGCAGCATGTTTATGGCAGACCTGAGTATGGGGATTATTTCACACCTTTACATACTTAGGGAAGATATAGGCCAGATGACAGAAAATACTCTGAAACAGCACAGAATTGGCAATCTCAAGATATTTACAGGCAAAGAAGCATATCGCACCCAAATTGAAGTTATTGCTTCTTATGGGCAAGTGTGGTGTTCCTTGTTGGAGACACAGGACTTGTTTGGTGTTTATTTTTCCCTTCTGAAGCACAATGAGTTGACACCCCTGTGAGGACATTTTCAAAATGAAGTTGTCTGTGACTAGAGCTGTGCCTACAGCATGGTCATCACCAGCTGATGGTGACAGAAAGCTTACCTAGGTGAGTTTCCACAGGTGCTTTCAAACCCAAGCATCACTCTCATGCTTCCACAGTCATTCCAGGCTTGGTCTATGTTACAGGTTTTGATACAAGAAAACCTCCCATAGTCTTTCAGAAGAGATTTATGGATACCAAGAACATCAAACTAAGGCTGACCTTGTATCAGTTCCTCAAATAATCCAAGGAATGCTCTACTGTGCTGATGGAAGCAGCGATGGACTCTTTCCTGCAAAAGCATCACCAGTGCGATGGCTAGTGACCTGCTTTTCCAACAATGTTCCTAAACATGGGACAATAATTCTAACTGCTGGGTCTTTAAATCAGCTACTTCCATATGAATACAGAACATGAAGGTTTTTGAGGAAACAGTAAGTGAACTAGAAGTACAAACTACCAAAACTGAGCTCAAGTTGTAAACAGATTTATGTTTGTTGTATTTACCTACTTAACCCTCAAGCCAAAGACTATCTATGACCTCAGAGCACAGGACATCGAAACACTGACCTACCCCCTTTACATGACAACAGGTGAGTTTCTGTAGGCATGAAGCCAACAGTAAACATTAAACCAATGCAAATGGAAAAGTTTTATTTTCAGAAGATATCAGGAGTTTAAAACATTGGGAAAACGGGCCTGCAGGCAACACCACTATTAGAGTATTACAGGTGCAGTAATTCCTTATCCCCTCCCTCCCTCCCCTAAGATAATACAAGGCAACACAAATCTTCTCATTGAAAAAGGACTCTGTACAGGGAATGACTGTACATTTGATGTGACTACAGAATCGCACATGTGACAAAATGATTCTGCTCCCACTGAAAAAGAAAACTCAACAGGGCCCCATAGCTTACATGTTCAGCTGAAACCAGTGATGCAAGCCCAAAAGTGTAGAAACTGCACTGGCATTTATGACGATTATCTAGTCTGGACTCCTTTAGATTTGCAGCGTAACAAAGGCATTTTACAGAGCAACATTCAGGAGAAAATGTTATCCAGGGAAGAACTGCTTTTCAAGCAAGATGGGAAAGTTTAGGAACATGCACTGCACTTATTCTCCAAACAGCAGCAGTTGCTCCTGTTCTTTGCCCTTTATGATATAAATCACAGCAGCAACAGAGAGAAATGTGTACTTAAACAAAAAAAACCCCAAAAAAAAAAAAAAAACCCACAAAAAACACCAACCAGAATTATTTATGTACAAGAAAAATGTTTGAAGTGCTGTGCAACTTAACTATTGAAACTCACTAAGAATACTGCAGCTAATAAATATTCATAAACTCTTCCCTGTGTTGTGAAATTCAGAAATTACTACGATTAATTCTTGATATAAAAGTATGCTTCTAAACCCTGATATCAGTTCCAGTTTATTGTAATTTTTTAAAAAATTATTTATTTTAACTGTGATACTCTGTGGGAACTAATACATATCCACAGTTTTACTTGATGTACCCACCCAGAGACATCCTGTGTTCTGTGGAGCTCTGGTATACCAATATAATACAGTAAAATAATAATAAATTAAACAAATGCGGATGCAATAAAAAATTTAAAAAAAAAACAAAACAAACAAAAAAAACCCCCACAAACTAAACAAAAACCCACACTGTCAAATGCTGGTCTCCACATGAAGACACCAAGGGTTTAGACTCCAAGTACTACAGATCCTGCCACCAAAAAAACATTCAAACAAGGAAAACATGAACTTGTGTGTGTTCGAGAAATAAACACAAATACCACCTCGATGTTATCTCGCCCATGCCTACAAAAACCTCTCGCTGTGCCCACATTTGCAGTTATTCATTTACACCTCAGGAGGCAGCCTGGAGATGAGAGTAGTACAATAAAATAATTACCTGAAACATCCTTAAAAAAATACCCGTTAAACAAATTACCTTAACTGGCAGCACTTAAAATTGGTAATTGTTTTCTTTTTCCTATTTTAAAAAAAGTTGCATAGCTGTAAGATTTTGCTTTGCTGCATTTCTTTCTGTCATTTTGACTCATAAGCAGTAAAAGAGACGCTTTAGTTACTTAAATAGCAATACAATGTGCAGATTTCAACAATCTCTATAGCTTGATCAATATAAATTAGTTACCTGTCTTGGTTTTACTCTTTGGACTGCATTGTGACAAAGGTTTAGTAACAAAACTTTGAAATACAGTATTCCTACGCAGAGCGGTTTATGTTTTCTGTTCTTGAAAACAGTGAAGAACGTAAAACAGGGTGTGAATTCAGTAAATTAAGGTCACACTGTTAGATTTTATTTATTTTGCCATTTACTGTTCTTCAGCCAAGGAGAAGGTGAGAACGTTCCCACTCGAATCTGGGGCCATCCCCCTGCAAGGGTCTCAGATAGCACGTATCGAACGTCTCTGCTTCCACCAGAGGCAGTAGGAAACAAGTCCAATAACTCGCTTCTTCACAGAACCAGAAGTTAGGCTGAAATTAGGAACTTTGGCCTTCGATACAAAATAGTGTCAGTAATGTCTCTGGGGAGTAGATTGTTACAGGATGTGCAGCATTTTCAAAATCCCTGTGTGTCCTTTGCATGAGTGTTTGGTATACCGAGCACTACTGGCAAGTAACAGTGTCTGCAATGCTTTGTCTGTGTCACTGTCCATGTTTGCCTTCTTCAGCCACAAAGAACTAAGTCTCAAGCCAGGCACGCTGTGTTCAGCAAGGGAACCTCACATCTCCTATGTTTTCTGATCAGTGGAAGCAGCTGTTGGAAAAGCAGAAGATAAAATACCATTATTTCAGTACAGAAACCACTCTAACAGCAGGAGCACAACCACTGAGTTTTCCTTTCCCTTTTTTCCTAAGTTATCACCATCCGTGCTGTGGAAAAAGCAAACAGAATTTAACATGAGGCTGGACAGCCATAAGCATTTACAGAGACAGAGGTGTTCTCAAACAGCATGCAGCCTTCTGCCACAACCAGAGATTGGGGGCAATATAGGAAATGTGTTTATTAATTTGGCTAACACTACCCTGAGGTTAAAACAATTATCTCCGTAGCAGGATATCTTCCTTGAGGTTTTCTTTGCTACCCTGACAACAGAGACACATGAAGCAACATGAAACAAGTGCACAAATAAATGCTAGTCATGAATACTTCTGATTTTTTTTTAATTTCCCTCAGAACAAAACCAAACTCTCAGTTACCAGACAGAATTTCAGTTATCTCTATTTCTCTATGAATTATGATGATTGTTGGTGTGCTTTGCAATATGCTTAGGGGCAGTTGTTTAATATAAGATAAAGTTTCTGAGTTAGTCAACTAAAGAGTAAAACTATCCTTTGAACTTTTAACACAGATTGCAGATCTGCAATCATTAACACAAAACATAAGCTGGAAAAAAGTGAACTTCCATGAGATGGGATGGAAAGAAACACGTCAACATTTTTACTTATTTATATGCTTTAAACATTCTGGAAAGCATTAACATTGAAGTAGTTTTGAAAATACCTAGCTTCAACCTTTTCATATGATTCCAAAAGCCTTCTGGTCAGAAATATACGCCAGTAATAACAGAACAATCCAAAATTACACAATTGTATTACTTTAATTTTGTTTCATT
Source organism: Muscicapa striata striata (assembly GCA_030060385.1). Taxonomy (NCBI): domain Eukaryota; kingdom Metazoa; phylum Chordata; class Aves; order Passeriformes; family Muscicapidae; genus Muscicapa; species Muscicapa striata. The sequence continues at coordinate 246,482 of JAREIS010000446.1, forward strand.
TCTATGGAAAAATACCCTTAGAAAGTTAATGCTAAAGGTTTCTTGACACTGACTTGCCACTTTCCAGTACTAAAACTGGAAAGCCCATGCCATGTAAGGATGTAGAAACCTTTTGCCTATATTGCAATATGCATCAATCCTTACTGATTAAAGTTCTGAGACACAGTAGTAAAATTTAAAAGTACAGTTATTTCAGATAAATAAGATATTTACTGTTGGAACATAAATAAACATTACCTAAAAATATGAATCTTGTCTTAATCTGATGGATGCTCAGGGCAAGATCTATTTACTTCAAACCATTCATCTATGCAGCTGTTAGATACAAGACAAAAAATGAAAAAATTGACATGAATACTAGTAACATTTAGCAGTAGGATATAAATATAAATTGGTTTCTCAATTTCAATGACACGCAGAATTTTATATTATACAAAGAAGCATATGCATTTACACACATCACTGGAAAAATTAATAACCCCACACCATAGTAATATTTGGGTATTAAATACTGTTGAAAACCTAAATTTCTTAAGTGTTAAAATTTTCTAAGGACACATTTTACAAATTACAGATTTTATACACAAGTAAATTCACTACTAACATGATCATCTTGCTTCTATCGTTCATTGACATTTTACTTTTTGTAAAGTACAGACACAGAAAAAAAAGTATGAAACAGGTTAAAAAACCATCCCCTCCCCCCTCCTATCCCAACTCTATTAGCATTTGACAAAACTTAAGCCCACGTGACCTAAGCTTCTCAGCCATGATACACATTCCTTCCCCATCCAGGTGATTTTCCAGGAATGAGAATCTTGTAGCAGGAAAAATTAAGTTCAAATACATTTGGTAGAGATACAGAAAGATGTCATTTAAAAAACATCTTTAAGGTTGCTACTGCTGTTTCTTTGTTGTTTTGAAGTGCAAAAAGCAATTAAGTTTAAGCACCCCTTAAGAAGAGTTACCCCACAAACGCAACCTTCTCAAATTTTATATTCATCCTAAGAAATACTTGCCCTTTATGATATATGCAGAGGCAAGGCAGCCGTGCTATAGTATCTCCTTGCTGCAGCTCTTCCAGGCATATTGCACACTCCCCAGCATCTTTACTCAGCACATCCTCTGAGGAAAGAGCACAAAGTGAAATGGTTAAGAATCAGATTACTACAAGCAAAAATTTTCTTTATTCAGAACATCAAGGACAGCTACAGAAGAAGCTATTTTTTTGTCCTGCAGAAAGGTAAGGATCAGTGACACACCACCTGACTGAAGACTCATCATGGGAACCCATGTTCAGTCTTCAACATGGAGGTTAGGTTCAAGCCTGCATGTAACACTTCTCTGACAAGGCACTAGAGGTAAATAATTAGGAAAAGTTCTTCCTAGTTCTAAACACTTAGCCTGTAATTTGATTTTTCTACTCTCCTACTCATCTCTCTTTTATACATCTGGCTTTCTTTGACCAGCCTTGCTGGTAACTAACTCATATTTTGCACCTTCAACCTCTTCTCATCACACCAGCATGTTATACATCCTATCCACCTTTTTCTCAGTGTAAAGTATGAAACTTAACTGTAAGAATGTGAGGTTTCCATCAAGGAAAGATCATTGCAGTATGACTCCAATGATTCCTGGAGACACTGAATTTTTTACAGCATTACCAAATCCCAGAACAAAGAAGGAAAAAGTGAATTACTAGGAATGCAAAAGAGCTGGCTTTCACTAAGAAGTTTCTCGGAAATCATATTATTTTTAATAAAAACCTTCTCTCTTGGACACTTCTCTTAGCCAGAATGTGGGATGCAGAATTCAGTCTTAGCACGAAGCAAAACAGATCACATAAGGCCCTGTTTGCCAGATGCAGATCAGAAGTCCCTGTTAGACACAACCTCACACAGTCCACAGGGCACTCCCAACAAAAGACCAGATAGCAACCAAACTGGCAGATCAGAAATGTGCATACTTGGCAAAGGAAAGTCCGTGTGTTCAAGTTTCCGTGGTTTCATGGGAAAAGCTTCCCCTTCTTTGCCAAAAGGCACCTCAAGTGATTGCTTAGGGAGTACCTTTTGCAGCTATGACTGAGAAACCAGCAGCTCTATGATGTTTTCTCCTGTGGCTCCATCACCACTGGCATTCCAAACACAGAGAATGACAGACAACTAGAAAGCTACCTTGGCAGCAAGAAAGTAGAAGGAAATTAGGTCTACATTGTTTTCATTAAATGACAGTCAGCTGTCTTGCAGGTGCTTGGGTTTCTAAAACAGTGCTTATTTCAGTCTCCACTATAGTCATTGGTTATGTTAAAAATACTGTATAATGCACCTTCATGGAGATGTGAAAAATATCTAGCGTGAAGTGAACTATTATAAAGAAAAATATTCAAAACAAAATAATAAACAATATACATCCATCACAGCAAAGAAAATTTTAAAATTCATTTTATGCCCAGTAAACTCCTGTTGTTCAATCAGAAGCTGTAAGCTTCTCAGAACTTTAGAGATACTGTGGAGACAAGGTACTTTAAAATAATACAAAAGATTTTAAGAACTCTTACCTGTCAACTTGCCCAGAAGAGGGTGCTAAGGATAAATAATTCCTTGAGGTCAGATTTTGGTATTTGGCTGCTTGGGTTTTTTTTAATACAAAGGTATTCTAATATCTGACACCAGGAGGCAAATACTCTCCAGACATTGTCTGGCTACAGAGATACCAATATTTGTCTGATGCTGTCAGACTTCATCCTCCTAGATCACCTCTTTGCACAGCTTTACAAGAATTCCTGTGAGTAGTTCTCATAGGTTGTAGGAAGCAGCACCATTAATAATTCAAGTATGTATCATACATACAGAGCATACTTGATAAAAGTAACTTTTTCCATAGAGTCCCTTTATCAGATCTCTTTAACAGCTGCTACCCAAACCAAAATGAGACTAAGATATCTCTAGTGAATTAAATCCCAGTCTCACTCCCTCAAGCATTCTCGAGAGGGAAGCATTTAGTCAAGCTTTGATAACAGAAATTAAAAAGATGTCCGATAAAAATACATTTATAAAGGAAAGCATTCCTGTGAACAGCTTTCCCATCATTCTCTATTGTACATGTCTGGCTTATCCTGCACTCCCCAGACTGCACAATGCTTGGGTCTGAACTCCCACTGAGCAATTTAACAAGGTTCTGCACCTTTTGGCTAACATTAGGGCATGATGCCAATTTAAACATTTGTATCTCCCCCCAGCCCTGGTCTAAGTGTCTGACACTCCTTTTCCCTCCAGTATTCCTGTACTCTCCCTTCTGCCAGCACTGGCCCTACTGCACAAGTCCCTGGCAAATAGCTTGCCACCCTCCCTGGCTTCACTCCAAGCTTTCCAACTGGGATGAGCTACCAGCCACACACTGGGCTTTGCCCAGTCATGCCAGAAGGAGCTGGCACAAATGATGGCTGGCACAGCCTGGACCTCAGAAACATGATGCATTTTGACACCCCTACAGAAGGGGTTATGTTAACAGGTCTCAATGCTCCTCTTCCTCTGGTAAAGAGGAATCAGCATTCCCTACTTGTGTAAACCTCATGAATCCTACCTAAGGCTCTTGTGCATAAATACTGAAGGTATGAGTACAAAAAAACAACTGCTGTAAATGCCCGTGTGTAATTTGCACATTAACATACTCCAAACACATATAATTAAGTTCATAATTAATTACACACGTGAAGTGATGACAACAAAACCAATCCTTCACGGACTTATGACACCTTGGATCTGATTACCTTTTCACCATTTTAGGTGATTCAGAACATCAATCTCAGACAAAGAAAAAGGACTGAATAATCCTGTTAGACCTGGATCCGGTTAGAATTTGTTCTGTACTTGTTTTACACAGCACTCTCCTACACCAACACTGACTTAAGGGCCATTTAATGATGACTTTTAAACGTATCTGTTACAGAAAAATCTGCATATCATTTTGCACAGAACCACTGCAGTCTCAAAAGGTTTTTTTGTTTACATCCTCCTGCAGCAGAGTGATTCAGCAGATATATTATATTTTATAATTTTTCCCTTTAAAAAAACCAAACAAACAACAAAACACACAAAAAAGAAAGAGTAAAGCAGCTTAAAACTTCATCAATGTTATGATTAAAACATTTGTATCATGTGTATTACCTAAATGGAACTGGGAAGAGGAAACAAGCCGCATTTTTCCATTTCGCCCACATGTGGGTACATACATAAATACCACACCCCACATCCACATGCACTGCACCTAATAGGAGGTAAACACTCCTCCACCTTCCCAGCTACTTGAACAAGTATTCACTAGCCAAAGGCTGGTGTCAAAGATGAAATCTTACAAAAGAGCAAGGAGTTGCAAGAGCTCCTGGGTCTGCTCAAGTACTTCTTCCTCTTCTCTATCCCTGGCTACCACTGTTTTAACTTTGGGTTGTCCTAAACTTCTGCTTTTATCTTTACTGGAAAAAAAAATTCTACTCCATTTCTGCATTTATAGCAAAATAGGTAGTAGAGGATTAAAAACAAGCATTCTGGAAATTTTGCATATACTTTACCAGCCCAAAACTTTTTGTAGAACTTTTGAAAATACATCCAATAATTATGGAAGCCACTAACTCAGCCATTATGAGGATTATAGGCAATATCTGTGATCAAAGTGTCTTTAAACTGAGGACTGCAAAAGCATATGCACTGCATACCTTCTAGATAAAGTAATTAAAATTTGTGCTGGTACTTTTTGTTTTTCCTTTTAAAACACAGGCAGATATAGCCCTACGCTCAAGAAACAAGTCACAAATCATGGAGATGTCAATATATTTTGGGAGCTTTTATTTTATAGCTGCAGTATTTTACTTCTCTCTGGGCATTCACTGGAAACAGAACACCAGGTTAGAAACACCTTGATCTAATTCAGTATGACAACTTTTCAAAATGTCTGTATTTTTTCTAAAATTTAAAACCTTAAATGTCCATGAAAGCTGCCATCACAACTAACTTGTTGGTAAAACAACAGCTATTTCAAAATATTGATGAAACTTTATTAAATAGTACGTATTACCATGTATCTGTTACACATTCATTCAACTTTGAAGCTGATGACTAGAAACTATCTTAGTAAAGTACTAGAGACTATCTCTGCTTTTTTATAAATGGAGTATGTAGAGCTCTAGACATCTAGAAACCGATATATTTGTTCACATGTAGAACATGAATTCATCCATACTGCAGAATTTATTCTACATTTTTATTGCTATCACATCTGCTGATACCACAGGGAGTCAAGGAGGATTTCCACAGGTACCTTACTATTTGGCAGCCAGGAAGCACATGTGTATGTGATTACACACTTAGTAAATGTTAGTGATTTGATTTACTAAATCTTTATGGCTTCTGTCACATCTGTTTTTCTCCCTCTCCATTTTTTTTCTGGCTGTTTCTTACTATGCTTTCCTCCCATTCACATTCATTTTCCCTAAAATGTGTTCTCTCTAGACCTGTATTTTCTATCACTCCTCCTGCCCTGCATCATTTAATTTAATTTTCTGGCACAAAGCAGGCACTGGAGGAAGGAGGAAAAGGGAATTTTTTTTTTTAACTGATACAAATTATATGGACAGCCTTCCTATATGGGGTTAATCCTTGGGAGAAGAAGACACTAGAATGGAAGGAAAACCTTTATGCACAGGATGTGCTTCTCTCATACAGCTCAGTGATTCTCTTTGCAAACTGGTATTGAGTGCAAGCAAAACCTGTCTTTCCCAGTCCATCCTAAGCACTAAGGAACGCCAGCAGTTTCTTCGACATTACAGCTGTTTTTCAGTATTCTGGCTGCCACAATACTCTTGATTCTCTAGGGATCACTCTTGGATGACCAGGTCAGCCATCCACTGCTGCTCAAAAGTTGAGGCAGAAAGACGCTCTGAAGGACAGATGATTCTTAAGTGCTCAGAGCTCTAAAGAGAAGAAGTAACATGCAGTTGTCACTGCAGATGCTTATTTTGCCACTCAGCTTTCACAGCTAGAGGGTCAGTCAGCAGATTGAGTAAGGCAGAGCTGAAGCCATTATCTTAGTTCACCTATGAAGATTGTGCTTTCACAGCCAGAAGCGGAACTTCACCACCCTCAGCAGGGAACACATCTTCTGAAAAAGCAGTAGGTTCCTAACTAGAAACATTTTTTGCTCTAATGTAAGCCACCTCCTCTGGATCACATGTAAAAGGGAAGACATTTAACATCCAATGTTTTAACTTGTAACCACAGCTAAGCAGTTTCCAGGATTCACAACACCACAAAGTTGAGCAGGTGAACAACTTAAATCCAAATTCCCCTGAATTACTTAAATCCAAATTCCCTTTTATGCTGCTGAAAAAACCCAATACCCTTGTGCTAATCTAACAGGCACAGGTGGTAACTTTGTGAATACAATAACCCCAAACACCACTGTACACATGACTCATGTGGTAATACCTAGAACTTAAGCGATCCACAAATACCTTCCCAGCCACAATATACAAAAACTAAACCTCTCCAGCACAAGCTAACAAGTTACAACAAATTTATCACTTCATCAAATACTGACAAAGTGCTTGATGAATTGCTGGCGTGGGGTGTGTGGTGATGTTGTTCAGTATCTCACTCTTCATCCCTTGCAACATGGCAGCCCATTTCAACTTCCTACTCAAACTCCCAGCATTATCCTTGTTTTCCCCACCCCTCTCACGTTGCTCAGTGTTGGTCCAGGACTGAGACAGCTATGTACAAACAGATATCCATCATGAAAGACTTCCTGGACACAAATTGTCTACAGTCTTTGGTGTTCCCTCTTAAAACACAAAAGTAAAGGGGAGGGAGCACACAAAACAAAGGGAAAGTCACACAAGAAAAATATTTGCAGAATTGGGCCCAAGTGGCAATACTTGTGTAGCAACATCAGGTTGAGATGGAAGGAGATGGCTGCAGAAGTTTCATTGTTTCTTAGCTAACCCACATTTGAAGAACTGGATTGAAATTTTTGTGGGACGTTCTGAGCTTAGTAAATTCTGAGAAATAGCTAGATACTTCCTGTTCAGACAGATAACAATCGGGTCTATGGTAGAGAAAAAGTACTTCTGGTTAGATGAAGATAAAAACTGAAACAGTAGTGATAGAAATACATTTTAGAGAGCAGGAATAAACAAGGCTATTTTGTGTAGTCGTAGTTTACCTAAATAGAATTGTATCCAGGTAGCTAATTAATATAGAAGGCAGAAGCATTTGCACACTGAGGAACACAGAGTTCTTTTGTAGAGAGATTTAGCTTCAGCGACCACAAGAGAAACAGCTGGAGCTATATGATACAGGGTACCAATACAAGTTATGGTTCTGAAAAAAAAAAAAATTAAATCCTAAGTATAAATAACACCACCTTGATACAATATCCAATTAAGGCATCTTGCTCACAGACAAAGTCAAGTTTGCATCTCAGGGCCCCCAGTGAAAAGCTAGGCTTTGCAAAAAAAGGTCCAATAGTCAGAGAAATAAAGCTCCTCACTTCCAAGCATCAACATACAGTCATTCCTGTGGTATTGTTATCAGTGTGCCAGCTTTCTCAGTCCATATTTACACTTCTGGCAGAAAGTGTTGGGGTGAAATAGATACTCATACTAGATAAATTCTATCAGCCCAAATGGCCATGAAATGCCTTGTCCTCCCATCTTGAAATTTATTGCCAGCGACTATGCCTTTCCACAGTAATTCAAGGTTTGTTCTCAATACAATTATCTGATTGACTCTAAAACTACTGCTTAAGTCTTTCCAATGTCTGTTAGATCAGTCTGCTTGCAGCTTAAGATACCTTTGGACATTAAATAATCTCAAGGTAGCTAAACAACTTTCTCCTGTTGCACTGACTTCTAAAGATAAGTTCCATTTACCACCTTTGTAAGTACCATGTCTTTAAATTGTCAAATTTTAGTCCAGGTATGGGCCAAAGAGCTGCACCTATTCATAAATGAACCATGAATAAACAGTCTTGTCCTCCAGAACATTATGTAAAAAGACTCTTTGCCAGCCTTACCCATCTTGTACTAAGTACCCACTCCAACTGAACTGACATATATTTGTTTTTTGAATGAGGGGTACCTTGTTCTTGAAGAGTCTTCCCAGGCATGTTGTATTTTGTCCCAGGCTTACCCTGCTCCTGTCAGAAACATTGCTTCTGGGAGACAATACTTCTAAATATTGTCTTCTCAGGAGGTGACTGGGTGAAAACTCTTGAATGCAGCCATAGTGAACTTGTGCCTCAGGTAAAACCCCACCATGAATGGTGTTCCCTAGGACATGCTGCCTGAAATAAAGTTGCTCATTGCAGCACATAGAATAAGGAGGCTGCCTTCAGGCTGGTTTCTTGGGTTTTCATCAGCACTACATGACCTCTCAGCTTATCACGCGTTAATCTTCAATGTCAGGAGTTAAAAGCAGCATGTAAAGGGGCAAGCCCACAAGAAACAAAACAGCAGCAAAACAAGATACCTTAGGAAACAGGATAAAGAAGGGATCACTTGGGGAATACATCCTCCTTGGCTCCATCAGTAAGAATGATTTACATTTCTCAAGGCTGAGTTTACCATCAAAAAGGATCCTACACCACAAGTATGCTACAAAAGGAGGAGTGGTTGTTTAAATGGCCAGAGGCAACCAGCATGTATTGCTGACAGTCTGCTGCATTTAGAGAGGATTGTTTCTTACAGGGAGCTGCAGATAGAGCTGGCATGAAGGAAACTTGCAGAAGCAGGCAAGAAAGAAGTGTGGGATCCACACATGCAAATCTTTTATCATTTTTGTTTTTTCAGGAGTAAAACAAAGCAAAATATTTAAGTGCTGCTTATGTGTACCCACCAATCCACATCAGTACTAAGAAACTGCTACAATAGATGAAAAATCAACTTAGGTCTATTGAAAACTTGGGATTGCAATCCAGAAATCCAGTCCAAAGGCAGGTGAACCATACAGTTTCCACTTAAGCAATAGGCAGGGTTACCAAGCAGAGAAAATGAGAGACCTGAACTCCAGCTTGTCTTGCATAGCAGATAACTTCTTTATCAAATGTAAAAAAAAACAAAACCAAAACCCAAATCCAAAAAACATAAACCCAAACCCACCAAAAAATAACCACTCAACCATCTAACCAAAACAACAACAACAAAAAAAAAAAACAACCCCAACAAAGCATATAACCCCAAGACTATTTATCTATAAAAGCTTCTTCTAGCAGTAAATCACTCGGGTATCTGAGTCAATGATTTCATGAAGAAAAGCTACCACTGTGGTCACATAGGTCTCTTCCCATAACTTAACAATCAGAAGGAAGACTTTGCTCAGATGCTGTAAGTCTATTAAAATGAGCAATTTTTCCAAATCAAGACTGGATGCCATTACCAACAACTTTCTTAAAAACTTGGCAGGTAAGGCAGAGCATAGATGTGGCAGATGAAACAACAGAAGATGACTGTCTGATCAAGTTGAAGGAAAAACCTAAGTTGGATAAGGTCTCACAAGTGCAGGATGTTGATGTGGCTGTTCAAAAGGATCCCACTGAGTTTAGGAAATCCCTTTTGCTTTGTCAGCTTTTTTAAGCGACTAAATTTATTTTATCCCCAGCACAAAAAGAGATTTAAAAGATTGCAGAGAACAGTTTTCCAAATGGCAAGTCTTCAACCGTTCACCATCACTGAAACTACAGCCAGAAGCCAGAGAATTTGCTTTGCAAAGATTTTCAAGTAAGATATTTCATTTTTCATGGTCTGTAATGAACTAGGAGTGTGATGGGGACATGCTGGCCTAATGAAATGTGTGATAACTCATACCTGACAGAAGGCAGATAAAACAAGCACATTAGAAAACTTCACAGAAGGGAAGGGAAGGGAAGGGCAGTTAAATGTCCCTGAACAACAGAGGCAGAGACACGGAATGAAGGGAAGCAGCTCAGATGAAGTTATCTATTCTATTAGTCTGGGCAATATGGGTTTCTTTAAATGGTGATTTGTTTTGAAGTTGGATGAAGGATTTGATGTCATGTTTTGTTCACTTTGTCCTTTTTCAGGTTCCTCTTCCAGGCTTCCTACAGGTGCCCTGAGCACAATGAGTTTTGCCAAATCTTTTTTCCAGTCTTTTAACACTGGCCAAGTAACTGACTCATTGCAAACAGAGGAGTTTGGTTTGATCTGATGCAAAATGAGTGCACAGGGAGATGGCATGAAAGATGAAACTATGAGCCTAAGGTAAAACAGGAGGGGGGGAGAAAAAGCAGGTGTGTGTGACTAAGACACTATTATTAGGGAAGATACAACGCATTACCAAGCAACACACGATGAAAACAGTGGTGCCAAAACTCAGTGCTCATGAAGTCTGGCTTATTAACCCCAGTGCCAGGTGCTAGGCCTAGAAGGTACTTTTCCCAGGAGGCTTCAGATCAGCCTTCTCCAGATTAACACAATGTCTAGTGTTAACATGCATACACGAGACAAGGATATAAATCACTGCATAATTTTTTACTTGTCTGTCTTTTCTGTTCACAGCAGACAGACTGCTCTTTACAAGCTATTCCTATTTTAGATGCAATTATCCTTGTGATATAGATGGAATGCAAAACATGTTTGAATGCAAAAGGTTCTGATAACATCAGATATTGAGTCAGAGTTCTCAAAGTTATCTCCATTTTTCTGCTCTACTCTAACCCATTATCCAGTATTATAATTTATTGCAGCAAACACAGAGATAGAGTATTTCTGGTGCTAACAGGTACCTACAGGTTATTATTACCCCAGTGAAATACTGATTATGTAGGTACTGAATTGCAAGAGGATAAAAAAAAATGCAAACCAAAAAAAAGAAACCATCAATAAACCTTCTTATTAATCTTAAAGCTACTAAGTGGAACGAAAAATAAGCACAATTCCAACAGTACTCAGCAATCATGATCATTCACTAACAATAACACAAAAAGGTTAACATGGAAGATGTGTTTAAAAAACCAAAAGTCCCCACTTCTCCAGTATTTGTTCCAAGTTACATGCTCATAATCTGTCAGTATATTTCTACAGCCATACTAAAGTTTTTTTCTCCTCATTTTTTTTTCAATTTAGAGGCTACCAAAACTACTGAACACCACTATGACATCATTTTGGCTAATAAAGACATAGATTAAAATAGATTTCCTTGGAACTGGGAGAAGAAAAAAGGTAAGTGTTAACCAAACTCTTCCTTCCTCCACCTCTTCATTCCAAATAAATAAACATTATTTATGGGCTAAAAATTAACAGTGAATACTACATTCTTGCTTAGTTATACATGTTCAAATTACAAATAGCTGTTAGTGCAGGGTTAAAATGGAAGTTGAGGTTTTAATGAGGAAATTTTGACAAGGTTTCATGAGTGTTAATATAACTCAGCACTAAACACCAGTGAAATTTCTCATGTTTCAGCTGTGTGTTAGAACTTGGGGCTATTTCTGAAGCTGAGCAAATCTGTAGCCACGTGAGACAAAGTTACAAAAAATTTTGGGATCAAAGAGGTTCCTCCAGGGAGGATAGAACAGGCAAGTCTAGTATTTTTTACCTGTGTCAGTAGGTGTTTTACATCCTGTTCTAGAATCACTGGATTTTATTAAAAATACTAGAAACTAGTTTTTTTCCCCTGTGTAAGCAGTGATAATAATCCCCAGTTTAGAAGTGAGAGTTCTCCATCACACTAGCAAGTGTTCTTGCCCAGCTTGTTTCTGAAAAAATTGGCTTGTTTTACCACTGAAATCCCCTATAAAACCTGGACTGGCTTCTCTTGTACATTGAAGGGCTGAATCTGCATCTCAGAAGCAGAGGGCTATTTAAGTAATCAAAGGGTAGCAGGTTTTAAAGCAAGATTTTAATCTGAAGAAAAAAAATAAATTACAAATGACATTTCAGGCAGTACTTTCAAATTGATCTGCCCTTGGGGCAGTCTCTGAGCCAGGAATGCCTCTTATTCTTTTATACTTCTTCAGGGAAAAAAAAATAAAAGGAGAAAGTCCTGATCTGCAAATAATCTGTACTAGTTCCTGCAAAACAGTAAGAAATTTAGGGAAGGAAATACCATGAAACTGTTACACAGATCACTCAATCTCAGTGAGATGTATTCAGGCATTTATTTTTTAAAACCTAATGATTTCAAGTAGTTTTATTTCAAAATCCAGCAGATGAAACCCATTTTCTATGATCAGAAAAGGGATATTTTCAAGTTTTTGTCTCCACAGGGCAACTAAGAAAAACAAAAAAAAAGGGCAGGCTGCTGCTAGCAAATGAGTAAAATTGTAAGGTTTTAGAGGTATCAGCTTTAAAGACTGCAGAATTACCATACAAAACTAGCAAAACTAGGAACGTTCTTTTCCCCTGGAGCTAAGTTCCAGCAGTCACAAGACTGCAGCAGCTGCAGACGCGATTTCTGACATCCTCTGAATGACCTCTCGGAGCTAAAGAGTGATTAAGCGCAGTGCATGGAAGGTGGCTCCTGTCTGCCCGCATCACATGCTGCGCAGTGCCAGCACGGCAGGGCCGCCCTGTGTGCTGTGTGCTGTGTGCTGTGTGCTGTGTGCTGCGGGCAGCGCTGCGCTCACCTTATGTAAGGGAGGCACAGCCACACAGCAGCGCAGGTAGCGCTCCCCTCCTCGTGGCACCCGCGGGTGCTCCTTGCCGCGCTGGTTCACAGGTGAATCTATCTTTTCTAGGACAAGAATTGTCATTTGATTTCTGCAGCATTGCCCGTGCAACAGCAAGACAATGGTGGTATCTGAGGTTAAGGAGTAGCATAGAAGCAAAAGAAATAACTTGAGCTATTCAGCACATAAATGATCCCATTTTCTCTATTTCTTTCAGGAACAAGCAGGCTTGTTCTATAGCTGCCAAAAACTTTACTGTATTTATCCAGTGCTGCATATAAAATATTCCCATAGCACAGGTATGCATTTAAATAAAGGCAATTGCACAATTCCAGTGTACTGAGAAAAAAAATGTTGTCCTGTTTTCAAGAACTCAATGAAGTATGAGGTGACATTGAAGCTATTTTGCCCTAGCTTTGCCACAGGAAGTTCAGTGAAGCAGATTTAGGTCTGGCTGAAGTGTAAGTATGAAGAAAATACTTCTCCCCAAAGGTTTGTTAAAAGAATAAGTTACATGCACAACAAACCAGAGAAAAGTTTAAGATATTAATAGGTGTGATCTCTGCAGTGTGTCCTTCTCAGCAGGATCCAAGCATGTCAACTTTACTGCATTAGAAAGGAAATTCAGCATCATCTATTGAACATTCCCAACCTGAACCATGAAAGTGAGCTGCATAGCTTCTTTACAAATCTATATCCCACCTTCCTCTTGCATGGAAAGTAAAATAATAAGCAATATTGATACTTCAACCACCACCACTACATCTCCATGAGTGTATCTGGCATAGATAAATGGGGCAGCCTGCAGTTCTGGGAATTGCTGCTCCAGACATTCAAAGTACTTCCCTGTCAGTTACACTGTGTTCCCATTTGATGAGCTTTCTTCACAGCCACACCATTACAAACACACAGCTTACTTTTCTGGCTCCACAGCAAAGGGTTGACAGTTTGTGGGTGTGGAGGAAAGATAAGAGACTGCAGCTTCTAAGAGTGCTGCAACTCCACACTGTAAGAGACTGACCCAGTTCATCCAGTGACTGCGGCTGGAATGGGGTCACTGAAGCAGGTCCTACCTCCTCCCTTTTGGAGGCAGGCACAGGTTGCACAAGTTGAACTAAAGTGTGGTTTTATTTAGTGACATTTATCAGCATTACTCTTCAAGATGAACAACCTCCCTTCACAACAAACTTGAAATGTAACAGGCTGCTTTTGCAGCGATGCTCTTTTGTGACGTACCAAAAACTGCTGAGAGATTTGGGATGGTGGGAAGGAAATACAGCTTCACTGAACAGAAGGAGAAAGCAATTAAGTTTGCCACTGTTTCTCTTGGCAGTCTAGTTTGGACAAGTAGCTATCCTTGGCCTAGGCTAGTGAACATCAGTAAAAATTTGCTCTTGTTCAAACGTTATCAACAATTCTTAAAGGAAGAAAGTAAAACCCAGATACATTTTAATCAAACATTACTTCAAATAAAATTTCTCTTCTTAAAATCACAATTCCCTCCTCAAATTTAACAATGATTTGCAAGACAAGTTATGAAAAGTCTGGGCTAATATTAAACTAATTCACAGAAGAACATTTGTGCAAATGTCTGAGATTAAAATTTTATTTACTATAATAATGTTTTACTAGCACCACATTAAACAAAATCTCAAAATTCAACAGTTTTTATATTTTCAAGAACTACCGAAGAAAACAGTTCTAAAGTGTAAGGGAAATTGAAAGAACCTCCTACATACTCTGGAGGTTGTTCACGAGTACACAAGAGCAAAAGAAAGAGTAAATATCACTACTTTAACTGCAGGCAGGCAATAAGCATCTTTTTACACATTCTGTTACAACTACTTTTTAAAGTAGTAGGCTGCCTCCTCAGCCTCCCTGAGGACAGAGCACAGAACCACCTAGGGGAGAGTAAGAAGCTATAAACTTTTAGCCAAGAATCTTGTTAAAGTTTAAAAATGAAAGAAACAATAAATTCTATGGAGAATTTTATACCTTGGATAAAGTGGAATGAAATAACTGATCTGCCTTAGCATTATTTTGTACTGCTCTGCTGAAAGTCTAGTCCTATTAAAGGATGAGGACAAGGAGGAAGGCTTAAGCTTTTCCAGGCAGACTGGCAAGATGCCCTTTTGCAAGGTCTTTCAGGGTATGATCTCAGGAACTCTGGCAGAGAAATTAACTTGAAGTTAATAATTCTTTTCACTCCTGAAGTTTTGAGTGCACCAGTCAAAACAGTTGAGAGCATCAGCCCTGCTGAATAAAATACTCTCTCTTGGTGCACAGAAGTGATCAAGCAAATCAAGTCAGTGCAGTGGGCAGGACTACCAGAATCATGTATTTTAGTGCTTCAAATATTAAGTTAAGGTGCAGTTTTCCTTTCCTTTTACTGAGCAATATGAACTCAACAAGTTCTAGCATAAGTATCTTGCCCCAAAGATGCTGAAACAGGCAGCAATCAACAAAGGTTATAACTTGTATTACTAAAAATTAGGTCAGCCCCATTCACAAAGAATGTTTCCAAAACATTTTTATTTAGTCCTTTAGGTGACTCATGCCAGTATTTAAGTCTGCTCTTGATCAAAATGCATGTTATAGCCATCATTTCAATGCTGACAACTCCTCTACACAGACTCCTGCTCAAGATTCCAACACTTGCTCACATGCAGGCCTCAGCATATGGCAGTCCCAGCAAGAAATGCTTTCCTCACAAGACAAAACTTGACACAACGCCTCAAACTGATTTAGGACAAAAATCAGTGTGTTTAAATCACAACAAAACCCTGCTTTGCATCCTTGCTCATCTGAATCAATTGCAGTGCTGTAGCCCAAGTCAATTTGAGACTGGCTCAGTTGGTCAGAGCATAGTGCTAATCACACTGAGGTTGTGGGTTCAATCCCTGTGTGGTTCATGCACGAAGGAGTTGGACTTAATGATCCTTGTGTGTCCCTTCCAACTCAGAATATCCTGTGATTCTGTGAATTTGGTTAGATGGCATGGGAACATTCCACTATTTGTGCCTGGTGATGGACCAAACACCACAGAGAACAAAGTACTTTGCCAGACAGGAAGAGCACATTGAGTTCCACTCCTGTTTTTCCTTCTGGTGCACATACCTTAATTTTTAATATTCTGTCTATAACAGTTCTCCACATAGTAGCTCTCCATTTAAAAGAAATTTGATAAACTCTTAACATAAAACCATATCTGTAATCCCTGCTGTGATGTCTGATAGCCTGCTGTTTCTTAATATTGTAGGTCTAAAAAATTCACTTATTGTAATTTAAACAGAAAAATTAAAGTCTTTACTTCAAGTAAGGAAAAACCTTCAGCAGTTCATGCACTGGATGTCTCAACATTCTTCCTCTCTGAATTACATTAGTGAAAGCTTTTCCCCTTAAAATGAACCTGAGTAAATATGTTGGCCAACAGTCAGACCCACTGCCATATGTGAATTAAATGCAGAGGGGTCTGAGCGAGAGCAGCACTGATGTCAAAGCAGAACCACCCCTGAGCAAGCGGCTTTGAGGAGATCAGCTTAGAAAGTTTCCAGTAGAACACCATTCCAACAGAAAGTGCTGACTTGATGAAACCCAAAATATTCCACAGGAATGTGCTAATTCAATCAAAACTTTTCAAAGAGGACAGGCCGGCTTGCCAAGCCAGCCAACCAGTCTAGTGAGCTGACTGGCTCTCCCCAGCTCTCCAGGGTCACTGGCTTCCCCATCTGGCCAGGGGCCAGGCTGCTCTCCCTGCCCTCTGAGGGGCCCTCTAATAATAATAACAATAATGGAGTCTTACAAAGTGTGCCGAGAAACAAACAAAAGAATTTAAAAATGAAAACCAGAATGATTTCAGAACCAACTGCAGGGTTTCATCAGAAGGAATTGGGTACATTTGCAAAGCGTCTAAAGTCACAAGTCTCTCCTGTGTCTCCTCTATTTTTCATAAAACATCTTCCAGTGAAAAAAGCTGTATCAATATTGCAACAACACAAAATAACCAATAATTATATTCAAAATCCAAACTTCACCAGGCACCTATAATCATCAGCAAGGAGTTTAAGGTAAGTTGCTTCCAAAGCACCGTGGAAATTCACATAAATGCTGGTACCTGACCAAAACACAGGGCCTACAGTGTAAGCAACACTTTCCACAGAGCAGTCCCTAAGTGGGCTCCCTGTTGTCACCATGACAAATTTGAACAGGATGGTGCAAGGGGCCTCATTTAACACTCTGGAGAAGCTCAAAGGAACAGGTGTGGCTACACAATATTTTAGCAGTCTTTAAAAAAAAAAAAAAAAACCCTGTCAACTAGCAAGCAACCCACTTTATTCAAAGACTGGCATTTGGCAACTTGTGGTTAACCAGTGCATGGGACCTACTGTGGCTCCTCAGCAACTCAGCAAGTAACAGTATTTGCTAATTGCTAGGAAAGGTGTTTAAAGACAATGTCACCAAACATCATGTTTTTTGCACAATACCATTAATTAAACCAGCTTTTGTATAAAAATGCCTAGATATTGGTTCATGTGTGAACACCACAAGTAGTTTAAGAAATGTGGAACAAAGTTCCACAGAAAAAAAGAAAGAGCTCTTTTTAAATGCTTAATTGAGTCAGCAATGAGATCTCTGTTGCAGGCAAGTCACATGATTTTGAAAGAATAAGGTTAATAAAATGTACTGATATATTTATATGAAAACCAGCACAACTTCCAGCATAGAACTGAGACAATTTTGTGACCACTCTTTCAGAAAACACATGTAAATCAGACAGCTGCCCGAGTTTGCAGTTCACTGACCCTTTCAACTGCCAAATGCAATGCACAAAGGTAGCTCAGAAAGCAATTAGAGATTGGCTGGGAGGACTCATTAATTTATTTAAACTTCAAATCACAGCTAAGCAGTTTTGTAACATTTTTTCTGGGGAAGACAGTATGCCTCAGACTCATATTTAAAAGGAAAGGTTTGTCTTCTCAGAATGACAAAATACATACAATTTTCTCCCTGGTATTTCTTAGAAAGAACAACTTAATACGTTTACAGTACCAAGAGGAAACACATCTAGAACAGAACTAGACATAAGCACAGTTCAATCCAGCTGCTCAATTTCTAAATATTTCTGAACCTACAAAGCTTAAGGCTCCCTTCGACTACTTGCAATACAAAACTCAGAGAAAAAAGGAGGTGAGGAAAAAAAAGGAAGGAAAGGTATTTTTCCTTCTAGTGATAATAGGACTTAGAAATATCAGTGACCAACACAAGCAAATTATGCCTGGTTGGCTCTATTCTAGGGTATATGGCATAAGGCCAAGATAACAATGAGAAAGTAAAAGCATAAAGAAATGCCTTCCATTTTGGAAGCAGGTATCAAAAGTTGACAGCAGCATCTCTTCTTCTCTCAAACAAAACTTGAGATGCCCTTGGCCTATGGCAAAAAGGTAGAGTCATCACTGATCTCATGATGACAAACAGCAAAACAGGCAAGAAAAAACTGCATGCATATAGACATTCATATGCAGGTCTGGGCCTGAAATCGTGGCAGCATTAAGTTACCAATCTGCTAGTTAATTAGCCTCATTAAAGGGACCACAACTATAACACAAAGTAACAACTGAGCACTGCACAACTGGGAAGCCATATCCCCAATTTCTTCATGCTGCAGTAATTTAAATAGCCAGCTACAGGCTATAATTTAAGATTTAGTCCACCACTCCAGGAGCTAACCAACAAGGATCAATGCACACTTCTCTGAAATGCTTATGAAAATGAGACCATACTTCTAAGTATCTCTCTAAAAACAGCCTACCTAATTTGATGGATTCCTTATTTCACACTTACATAACCATTTCCTAGAATCAGTTTCTGAGGCTCACTGTACAGCAGACAGACTACCAAACCGAGAGAGGACCTGCTGCTGGTAATTCATATTGCATTGCCCACAACCACTTTTGTCATGCTGCAGATTATTCAGAGTGGCTTCAGCTGCCACTCACAGGTTTTACTTCTGCTTGTTTGTTGACTTTAAAAACTGTGCAAAGGTAACAAGATGGCCCAAAGGCGCTCCAACCAGCAGTGTGTAAGCTGAAACAATGCAAGAAGGAAAAGGGAGCCTGAATATGGCACTGCCGTGATTCAAACATCATAAATTATACTGAGAGGTTACATCATGTAATTGCCATATTTTTGAACAAAAGTTAGCCAGCTGAGTACACTCATGTACAAGTAGGAAACAGCAGGGGAAAAGGATTTCAGTCAGTCAAATTTGTGCACAGCCCATCAGATGGATTAGTGCCAGAGCTTGTTCTCTGCCAGTCTGCCTCCTCCTGCTCCACCCTAACTGATCCCAAGTGCATTTTCTTGCCCTGACTGGGCAAGACTAGCCTGCTTCTCTCCAACATTCAACATGCCTCAGTACATAAGTTATCTTGGAAAATGCTCAGACCTGAATATAAAAAGGAAAAAAAAGAGAAAAAAAAGCCCTCTCTGTTAGATGAAGTCTAATTTCTCAAACACATGCATAGAAACACCATGAAGAAAAAAAGAAATATTTACTTTTCCTAAGTACTGTACTTTCAAATGGATTTCACAACTCTAAGCATATGATTTCAAATTATTTTTGCAATTAAGGTCCAGTAGTATTGGATAGCAATATACTATCCAAAGAATAAGATGGGCCAAACCATTCTTCAAGACCTGTTTCAATAAAATGGTCCAGTGTAGAGTACCCTAACAGCAAGGTGCCTGGGGGGGGTCAAAGAGCCCATTACACTGTTGGTTATTTATGTAGTAAATAACTTATGTTGGAAGGGACCTCTGGTGGTCTTCTGGTCCAGGCCCTCACTCAAAGCATGACCAAGTTAAACTAAATTGCTCAAGGATGGAGGTTGCACAATCTCTTCAAGTGCCTTGACCCTCCCTCATTATGTGACATTTCTGCTTAACACTGAATCAGATTTTTCCCTGACATAACTTGTGAGCACCAACTTTCAGCTTCTTGCTGTTCACCTCTAAAGAAAGCCCAGCTCTCTCTCCTTTCTACAATTTCTTTCTAACTGCATTCTGTTCTGCTGTTTTATGACTGGTGGGCAACAATCTCATTGAAGATGCACTGTAAGATTTTTTGCCAAAGCAGGCACTAAAATTTCAGTAAGATTTTCTAATTCCTGGTTTCCTCGAGCCTTTTGGTGTGCTTGCCATAGAACTGAGTGTCAGCCTAAGCCACAGGGTAGAAAAGTTTGATCTCAATGGCAAAAGTCCTGTTTGCCTTGCATTAAAGCTTGCCTAAAAGGAAAGCTTAGTACTGGGGAAAAAGCCAGCACAACTACAGGTGATTCATTTGATATTGGCCAGTTTGATTAAAATAGCAAAAACATATAACCAGTCTTTATGAAGTATCACATATGGAATCAACTAAAGAAGTTGTTCTTTAGCTTCTTCCAGAAAGTGTAACTTTCTTGAATAATGTTCCAGTGCATAGCATGTCAAGTAACAATAAAGTCCTCAGGAGACTTGATCGACCCACCTCACTACATGATGTCATTAGATGAAAGGCTGTGTAAGCCACATATCTCAATTTGACAATAAGCACACACTGACCAGTGGTCAAAAAATGGAATAAACACATTCAAATAGGGCTGATTTTATATTTGCAGGACACAGGGCAAATTATATTGGCATGCAGTACATAAAGACCAAGTTCTTAGGAATTAATTTTAAAAAATAAACTACAAGCAAAAAAAAAATACATAATTTCTGAGTCCACCAAACTAGTTACCAGAATGTCTTATTAAGTAAAGAATTATTATCACACTGATGTTTAAAATTAATAAATAATTATCAGCTTACTTCTTTCTTACCATTGTAGGTTATCCTTGGTTTTGTCAAACACATCACAAGATGTAAATCCATTTCGTCAGAAGATACAAATTTTGAACATACAGGGCACTTGAATCCTATGGAAAATAAAAATATGTAAGTGTGAGCATACTCAACCATGTGCCAAAAAGCTATTCTGCACACACAAAAAGAAAGAAAAAAGAAAGAAAGAAGAAAACCTGGAGGCTTTTCAGTTTTGACTTGACATTTCTTACATGAATATGATTCCATTGGTTTCAAAAGACCTCAAAATGGACCATTGTTTCTGGAAATCATTCTGTTCGCAATTGCAAACATTGTCAGCACCTCTGGTACACAAACTTTCTCAACAACTTAAGAACAGTTTAGGGCAGGAGCAAGAGGATCATATGACTACTAAAACAGAAATTACAAATGTGTAGAGGACATAGCCATTAACATTTGAACTTGGGCAGGAATCCTGAATTAACATGTTCATTTTTACCAGGAGCTGCACTGAAACTTTAACCAAGGATCTTGGTTTCACATCT
Source organism: Muscicapa striata striata (assembly GCA_030060385.1). Taxonomy (NCBI): domain Eukaryota; kingdom Metazoa; phylum Chordata; class Aves; order Passeriformes; family Muscicapidae; genus Muscicapa; species Muscicapa striata. The sequence continues at coordinate 267,547 of JAREIS010000446.1, forward strand.
CACCATACAAGCTGCAGCATCTTTTAACAGTCTGGGGCACTGGGAAAATATTAACTCAGGGGTGTTGGTTCACCTACTGAATCACTAATACTTCCTGTAGCACTGAATTTGTTTGACTGCTCTCATCCTAGCCAAGCATGACCTTGTTTAGCTTTTGAGGTCACTGCCTCAGGCAACACGGGGTGAAGAATAATTAAGACAGTCTGGATTGTGATGCAACTGCATAACAGTCTATGACAAAAGTGTTTAATATCTTTTTTATGTCATTGCCAAAGACAGCAGTCTTCCAGTTAAAGAACAAGATCAGATGGACAACTTTTACAGTCCACAGAAGAGCCTGATTGATTTTGAACTGCTGAATATTTAACACACAAGTGAAAGACAAAAAACCACCAACAGGGATCCTGATGCATGGTAGTTGTTAAGGAGTACACCTACAGACATATTATTCAATAGGACAACATTTGGCAAAATACCTAATCTACATCCACTCCCAGCACAAAGGCACAACTTGGATACTGTGAAGAATAATGATGCAGACCTGTATAAAAGGTCATTGCACCTTCCACCAACATGTCCATCTGAGCCTGTTCCCACATGTTTTAGAGTTTGTTGCCTCTTGCTTTTGCACTTCTAACCTTGGGAGTCCACAATAAACTGAGTCAGTCAAGGATGACAAGCAACTTGATGCTGCACTTTCAAGTAACTGATGCCTGAGAATTTTCATCTTTACTGTTAATTATTATCCAGATGTAGACAAGCAACTAACCTGAAGCATTAGCACTTGATACATGTACTGCATTCCTTTATCAAGAAAATTATTTATTTCTTACAGCTCATAGGAAGCAAGTCAAAGAGGACAGCTAGCAACAACCATAAGGAACTCAGGGCTGCAGCTGAACATGTGCTGGAAACCACTTCCTGAGAAAGTACGGTTCTACTTCTTCCAATTTTAGTCATATCTATTTCTCCTTTGTGTCAATCTTACACTTCAGTTTAAATATTGCTCTTCTTTCCTTAATTTTATTCCTCCTCCCCCAACCCACATTTTTACAAACAACAGATCAATAAGCACATAATAGCCAAATATGTATTTTGGAAAAAAACAGCTGAAAGCATTAATTTAGTTGTTGAAAGCAATATCAGTGACCTTTCACACAGGCTACACCTCCACATGACTAAAATCGAAATTAGTATCTCAGTCCTCCAAACACCCAAACCCATCCATTACTCTTCTGTTACAAGTTTCTTCAAAAACTGACCAGAGTAAACTTTCTCTCAATGTTTATCACCCTACTGCTGCTGATTATTAGGTTTTGACTAGACTTAAGACCCATGCTTTATTCTCATTTATATGCTTCTATACGGCATAACTGACAACACAGTTTGATGTGACAAAGCCTCTAACTTCCTTATATATTTCAGACCAAGTCCACCTGTGACAGAAGGGGGTGTTTGCACTACATCAAGTTAACTTTTATGTTCATGGCTGGTTAAGCACTGAGACAGTCATTAACAAGTTCCCTCTGCTTTCAGGACAGAACTCTTCTAGCTTATTTCCTAGAGTCATGAGCACATGTAATTGGGAGTGACAGAGGGCAGGGACAACCACTAAGTCCTTAAAAACACTGTTGAAGTTAACAGTGTTAAGAAGGTATGTATCCCAGGAATTCTTGGAGGAAATATTTTAATCCAAATAAAATATTGGGGAGAGCTTGAGTGAATAATAATGATAATTTAATAATAATACTGCTTTTACTTAAAACCATGCTTGAAGATAGACAGCTGTGAAAAATCTTTCAGGTTATCCACCTAGAGTATTCAGATGAATATGCTTTTACTAACATATACTTGCCCTTATACCTAGTAAATAATGTGTGTTCTAGCAATACAGTAAGTATTTTAACAAAACATTTTGTTGTGGCTTGTCCTGTGTTGGGGGGATGTGCCGGGAATAGTTAAACAACTACAAACATCCTCCTGACACAGCAAGTCCAGTATACCTGACTGCTCTAGCTCTACTCAGTGTGTGGAACCGAAGAACCCAAAGAACAGAGCACATCACCTAACTGAGCTTTAAGGAACAACTTAGTTGACAGAAGTAAAAGGTGCATTTGTGGAAAATATGTTTATCCAGAGACCACAATCAGCTGTATGCCAGAGATTAGCATAACAGCAGAAAAAGAGCCTCGAGCTCACAACACTTGCTGAAACATTCTTTAAATACAAGTGAAATCCGATTTCTCATTCCTTCCCATAGTTCTGCTGCAATCCAGCTCCTGGATTTAGCCATCTTCCCCAAGAGATGAATAGTCTAAGTTTTGTGAGAAGGAAATTACCATTTCCAACTCCTTTTAGTAACCCCAAAGAACAATTATTTTGACTATAGACAAAACATTTACATTATTCTAACTGTATCTGAAAAATATAAATAAGCGAACAATCTACACTATCCACAAGCCAGTTGAAGGTCCTTAAAAAAAAGCTCATCTTTTCCTACCTTTCCTCAAATCAGAAGGCAATAGTTTCATGACCCAGTTTACAATTAAGTACTGGGTAGGAACAAAGACTCTATTGTACCCCTGCCCAGCAGGCTAACAACATTTATAGCCTATGTTTGTTTTTACCATCTTCTCAAGGAACAATTCCAATAATTTAAGAAAGTTTCACATGACTTTAACAATCAGCAACGGGTCAGAAATAACTTGCTCTCTACATGACTTGTTTTACTGAATTTTGTAGATAATTCACAGACATTTGGAAAAAAAGTAGAAGCAGTTATCAGATGAGGTAGCATCACATGAAGTGTCTTCCAAAAACCTATGAAACTCAATCAACTACTTTTCACTCTCTTTACAAAGAGAGCACAACAGATAATATACAGTTCTAGGTAAAAATCCACCTCTTAGGAAGGTGTTGATTTTACAGCTTCCCTTATTTTTGTCCCAGATGAGAACTATCACCTTTGTATTAGTGTTGTCACTGTTGCCACATCACTGCAAAGTTGTCCTTCCTTCTCCCATAGCAGAGAACTCAGCCAGTGACACCTTAAATCAGCTGAAGGACCACCTCTCACCCCACTCCCAACATACAGAAGCTCAGCACTAAAGAACTAAGCAAGCATACACCTCTAGCTGACTTTTACAACTGCAGCCTTAGGAGGGCAGGGAGCCAAATTCTTACAAACTCCCACCATCTAGTTTCACAAACATGACTACAATACTGAAAGTAACATATTACTTAAAACAAAACCAAAATTCTGGGGAAAAAAATTACAATTACAAGAAACAGAAACAGAACAGAAAGTTGCAGTACAGCTACTAGAAAACCCCAAGGTAACACAGAAAATCTGAAATAACTAAACCTGCTTAAGTATCAGGACTTATATCAGAGGTGAATTCTGTCTCTCATTCTCTCTTGAATGTATCACTTTTCTCAAGCTCTGCCATCTTTTGCAAATGAACCTCTAGTTAGCCCCTCCAGTTAGCCAAGAAATCCCATCTTCTCTAACATCCATCTACCAAACTCGTAATTTTCATCTCTGGCAGACTTGGCAGCTACCCACAGGGACAAGGTTGATGAGTGGCCACTCATTCTACCGGCACCAATTTCAACCTCTCAGTGATACCTTACTGTGTTTGCCTTGCTTTGCAAACATCAAACTGCTTAACTTGCACTTCAGTGCACAGCAGAGCAAACATAAAACATCCAATGAAAAACAACTCCTGGATTGCTAAGATTTTTACAAAATCATGCCGGCACTTACTCTGGAATATCTACTTTGTGGTGCAAAAAAAGAGAATTGCTAAGAGCTTCCAGACAACACAGTGCAGAGTGGCACAAAATTGCACACAGAGAAACATTAGATTTGCACAGAAGAGTGGATGATCCTTTGGGTCAATATTAAACAGTTGTAGCAAGAAGTAAGCACAAATAAAACCTGCACCAACACAAAAGATTGAATCAGCCTGATAGAGTAACTTTTCAGCAGAAAACATCAACTGGAATACTGCCAAAGCTAAACTAAAAGTAGAATGGGAGCAGCTGCTCTTCTAAAGTATGCAGCAAATTGCTATTTTAAGTCTGTATCCTTATGTTTTCAAATAAGAGGGATAAATCCACCTTGTTTGGCATTTAAAGAAGTCAAAAGAGAAGTCCTTGCATCCATACACTTTTTCTAAGCCATATTTGAAAACAAGAAGCCTGACAAATGTTACTTACATATTCACACACGTTCTGTGGTACTTAGAAGAAGAAGTACAGACAATCTGGAAACACAGCATCCAGTAAATTTAATGGTATGAGGCTGGTATGTAAAATGACTATCACACAAAGAAGGCCTGCATAATGATGCTAAAAAGGAAACAACACAATACCAAAAAAGAGTTGATTACTTCTTATGTGTTCAGTAGACATGGGAAACAGTCAGTAACTCTGCTCTGTATAAAACACATGCAGACACTGGGAAGTGTGCACTCTATCTTTTTCCCCCTAGTCAGAAAAAAACACAGGTTACTCTAATCTTTCCTCACAGGCCCTGATGTCTAAACCTTTTATTGCTCTTGTTGTCTTCTGGCCTCTCTCCAACCTTACCATGGTGCATTGCTAAGAACTGGGCAGAGCTTTCAGGCTAAGACTTCACAGGTCCTAAGCAGAAATTAATACTTACCTATCACAGTGTTCCACTGCACTAGGTGTTAGCATATATAGACCTATCTATACACAGTAGTATCTCTTTTATGGGTGCATATTTAGGTAGGTACATTTTAAACAAAGCAACAGGTGATTGGGTCATTCCTCTCATGTCTCACAACAACCCCTGAAACTTCAGCAGAACTGTTGCTAGCCAAGTCTATTTTTAGTGTTATACTTCTGCTCACATTTATTAACTCTTATCTTTTTTTAATCCTTTAACTTGTTAAAAACCATTATGAACACAAATTTTGCCCACCATAGTGCTTATAATTTTAACATTTTATTTAGTTTTTTCAAGTGCCCAGCCTTCAAAGAAGTTGACTGAAAATAGACCCAAAGCAGATCACTGTGGTATTTGATTCAAATTGCTTTCCTAAAGCATCTGTAGGATTTTTTTCCCCAACTACTTCAGCATCCATCTACTTTTTCACCTAGACCAAATTCTCTAAGTTGGCTTCTAAGAATATACATAAAAATAGCATAAACATTTTAAAGCCAAAGCATAATGCTTTTGTTTCTTCCACTTCTTCCTTTTCTGTTCAACTGTGTAGAAGACTATGAAGTGAAATTTTAAGAACAGCAGAAAAATAAATGGAAATAATTCATATTCTCAATGAAGTAACAGTCCTGGTCAAGATAAAATTCCATTATTCCCTTCCTCTGTAAACTAATTTGCAAAACTAGAAGTAGTTAAAAAAAAAAAAAAAAAAAAAAAAAAAAAAAAAAAAAAAAAAAAAAAGAAAATAAGAAAAGAAGCAGCTGTCCAGTAAAGACCACATGGTCTATCAGAATTATATGGTCACAGAATTCTTTCTTCTCCTCAGACAGCTGAAATGGAAAAAAAGAATGAGTAATTCTGTAAACTCAAAACCACGAAGCTTTGTACATGAAAGCATATTTCTTTAACACAGCTAACATCTTGCCTGGCAAGTTTACCCTAACCATCAAAGAGAATAAGAAAATTATTTCACACTAGATTCAAGACCAAAGAATATTTTAAAAAGTCTAAGTCAGAAAGCAAAAGAAAAAAGAGCATTCCAAATTCCCAGGAAACCTTCAAGAGGAAAATTTCTAGGTGCTCTAGCTGGCAATACAAATGGCTACTCAGAGAAAGTTTGCCATTTTACGGACAGTAGTTTTTTGTTAAGGAAGAAAATGTCTCAGTGAAAAAAATCACATCTAGTTTTCTACCTTTCATCCTTATGTTGTCAATTGTCTAAGCCAGAAGAACACAGCACCACCTAGAAAGACTTCTGGAGATATAAAGAAACAAAGAAATACTCCCCTCACTTTGGGACAGAATATGAATCAAACAAGATAAGGAACACAATACAAACATTCTAAGCTCTGTCTTTTCCAGAAAACTGATCCACAGTAAGAACAAATAAGCACTTACTGATTTCAGGTTCATAATCTTGTAGGGTTTTCTTCCCCACTTTTGTGCCATAACACTGAAATAAACAAACCTGTGAATTCCTTGAAGGAGATAAGGGATTTTCTCTTGTATTTTCTGATTTAAATGTCCTACAGAACTCGGTGGAAAAGGGAGATATATAAAGTGGGGGATTAAAAAAAAAAAAACAAGTCTGAATTATTTTAGTTAAGAATAATTAGAAAATATATATATGTTCGTACAATACTTCATCTCCTAAGCAAAAAGTTACGAAAGACAGAATCTTATTACATAAGTTCCTCAGCTCCCTTCACCTTAGTAAATGGGAAAGTTAGATATTCTGTAGTAATCACTGAAAAATACAGTACAGAATAAAGATGAGAAATTGAACAAGACATTTTCTGACTCATAAACAAAGTCTTTATCAACTTCACAACTTTGAATGTCTAATATCAATGTAAAAGTATCACGTGATGATGATTATAATTGACAGCTGCACAGTTTTAGAAACTGAATGAACACAAACATTAAGAGAGAGAAAAAAAGCCCAATTTCAGTATCTCTTGCAAACCAGAAGATGAAATTACAGGCAGGAAAGACCTGTGGAAAGATTGATATTAACTTTAAATAGAAAAATGAGAACAGCTGTTATTAGAGGAACAGCCTTTTAAGAGTGACATTTCAGATCAATGCAAGCACCCAACAAAGGGAGAAGGAAAGACCTTTTTAGCATTGCCTGTTTTGTGGGTCAGTGTTACTCCCCCATCAACCTGTCATCCACAGGGATCTGTACTCAGATCTAAGCTAAATGAGAGATTGCTCAAGTCTCCAACATCCAGAGTCCTAGAGTACCTGCACTTTCAAACTGACAAGCACATAAACAAGAACAGTTTTTCAAGTGACTTGTAAGCCATTAATTCACTCTTTCACTTACTACTTCATTACCTGTATTTCAGACACTTCCCATCACAGTTCCATACCACAAGTTTCTCAGTGGATTTTGGAGTAGCTGAAGACTGACAAGTGTGAATATAAACTTTGATTAGGAGCAGGCCTTGGCTTTCATATAAAAAAGGCTCTACCCACACCCCAAACCCAGAGGACTTTAGCTTTTGGCTTATGATGCTTAAGAAGCATATTTTCAATCAGCAACCATAAACTCCACCTAACAATGAGGCTTTGCCCAGAAGACTTTGTTTCCCTTCCATGGTATTTTCCCAAGGAGGGGGTGGACAGGGAAGATAACCCAAGGAAACACACTTCTCTTTTTCATGTAGGTGTGATGACTCCATTCCAAAATCTGACTCAAGGACGAGAAAGAAAAGACACTTCTCTCTAATGTCTCTCCATCGTCAGATCTTTGGCAAGCAGAGGCAAGAGTAAGATCCCCCTCTAGCCTCACCAGCAGGGTTACATAAGGTATATGGGAAGAAACTAACCCTATCACCATTTCAGAGGCTTCTGTACACAAGTGGGGCCACTTGCCACCTGGGAGAAGCTTTGTGGAGCTGAGCTCTTGTCTGAATATGAAGCTCAGCCAAGGTTAAACACATTTTTGAACACAACTGACTACCTTCTTCAGAAAGCAACTAGCCAGAAAGCACAGTCAACGGTTCAGAGCACAAACATATTTTATTTACACTCAGCAGGCAAGATCAACCTGCCTAACTAGCTCACTTATGATGACAAAACTCACTGAAGGCCAGCTTGGAAGTCTGAAAACTTTTAAGAAAATGAAATGCCTGAAAACTCTAACTTCAGATATACCCCATATTCCCATTACTTTTTTCTTCTTAACTCACCTACCATCTACCATCTATCATTCTTCATCTACCAGGAAGAATTCTCTCTCATTCCCAGTCTCCCCTGAACCTAGACATTTGTTTTTTTCTTTCTTCTTGAATTTTACTACTCCCTCAATTTTCTTTTATTGCCTGGAGCAACATTTTTCTCAAACACCCAAAAAAGGTCTTTCCACTCATCATTTTGCAATACAAGTGGAAGAAGGCAGACAGGACAACTGTGTTCTGTTGTCAGAAGAAGGCACTTCTTGAGTGACTGAGTAATTTGGCAAGACAACTACAAAATTTTAAGTGCAAGGAACCAATTGTCTACACTCTCCTGCCCTACTTCACACTGTCAATAAAGTCACTACTTTCAAAAACATACCAGGGTTAAAGAAAGATTTCCATTAGAAATCACATTATTGAAAAGAGAGTGTAGGAAGAGCTGCTCCAAGATCAGAAGAAACAAGTCCTACTTTTTCAAAATGCACAGGCATAAGTATCTTGAAAACTTGTACTGTACAGCACAACAAATCTGACCAAAATTACATGAAGCACGATAACAAGAGAGGACAGGGTAGCTATACCATGCTGAGAATATATTTAATGATAGCTAAAAGGGAAGAGGTATGATGTGAAAATGGCTGAATAATGGTTTACAAGGATGACTAAACTGAACACGTGAAACAGAGCATCTTGTTGGATGCAGAGAAGTCTTCTGAGCAAACTGGCCAAAATGCACAAGAGTTCTTACATAAAAATAAATGGGAGAGACAAAGTAAACACTGCACTTGAAACGCAGCAGACAGGAACAAAGGAGCAAGCCCCAGGAGAAGGCAGCATCTTAAAAGACAGCACAAATAATGATGCTGCTTGAAAGCATGCAGAAGACAAAGTCTCTCGGAGAATCTGAGAACTATTACTCTACTACACAAACAAGGCGATAATGGAGACCTGAGAAAGCACAGCATTTACAGACAATTAGTCTGCTGTCTACAAAGTTTTTACCAAAGTAAGTGAGGGTAAAAAAAAAAAGAGGTCCTCACTAAGGCAAAACTTTGTAAAGTCTGATTTAGTTGAAATACTTACCAATAACCTACTTGTTCCTGCAGAAATAGAGGTAGCAGTGACAAAAAAAAGGGGGAAAACCAATCAATGACAAAAAATTCAGAGTACAAAATAAAAAGATTACATCTGGGAAGAATATATGTAAGTAAAATGCTAAATTATTATATGGAAAGTTCCCAGGAGTTTATATATTAATTCTAAACAGAATAATGATTCATTTTTTGACAGCAACATTAAATTATATACCAAAAGTACTTATTATTACATTTATTATTCAGTATAACAGGAAAATTTTACCTATTACAGTTTCAAGAAAGTCAAGAACAAAGGTCTCAAAGCATACTTGTTTGCTTGTGCTTTTCATCTATTTTTTCATCACACATACAATAACTTTTATTACTTAAGCACAACAGCAGATTTTCCTGTATTATTATACTCTGTATTTCCCCCCTCTATCTCTCCAAAAGAGCAGTCCTCCATAGATGACATCATTTATCAATTCATCAGGGAAATATCTAACCAATGCACTCATTTACTTTGATTCACTTGAAACTGGTGAGAGATGAGTAAATAGGGCTGGTTGGTTGGTTGGTTATTTAAATTTGTTGGGGGGAGGTTGTTTGGGGGATGTCTTTTTGTGGTTTTTTTTGTTTGGCTTGATTTTTTTCCAGAGCACGATGGCTTATGAATAAGTACAGAACATATTAGTAAAGTCTGGCTTAAAAGTACCATCAATTGTCACAACAAAGGAATTTTCTTTAAGGATTAACTTTTTATTTAAAAATATTGACATTCTCTGCTTATCATGAAGCAGCATTTTGTTTTTAAATAGAAAATTCAGCTAAGAGAAGTTCACTCTACACTGACCCACATACTCTTCCAACCTGGAGAATATTTACCTTAATATATGGGCTATTGGCCAAACTAGGGTGTTGGATCACAAGAAGCCAGACATTGAAGATAATTAAAGAGAATATTACAAAATATAGACATCTAAGGGTTGAAATTTACATGTTCTATAACCAAATGTGTACACTGGAATAAGACCATTAAATTTCTCAGTATTAACATCATTTAAGTGTTTAACATGAATAGCATACAAATTTTGGGAAAAAATGTTGCTGAAGTTTCAAAACCACACATCTATGTAAACCACTAGTTTTGCTAAAGTTCCTATGTCTAAGACAGAACCTCTTAAGAGCATGTGTATTGGGAATGTACCATTGTGAAGAAAGCCTCCAAAATGCCTAATAAGGGGAACAGTAAAGAATACACATTTTTAGTTCAGAAAAATACAGAACTTTAAAAGTGAAGAAAAGCTATTGAGTAACATGCTTTAAACATATAAATGAGAGATTTGTCTATATTTAGTCTTTCACCTCTATTGAGAATACCCAGCACCCACAACACATTCTGCAAAATCTTTAAGAACATCCACAAATCCTAAACCAACCAAACTTTCAAATGATACGTTACACCACTGCTACCACAGCAACAAAGGCAGAAATGCAATTCTTGCTTTTTCATGGCTAAGACATCACCATTTGAACAAACTGTTCTTATTTTCTGTATCACTTATATTTTAAATATCCCTTGTACAGAATGCTACTGAGCATTTCCCCTATTTGCTGTTTACAACTGCTGCATTGGTCTATCAGTCAAACTGTTGAGAAATTTGATTAGTTACCCATTTTAAATGTGTGTAGAAGAGAAACATCTTGTATACATTAACTAGATCATGCTAATAAGATGCACATATGCATGCATACACACACACAGAGCACAGACTCCAAATGAATTTCAACAGGATCTGCAGTTGGAAAAAAATAGATTGAATGACAGTTTGACTTTTTCAGCAGTTTGAAAAAAATTACAAAGTAACTCAAATGTTTTTACTCATCTAATTTCACCTTTCACGTATGGTGTTATATGCCTTCATTGCTTTACTCACCCATAAGGCTACTGAACGTAAGAGAACTGACGTGTACTTTAGAGGCATGGCTTTTTTCTTCACTGTTCAAAGAAAATCAGAGACCTCTCCTTTGATATACATAAGCGACACATGTAAAAAAAAATTTAAAAAGGAGACACTGTCTTGAGTTTGAAAACTGAGATAGGGTGAAACTGCAACATGCTAATGAATAATACTTTAATAAGAAAAGTTATTGAGGTTTGTGGGTTTTGTTTTTTTTTTTTTTTTTTTTTTTTTTTTACAAGGGACTAAGGAGCAATCATAATTAGTATTTCTGTCTCAGGAGTGTCCTTATTAGATCAGAATCACAGCATGCCAAGAGCTAAAAATATATGCTTGTTCACAAATATGTATTAGTCCCTCCTCCAAAGAGCCTACACTCCAAAATAAACAAGAATAAGCAATGGTTACAATGGGAGCAATGTCTCCATTATAAACTTGAGAAAGGCAGTAAGAAACCAGTCCTACCTTACACAGAAAGTCAAACAAGTCTCCTAAGTCTGCAGCTGTTACCTTATATAAAAATGCCTATTTGCCCACAATGACAGTGAGACAAGGGTCACAGAAAAAGTAAATCAGTGACATAAATTTGCTCTGCCTATGTAGCACTGCCTTCTTAACCAGCACCTTACCTAATGAGTTAGCAAGGTTCTACCACAGGTCCCTAAATCAAATGACTGTGCAGTTTAAACATAAATAATACAAATCTCATTGGGAAAAAAAAATGTGCTTTGAAAGAATTAAAAAGCTCTTTAAAACAGTTCTTGATGGCAGCATAAAAAATGCCAGAGTTTGAGCCTGCACTCCTCCCAACTTATTTACATGTTCATCCCTTCACCTTCCTTCTCTGCTGTACTAGCCAATTTGGAGACTGAAAAGATCAAAACAGCAGCTAGAGGGCAAAGACCAATAAGCTGCATCCAAATAAACCCTTCCATGACAAAAAACTCGAACAAATAGTTAAAAAAACCCTCATGCTAAAAAACTGTGGACTTGCAGAACAAGAGACAAACTCATGAAAATGTGCTCATGAAAACGTGTCCCAAATGTGTACTGCATACATACTTTACCAGCTAACAACTTACTTATAAAAAAAGTCTTCCACGATACACAATAAATAACCCAATACCTGGGATTAAATTCTCTTCAGAGAGGCACTCAAAAATAATTTTTTAATGCCTCTCACACATTAGATATCTAAAGCCCTGAGGCAAACTACTTAGGACAACTACTACTCCTCCAATATCACAACGATTAGAGACATAGAATTGTATCTATTTTCCCATAGTAGCCTTTCATTCTAGGTTGAAATTCGTAACTTTCCAAATAGTCTGTGAAGGAAACAATAGCTCTCAAAAGGCACTTTTACTTAAGCAAACCATTGCCCAAGCAATAAAGATTTCACACTGCTAAGTGTTCAGGCACTGAATTGTCACATTGTTAATTCCAACACTTAGCATAATTTATAGACATTTTTCTTTTTCAAATTAAATCTTCTCCTTTATCTAAGGGGAGCATTAGTACCTGAAAAATACTTCTGCTTCAGTAGACAGGAGATGTACTTTCAATGTCTTATGAAATAAAAATCCCCATTATGGTCTTGAAGAATAAATCTCTCACACTTAAACTGTTACCAGTTTTCTAAAAGGCTTTCTTATTCTGGATTTTAGGAGAGGTCAAAGGAGCTGTTTCCTACATGGACACAAGTTTAAATCCACTCCTTTCATTGTGGAAGAAGCCCTCACAAGGAAAGTTTACTGCACATAGGTGAGTGTAAGAGCAACTGTGATAAATTTCATAGTACAGCCACACACACAATCATGAGATTAAGCCAAGTGTAAGTCATGAGCTCTGGTGAAAAGACAGACTGGTTTCAGTTCTTCCACAGCAAATTCTATCTGTATTTAAGACTTCTGAGAAATAAGTCATAGACTTAAAGGACAGCCTCTGCCTCCCAGCTTCATGGGTTTATCAAGTAACTTTTTTTAAAACTTGCCTTTAACAACCACTTTTGGGAACACTTAAAAAAGCTCCTAAGGGAAGCCTGGCACTCCTGCCAGTCTCCACTAAAGCATACTCTTCTCTCTAGAGGAGGTCTTGCCATACCTGTCCTTTACAGCACTTGTATCAAATCAGAGATCAGTAAACCAAGAGATGTGCCACTAAGAGAAACCTATTTTTATTGGGTTTTTCCCTTGAAATGAAGCAATACTCAATACAATTCCTGGCTTTGAACAGTGCAAATGCCATTTAAACCACTTACATCTCTTCTTTCCAGAACTGTGCAGACATTGTACAATTTGTTCTATTAATCCTATAACCTACAACATCAATTTCTGGTCTGGAAGATCTCTCTGCAGGGCAGTGGGCAAGCTACAGAAAACTAATATCTCTCCAATTCTTCAGGGAGTTCCTCCAGCTCCAGGCTGCAGTGAGCGAATGCTGAATTTCTGTGAACAGAAGACTTCAGCCTGGTATGCTCACTGTCATGTACTTTGCCCAGAACATGGTAGGACAGACTGAAATTCTGCTCCTTGCTTAAAACAGGTGCTTAGCTAAGACCACATCAAAATTGTCCAGAAACTGGCCTAAGAGGAAAATATAGATGCAGTTGGAAGGGTTACATCAAAAATTTGGGAATAGAATACTTTTATACATGAGAATATATTTTTGGGTAGAAGTCAAAAACAAGAAAATTGTCCTGCTTCACTACTGTGTAAATATGACAATTTTTACTGACATCAGAGATATTCAAAACAACATTGCAAATTAAACAATTAAGGAAGGATTTTCACAGGACTTAACATCTACACAATAACTTCCAGAAGAAGAAAAACTCATTTACCAGGTGTCTATCTGCAATAAAACTCATATGGGTTGCACTAAATCTTGATATAGACTGATCTTGTTACACTGTCACCTAGCTAGAGCCATACAGTGACAGCTTCAACGGGTAACAGTGTGTGTCAACTCACCTTGTTACTAACCTACAACACAGGTGGGATTAGAACTCCAGTACCTTTTTGCTGTTCTTGGCCTGGCCTGGTTTGTCACAAAGCTGAGGGCAGTGCTATCCACAAAATAAAACAGCCAGCCTACTGGAATCAGTTCCAAATACTGAAAGAATAATACAGTATTCTAAGCTATTAGTATTCTGGCAAGAACACGCGTACACAAATCGGAGTCTTTAAAACCAATTTAGATAAAAATTCTGATCTCAAATGTATTAATATGGACAGCTACAAAGCTGCCTTATTTTTTAATAGCCAAATGGCTTGTACACAAGCAATTCACAGAAGATACAGGAACATCTAAAGTGCCAGTTATGACAACTTGTATTATCAATTTCTATTCCCTCAGGGACAGTTTTACAGAAAGAAACAAAATTAATCCAGGAAAAGAAAAACCCTTATAAAACTACCAACTTTTGTCTTGCACAGGCTAATCTCTTAAAAGTCGGTTTTAAATTTATTTAATGTGAATGTATGTGGTGGGTTACATTTCCAAACAAGCAAATACAAATAGCATTTCATTTACTGTCCAATCACTGTATGTTTCTGTAACTATTCAGGGAAAAAACTAAAAGAAAACCTAAGAAATCTGAATACCAGGGAAATAACTTCCAGAATGGGACTTCAATAAAAACTCAGGACTTACAAATAAAACCATGTTATATATCATCTCTAAAATGAAGCAGGATTAAGAGGAGGGAAAAAAATAACAATAAATAATAACTGAAAGGTAGAATGCAGCCCTGGAAACCACCCAACAACTTGCCACAGTTCCCAGATATATGGCAGAGGTCCAACCTAAACAAAGCAGAGTTACCCATAACTTATGGACAAGTGGTTTGGAAACATATCTTTTCCAAGACACTAAGGAAACTCTAACATTAATTTTGTTTAATGATGGATTTCCATTTTTCCATTTAGAACACACATTCCAGCAACTGAAATAGCAAAACCAGTTTATTTTCTTTTCTTCCTGAAATTCACCTTATCTCTTTCAGTAGGGAGTACAAGAAATGCACGTGGGTTCATTTTTTATTTGTTTAGTAGCAAACCGAATAAAGCTGCTAATATTCTTATAGAACCTGGTGTAATGATACAGTAGTATACCAAAAGGTCTTCAGCATAAAAAGGAATTCATATTTACTTAAGATTTCTACCCCAAAGGCAAATCCTGCAAGACATTGCTAAAAAGATGACAGCAAGTAAGGGGAAAAGCACATACTGTCTTAAATAAACTGCACGTAACAATATAAAAGAATATCCAGACCACATAGCTCTCTGCAGCAGGGTCATAAAAAAAAGGGAAAAGGTCACTAAAGTATTTACAAAACTTGTTTTCACACAGGAATCAAAGTATTACTATGTTTTCCATCTTGGCTTTGAAAGCCATTAAGTGAAATTAATTATTCACATTTTGTTATTTTTCTTCCAAACACAAAATAGATCTTGTTACCTCAGCATTACTGGATGCAAAGCTATCCCTTTTCAAAATATTTCAGGATATTACCTTGTAGATTTTATCCTCTTGTCAAGAAAAACTAACATTATTTCTAGAGGTTAATCTTTTAGTGAACCTCCTACTGCTCAAGGTATCTTTTGAATACTAACTCAAAACATATCAGAAGTTTCTCCAGGTTTTTAAACATTTACGATCAAATACTTTAGTTCTCTCTTTTCAAAACACTGGTGTCACAGAGCACCAAACAGTGTGAGGACAGTAAGAATCTGCATAATTTGCTTTTTCTTTTCTACTTCCACATACTGTGAGGAACCAAGCAAGGAAGTCTAGTTGAAACCACAAGCCTAACAAAACTTTCAGCAGAAAATGAGAACTAGCTCCAGAAAGTCCTTAAACCATATGAAAAACAAACAACAGAGATGAAACTAAGAACACGGAAGCTGATGCTTTAGCAATGTTTTGGAAAGCTGTGACAGAGAGAAACCTATTTTCTAATATACAAGTGAACAAGTAGATAAATTTCTGATTAAAAAAAAAGAAAGTAACAGCAGGGCTGTGAGTCAAACTTGGAAAGAACAGCACAGAGCCTTCCAGGGAAGCGCAGCTGGTCTACCCCCAAGGCTCTCAAAGCCGCTTTCCGCAGCAGTGGGGCAAACGAGAGTCTATCACGAACTCCTGGTGTTTCAAACAGCACAGAACAGCCCAGGCAGGATGGCCCGGACAGCTGCTGTGCCGAGCCGTGGCTCACCTGGCGGAGCGGCCCGGGAGCGGGAGCGGCTCCGCCTGAGCTGTCCGGGGCGCGGGTGCTGAACCGCTCCTGCCGGCCGGGCACTCGCCCGGGGCGCTGCCTTCTCCTCTCCCCGGCCTCCAAAGAGGGAATCACCCCGAACAATTCACCCTTGATCACCAGTCTTTCGGTAATCCTATTACTAAGTGCAGTTAGCCAAACACTACAAGAATGACACCAACATATCTACACATGAGGTCTGTCTGCTGCAGCCGTGCCAGGATCAAGCTCTTTTAAAGTTTTTACTCTCCTTAGGCTGAGATTCATGGCTTAAAGGCATAAAGATAAAAATTTCAGTTTGTGTACCAGGATGATGAGGTATATGCAAGTGTAAGAAAAACCCTGAAATCATCTATTTATACAGCACGAGTGCCAATTTGTATAAACAGTCACAGTGGTACTTTTGTCTGTGTTATGGAAACGGGTTTTTTTACAGCCCAAACAGCTGCTTTTAGTTTTAAAGAATAATTGCTGCTGCTTTCTTGTTTATACAAGAAGCAGCAGTTTCAAGTTTACTAGCTAACACAAACAGCAACACTAGGTAACTTTACACACAAGCCTTTTCAATGAATTCTCTCATCAATCTATCCTCCTGAATCTCACTAGGCACACAGCCACTGACAGAAACAAACAACCTACGTTTTTAAAGACAGTTACTTTATTGTTAAATGTTGTCTTCTTCATTACCACCCTGGTCCTTTTTTGTCAGACACGTCCAGCAAATTAGAGCTTTCCACAAGCCTAATTCAAAGTAAGAGGCTGTAATAATTGAGAGGTACTAAGTGCAATAAATGTCCTTTCAGTTACATTTCAAGGCTATATATGCATCATTGAAATTGCAGCTAATAGCTAGCAAGAGTCAAGTACAATTAGAAAAGAAAAAAAAAGAGCCTTCATGATTGTAATGAGAAAAGAACTAACTTTAAAAAATGCATTAATTGCAAATTTCTGCATTCAAAACTGGAAATCACTTGCAAAACAGTGAGTAATTTGCTTATTAGGAATTTTTCCAATGGTAAAATTAGTTGTCAAAAAAAAAAATACCAGAGAAATTAGATGATTTTCCACTAAGAAATTAAGAAAGAATAAGCATCATCTGCATGGTATGAGCTAAACCCAGCTGATCCCATATTCCAGTGCTGGTAGGAACCCCAAGGTCTCTTCACGTGCTATGAACATCAGAGAGACTTTCGCCCATACATCACTAATTAGAATTAAATCTGTCCTTACAAGCTCTTTGGCATGAAGTTTTTGGAGAAAAGTCATTGTATGCATTATAACCTAAATATGAGAATGAATTTTGAAAAATGATGAATTGTTTTCCAAAGCACTCTGTGAGAAAGGAAAAAGCAATGTTTAAGTATTGCTTACAACAACTGACTGAAATAGCAGGCAAAGTATCTTTCCTCCATATTTACCTTTCTGTGTGCAAGTGGTGGTATTTGTAATCCTCAGTCAGAGGGTTCAATTGCCATAGTATTCACTGACTTTTAGGGTTAGGAAAGCACCATTAAAATTTGCTTACAATTTATGAGTTTCTGCAGAGGGCTACAAATCTAACAATTTAAGAGCATGAATACTGAGACTGCAGAAAGAGCTCCTTCCCCTTCAGCAGAGGAAGAAATCCTTGTCAGCTACAGATGACAATTTGTGACAAATGGGATTATGCCCTTCAAGGTAGATTTGTGAGCAAACAAAAAGTTCTGCACCAGCAAGACTCACTATCTGGAGTAAAGATGTCCTCACAGTGTTCTAGCTGTACCAATAGCTTAAAAACATTGTACCTAGTACATTTATCATCATTGCCTGAAGGAGGATAAGGCTTAGTATGTTAGACAGAAACCACATGAGGGAAAAGAAAAATAAGGTCCTATCTTGAGGCTTTTCTTCCTTTCCTATTTCTATCTGAAATTTCACATGCCTGAAATCAAATTACAAGTGTATAATTTTGTAAATTTACAAATCCTTCAGGCATAAACAGAAAACCAATAGGATTAGAATTTAATATGTTGACATTTAAATTCCAGGCTATAGTGCCTTGTGCTAAATGTACAGACAATTTACATGGTTAGCCCTTTGAGGAGCAAATTTTATCAGTTTTAACTCATATGTGCTTCAAAACACTGCTAACAAAAAGCAAAATTTACATCACAATTTTCAAGTTTGGGGAAATGCAAGTTAGAAAATTTGAAATTCAAGAAAATATCTATTAATAGATACCCTAAAATAAATAATCAAAATGGCCTCTTCTTTGATACAGAACTAATTATCTATTTCAGAAGGTTTCTATTCAGTGTTATTCCTCCATTAATACTACTGACACCACAACTGCTAGGTAAAACTAGGATATTAAAGTAAAAACTCAAATTATATATAATACCCTAAATTGTCTTTTAAGAAAAACGAAATAGGTCCTAAACTCAAACACTGATCATCTTTTTAAATGAATTTTTAAAATCCAGCTAAGTCAGTATTTCTGCATATTTATTCTTGTTTTCAATAGCACTACAGTTACTAATAAAGGTGTTGCAAGCAAGATGACTCATCCACACAAAACAGCAAAAGGGCAGGGAAAAGGAAGAAAAAAGAGAGGCTCTCAATAAGTGACACAGAGCTTAAGCATCACAGGACCATAGTTTAAAAGATTAGAAAACAACTGTATCAGTACTCATATCCTTGCATCCTGACTCCCTTTAGTAAGAATGCAATGAACACCACCATTCCTTCTCTCTTGCTTACAAATTTGCCATCCTTTCCAGAAGATTTCTTTTGAGCTTAACATTTCCTGGAGTGCTTACATTTTTCGCTCAATTCTGCATCTTTGAGAATAGTGCTGGGCCAGCAACATGTTGAACACAAACATTTGTTTTTAAACATATTTCAAAGAATGTTTGCACACTACAGCTAACTAAGTTTTAGGCTGCGATGGGACACAGTGATTTAACAGCCCAGAGATAGTGCAAATCCATGATAGAGCAATGATAAAAAGCAGGAGTCCCTAGAGGTGCATCTTATAACCAGTATTTTGCAGCACTTTAGAGAATACAGGGGTATTGGCAAGCTCTAGTTTTAACCACTGGCTAAATAATTATTTTAAAAACTTGTTATATATTTGACCTTTAAACTTGTTTGTTTAAGCATCAGAGCAAAAGATCTCAAGGACTTTTGATGTGGTCCTTGCTTTTAGAATAATAAACATTAGTTTTTGCTATTTCTTTCAACTCCTGGCAAAAATTATACTCTGAACAGTTTTATCAAGTATTCCTTGCCTTATATTTGTTGTAACATGGCAGCCCTTCCCTGCAACTTGCTTACTGGCTAGTCAATCCCAAAAAGAGAATCTACAATGGCCAGAATTTAAAAATTAGAATGCTTTTGACAATCACTCCATGATCTCAGATTCCATGACCACATAAATCTGTGGGTATAGGACCAATCTCAACACTGCTGTCAGCCTAAGCTCACTTCAGAGAGCTTAATTCCAGATCACTTTTCACAAATTAATGGATTTCTCCAACATATTAAACGGTTATAGTCATCCAAGCCTACAATGCTTTTAAACATTTCTTCTAAACAAAGCTCTAAAGCAAAATGTACAACCATTAAATACAAGTAAAAGGTTGGTTGCCTGCATACCTCTAGAGAAGTCACACATACCAGCCCAGCCCACTAGGAGGAACTTTTGCCCTCCAGCTCCAAATGTGTTCATCATTTCCTCTGACTTCATCAGCTGAACACAAGTATGTGCTTTATGACTGGAGAGGCCAAGCGGAGACACAAAGAGAATAACCTGGGCTGAACACGTCATCCATTCCCCCCCCTCACACAATGCAAAACACATTATTTGCATTAGCTCCCTTATCCCTTTGTTTGCAGCAAAACTAGTCCCACATTTTCAAGGAACATTTCCTCCACTCCCTAGTTTTAAGCTGTCACTGGATCTCGCTCTTACCAAGTGCATGAAAACCAGTTTATTTTGGTATAGGGTTTTTTATTCTAGCAATGGGATCTGTATTTTCTCCAAACCAGAAGCTATTTCAGGACTGTGTTTTATTTCAATAGTATTTTCAACACATCATTTTTCCACATCCATGATTATGAAGAAGTTCAGTATCATATGTCTTTGATAATGTTATCACTTACACAACACACAAATTCACAGACACAGCACACTGGGATATAAACTAATCCAGCAGTCGAGCTGTAGCAAACATGCATTACTCTTCAATTAATTTTATTTCAGTCCTTAAGAAGTGAGCCAGGGCCTGTACACTTGTCATCTGGTATCTTAATATTAGAGATCTAGTATGCAAATGTTAGGACAGCTGAATCAGATATTCAGAGTGTTTCTTTGACAGCGTGCAGCCCTTTTCCATACGGAATTTCATGCTGTTTTCATCCATGTGCTGTTTTAGTAGATCATTTCTCTTCAGCCAGCAACAGCTTTATGGCACTATTGCATGGGTGGACCAGGTATCTTATTTTTTTACACAGCACTTTAAAAACATACAAATAGCTTTACGAAAATGTTTCATTATTTTGGAATTGTAATTTGTTAATAGATTGCTAAAGCTTTAGCAAAAAATCAGGTCATCTTTACTCTGCTTTGTACTCAGGCAGCCAATCTACTTGTCATTCATTGAGCAATACTCCCAATTTAAAAATAAAACAAGTATCTATCCAAACTGATCTGACTGCCTCTAACAACTGTATATCCACATGGCTAAGAGAGTGAAAAAATACCGTAAAAACTCAAACCAGCTATAATTTACAACTGAGTTTGAAAAAAATCACAACACTGAAAAATCAGAAGCAAAGTTGCATAGCTAACCTTGTATTTGGGCACTTCACACCTGAATTCAGCCATACCACCTTTTAGAAAACTTCATCACCATCAGCTCTGAAGATGAATCATGATTATCCAATGTAAGACATTACAGGAGCCCATACCCACTCATTCACAGGCAAACTATACCTTTCAATACTCAGAATACAAGTGTGTGATTTTAAACTCATTCTTCCCAAATGACAACAACACACAGAAGAAAATGGACAGCAAATTCTCAAGTCTGGCATCTTAGGCTACTTCAGTCATCCTTGCTGATGCAGCAAAGACACTAAGAAGAAAGAGTACTGGCTCATAGTGAAAGCAAAGCAGTTAAATGACCACAGAGAACCACATTTTACTATTGTCACCATTCTTTACATTCTGGTGATTGTCCACCATTATCTCTCTGACATTTGCTTGGCAGAGTCACAGCACTTATTTTCTTGACAAAAGCAAAATTCTTTATCCCCAAACTGGAACTTTTATCCACATTCACACTGAAGAATAAGGAATGATAATCTTCATTTTACAGTAAGTAAAACTTCTGACAGTTGCAGGAAATCAGGATTCAAAGTAACACAATTTTCAGGGAACTATCTAAGATTCTTGACAGGATGACTATCTAGTTTCTAAGTTTTCTAAAAGACTATCATCAGATTAGTCCAGATTTTGTTATTTAAAAAATTAAGATTCTCAAAATACTGCTTATGTGTTCAGGTAATCTGCAGAAAGCATCTCTGATTTCTTCTGCTGTACATGGAAAACTTCATGTCTGTTGTTGCATGCTAAGACAGTTTTTATTTTAGCAGTACAGAACAATGCATTTTGGTTACACTCAGTACAATTCAGCAAGAATACATCCTTCAATTTTCTATCAAATTCAACACTCAAAGACCTCAAAATGCACCTGTATTTTAATAAGACATGGGATCCTCCCCTTTCTGCATTGAGTCCTATAAGTGCCTAAACTATATTTCAACTCAAGAAATTGCATATACACCTACACTTCAGGGAAAATAAATTCCAGGAGAGTCATAACTAAGCTTCATTTTTTACCAGAGAATAACCTTTATGAAATATGCTAGTGTTGGCATAAAAATACTGTAATTTACTAGTATTGACAGTATTCCAGATGCTCAAGTAACCTCCCATATCTAAAAACTCCACCTTCAACTTTTAAAACCATAGTGAAAATGCAGTATAAATCAATCTGACATAAGGACTAATTATGTGAGTCCAACTAGGAAGCGTTTTGGAATACCACTAATTTTAAAAGCCATTTACAGTTAAAATGTTACTAAATAATTGCTTTATATAAATGACACTTTGTATGGAAAACCAAACAAATCATAACAGCTTGCTTCTCCTCGCCATTCCTCTTAGGTGAATTTATTATAAGTTACTAGAAGACACGCAAAGTGCATGCCAGATGAGAACTCTGTATTTATAGCACACTAAGTCAGTCAGCAAACAGAATCTACTAAAAATATCCCCAGTGGTATGCAGCACACCCACCCTTTGGGGACTGGGCACAGGCTGTGGTGGTCTGATTTTGAGACAGAGCAGGCTAGCAAGAAGACCCAGCTAGGTCAGCTCCTGAGGAAGACAACCGAGAATGATAGAGTGAAATCCCACACAACACTTGGAATTCTGCTTGGCAAGCAGTCAGACACCTTGAGCCCTGTGAGATTTTCCTACACGCTTCCTGATCTCTCCAGGTCAATATTATTCCATTTCCATGCAGAAAATAGAAGCATGTCCTGAGTGAAAGGGAGAACCAGCCTCATTCGTTCTATAGTTTACCCTCCCATTTTTGTAAGCACCAGCAATTTGAAGCCTACCAAACAACAGAGGTCAAAGACCCCAGAATGCAGACTGAGATATCCTCATGAAAGACACAATGATCACTTACAAAGGAAAGGTGGTCTTGGAAACATAGGCACTTGTCTAGGGAATAGCTATCCAGATAATAGAAAACAAAAACCACTTTCCTAGATGCTTAAGATATGCAGTTCTGGTTTTACTCAAGAAGCTGTGGTTTTACACAAATTGTTTTCTTTTGATTGAAAAGATGCAGGTCTTTCAAGATGCTCCAAAATAGAAACTTGGAGCACTCAAGGATTTCTCATTTTCTTTTCACAGGTTGAACATCTGCAAGAACAACATGCTCCATTACCAGAGTAAATTAACACAATCTGTCAAAATGACCATACATCTCTCCTGAAACTAATTAAGCCATTAATGGGCAGTAGACACACTGCACAAAAATCTTGAAAATAATATTAAATTGCTTGCATGTAAATAGCAAGGAAAACCTACCCTAAAACTTTCATATTATTCAAAACTTAAAAGTTTCCTGCAAGGCTAAGACAGCAATTCAAAAACATTTGTATGATGAAGTTTTCCATGAGCAGCTGGCAAGAACAGGGGAGGAGAACTTACCCAAACAGATGAACAGGCAATGTGTTTTAAAAATAGTTTTGAATGTCTAGCAGTGACAAAAGGCTTTCTTTATGAGACAAAGAAATTACTTGGGAGACTGTTGGAGACTAGTCTGCAATTATATGACAGAACATGAGGAGAGACTCTGTCAGAATATCAGGATTGCGTAGGTATTCAGAAAACATTAAATAAGAGGAAGGCCTTTGTTTGAACTGGCACTGCAAAGGTTCAGTCAGGTACTATCACTACCTTGATAGCCAAAAGAAATATTTGTATATGCCATCACAATTAGGCTGTTTCCTTTTCTTCAGATGGTTAGCTATTTACATTTCTCCTGCAAATGGCAGTGCTGCCATTTTTTATTATTTGGCTTCTCCTAAACCCTTCTGTTTACCAAGCAGCAAGAGGGGAAATATAAAAAAGCCTTCAAAAAAGAGAAGCCTTTCAAAGATCCCCTATCACTCACCTCAGTCTTCACTTGCCCCAAGCTACTCATCATCACAGAGACCAGTCTCCAGCTGAAAGAAATGAAAGATGACTCCCAGGGACTTCATGAGCACCACCAGAAGACTCTCAGTTCTTCGCTTAGCTCACTTTGTCCAAACACTTATTTGAGACTACAAGCACTCTCTTTACTGAGCTGGAGCAGGTGGCTGGTGGTGTGGACTTTCTGCTACTTTTCTTGTTCCCTCCTCAGGAGGGTTTACACCTTTGCTACCAACCAGGAACTGTATATTGCCCACTGAATGTATGCAGGAACAGAGCAGCCTCACAGAAACAGTGAGACGCTGCAAAGGGACTGGATTCCTCAAACTCATCAGTCAGGACAGACCTTCTAAAGCTCATTATCAATAGACTTATCCTTGGACTGCTCTCCTAGCACAACGCATTTCTCAATCTGTATTTTGGCAAAGGGGATGCTAATGTAATTACAAAGCCCCCCCTATCTTCGGAGACTGCAAAAGTGACTTCTCCCTCACTTAGGAGTCAACTCATTGATATACCTGAACATATCTATCTCCCTTGCCCCACAAGCCCAACAGTCCAGTTGCAAGGCGCACTTCCCAACCTTTCTTCTTCAGGGGGCAAAGACCACAGAGTGCCCATTTGGCTGGCAAACTGGGAGCAGCATTAAGTCTGGAGTGTTTCAGAGTTTCACAATTTCTCAAAGCAATAGTACTTGTGTCATACTGGAAAAGAAGGGCAAGGAAGTGACCAAAAGACATTTGAACCTCAAAAATACATCCAAATGTATCATATAACTTAACAGATCTGGTGGGAAACAAAACAAGACATGGCCTTCTAGGCAGTTTGAGAGACATAAAAACCTCTTCTGAGAATTCACATCATTCTTCTACAGTTATCTGCTTTCCTACAATCCAACTAGGAATTCAGGTTATAACCTGAGGCTTCCATAAACTTTCTTTTATAGAATGAAGAATTCATTCATTAATTCTATTATTATTACAAGCAGATGCTATTATAATACACCTTCAAGGGTCTACCCATCCTGTGTTATGTACATTCAGTAGCTGGTGATAAATCCTGCACTGAAAAGTACTTCATGAAAGAAGTCTGATCATTATTTGGCTTAAGAAGAACGTAACAAACTTCCTTCTCCTAATAAAGTTGAACAGATGCAACTTAATCTCCAAATCATCACTCCCAATCTTGACATAAGCATGAAGCTTTAACAGCTGTATCTGCAAGACTATATATTTTAAAATCTATCTGTAAAAACATCATATAAAATTCTATATGACCATATACAACACAAACTGAAATTCTGTAAAATAACCTGTACAGTCTCTGTTCAATCATCTTAAAAGAAGAACTGATGTGAAAATTTTAACAACTCAGTATGTTTGAGTTTCTGCTATCTTCAGCTCCCTAAGAGACTCTCTAAGAGACTCTTAATTACAAAAGAAAACAAAGAAAAGTTTAATGGTGTTATTGTCTTATAACAACATTCCCAAATTAGAACACCAGAAGGATACTTATACTAGGTAATTTTTGCCAAGAATTCTCCCAGTTATGACCACCCAGAAACAGGAACATAAACACGAAGAGGTTTCTGAGGAGCTGTCAACACTTTAAGTGATGGAAGTAACACATCAGCAGTTACCCAAAGCAAAAACCATCCCAAAAGTCCATTTACAGCTGAAGCAATTGCATCACTGATGAAAACAAACTACATTGTAACTACAGTGGTAGCTTTGCTGCAGTGCTGACGAGTATGTAATCTCTAAAAACACTGTAGAAAAACTAATGTGAATCTGGCCCCATGGTCCTCAGGGCTAACTCTTGTACACATAACAGAAGGTAAGAATATTTACTCTGGGGCTGGAGGAGAGGGGAAGTCCCATTCACTGGGGAACAGAGCAGGGAAACTACTGGTCAAAATTCCCGATAAGCGTTATCACCTTAAAGGAAGCTGGAACTTGGCACTCTGTTGCAAGAAAGCTCTTGAATGTCACGCACAGGTTTGGCCTCTCTGGGAGTGCTGTAAGTTCTTATGGAATTTGGTTCTCACTCTACTTAACACCCTAAGCCTACTTCAGGCATGCCCACAGCACAAAGTCAAACACACACATATATGTATTTTTTTCTTTTGTGAGACCAAGGACCTGGTTATTGAGTGAACTGAACTCCCTCAGAGATGAGACAAAGCTACACAGCAGTATTTACTCTACTACATGTTGCTCATAAAAGTGCCTTAGCCTGAGGTCAGATGGGAACACGAGACCTTCAGAGTCAGGAAAGGCTGTTAGTACTACAGTTCCTACTAAAGGAACATAGGCAATAACTGAACATACTTGCCAATACATTAACATGATTTTTATACTCTCATTCAAATGGTGCACTAACAAATTTAGTATAGATTTAAGCATGTTACATCAGAGGGTTAATATTTATACATTACTTCAGCATGCAAAACAGCTCAGTAAAAGTGACAATAGAGTGTAATTCACTAATGGCAAATTAATTACAGTAATTTAACAAGTGCAACACCCACGTGTCACTGACTGACGAAGCCAAGCAGTTTGCCTAAAAACATAAATAGCTGGAGATTCACTTCAACTTACAGAAGGTATTTTTGGTCTTTTTTTATTTTAATTTTAACAGAATTGCTATGCTAATCCTCACAATTAATTTTGGCAGTTTTCAGGATAAAAAGAAATAATTCAGTTAATTTGCAAGTTACAAAACAAGGGAGGGGACTTCAGGCATGCTCAAGATATACAAGATAAATGCCAGATACCACACCTAGACAAGCTTGAGCTAGTTACCATCAGGACAAAAACAATGCTTCAAGTTATTTTTCAGAATGCTGATGCTATTAATGTATGATTTCCAGTTGTGCTACCTTTTCCAAGCGTGTAGTTATTATAAGGAATCAAGAAAACACAAAGCATGCAACTAGAAAAGGATGGCAACACTGAGTGGGATGTGGAGTAAGGTATCATTAACATCACAAAATATTTAAATTGAAAGAAAGAATAATGCTTCAAGTGAGGCCTTCTTCACAGGTGTTGCAGTATTATGATGAAGCAAGTATTCATCTCACCAAGATACACTGCCTTTATGTGGTCACAAGACAGTCATTAATCTATTTGCTTCTTCACTAAAAATCTTACTGTTATCTTGAAACTTGCCAGTTATACTCCTAACACATGGCAGCCCTTATTTTTTATTAGCGAGCAGATGAACACAGCGTATCCCTCCTAGCACTTCTCCTGCACCATAAAAGAAACAAGCTTTGCACTACACCAAGAACAAAATACAGTGCAGTAAAACAATTAAAAAATTATTACATGCCATAGAAAAGTAAAATCAAATTCAGAGTTATTCTGAAGAGACCTTCCTGCACCTGAATACAGCTTCCTGTATTCAGGTTACTGATCCTCATCACTTCGTTTACATTTAATCCACTCCCTCCTGGCACCAAGGCAAGTTACAGTACAGCATTTAAGCAAGGAAGGGGAAAAAAAAAGTTTCACTTTTGAGCAGCAACTGGCTACAAATTCCAGTGATTCCCTTGTGCTTAGCACGAGCTGTACAATACTCCATGATATCCCATCCTCTCATCACTAGAAGAAACACACCCATCTTCTTCCCCCTCAAGGTACTTTGATGGTGTAATGAGCATCCTTGCAACAAAGCACTCCTGTCAAGCAGCTTGGTACTATGAAAATACTTACGTTTTCTCTCTTAGAGGAAAATATTATTACAATATGGTTTGACAGCTTTCTGTTAATGTTCAAGCACTGGGACGAGGCAGTTTCAGATACAGGAAGTAACAGCTACGCTGTCTAGAGGTCACCATGCCAGAGGGGGCATGCCATGTGACAGAAACCTCGTGTACCCTGCGAGGGTCAGGCTGCACACAGCTCTGCTTTGGCTAAAAACTGGGTGAATTACAGAAAACCGGAAAGCCAATCTGCTACAAATAGCATTCATAAATGGATTAATAAGAATACAGAAACGTAGAAATTTTACATTAGCCTCTTCTTTCCTTTCTAAAAAAAAAGCTTTCAGGTATTATGTTTATATAGGCATATATATTTATCTCTATTTATATAAATATATATGTATGTATTAAAAATAGCAGTTGAAGAATACATCCATTAAAAAATAAAACTTGCACATTGTTTGACCTATATGAACAGTCTTTAGAATGAGCAGCACTTAAAGGAGTCAGCAACTTTGAACGCAGCTGCCAACAGACAAGATTATTTTCAACTTCAAGGTAAAATATACAAGCAGTAAAATGCTCGTCCTATCCAGCCCAATTAATCTCGGTAGCACAAGACAGACAAAAAAAGCTACAGACGGGAAAAAAAAAAAAAAAAAAAGCTACAACGTGCTCCACGTTTAATGTGCTTCTCGAAGGGCCTCAGCTTCCTGGTTATTTTAAAGTTCAGCCGAGTGCTCCTCCTGCCTCAGGAGCACATGTGCCCATCCTCAGGGTGCGGGGTACCGGAGCTGCGAGCCCGTGCTCCAGCGGCTGTACTGCTGTCGGCTCTGCTCACCTCTTACAGGGTGCGTGAACAAAGAAACTTACTTCAACTTCTGCTTTTCTCTACCGACTTGCTGAACAGAGAACACGGTAACTTAGAAAGAGGAACAAGCATCAGCCACACATTAATCAGTGCCTAAAGAGGGGTTTGGGCCGATTTTAGAATAAACGGCGGAGACAGATGATCCAATTAAATTCTAATTATGTAAGTAGTAGGCAAGAGTATTTACACAGGCACTGATTACAGCTATTAGAGTCTAAAGTCGCCGGCCGGAGAGGCTCCGCTTCCTCCCCGCCGCCGGGCTCGTTTCATTTTTAACCTCCCCATGCACAGCTCTCCTTACAGACAATAGGAGACGCCGGCCCGAGAGCCCCGTCTCCAAACCCGGACGCCAGCCTGGAGGAGCAGCAGCTCTCCCCGGAGTGATGATTCATTATCCGTCCTACCTCGGAGCCGGGGAAAGACCCCCCCCACACCCCATCCCACCGCCCGCAACCCCGGCCCCGCAGCGCCGGGAGAGGCAGCGAAACCCTCCCGCCCCGCCAGCGCCCCTTACCTCCGAACAGGTGCGGCGAGAGGTGCGCGGGCAGCGAGCCGATCACCAGCCGGGGCCCGCCGGAGGAGCCGGAGCCGCCGCCGCCCCCCGCGGGCCGCTCCCGGCCGCCCTCCTCCGGGGTGCTGCTGACCGAGTCCTGCGAGCCGTAGGGGCCGCTGCTGTGGGGGATGTTGAAGGCGGACTGCGCCGCCCGGGCTCCGGAGGCCGTGGCGCCCCCAGGGATCTGCTCCGGGGTGCCGACCCCGCGGCGCTCGCCGCTGCCGCCGCTCCTCCGGTCGCCGCGGCCGCCGCGCCGCCGGCAGCAGCGTGAGGCGCGGCCGCCAGGTGCGCGTAGCGCCCGCCGCCGCCGGCCGAGCGCCCGCCGGTCCCGTTAGCGCCGCCGCTGCTGCTGCTGCTCGAGGAAGGCAGGTCCCCGCCCGAGTACGCCCGGGTGCGGCCATTGGCGGCGGTGGGGCTGCTCTGCTTCGCGCCCATGGTCCCGCCGCCGCCTGGCGCTGCCCGGTGCCCTTCGCCGCCGCCTTGCCCGCGGCGCCCGGGGGTGGTGGCAGTCCGGCCCCGGCGGGGGCGATCCGAGGCGCGAGTCGCGCCGGGGAGGGGGAGAGGGGGACGGGTCGTTCGGTGGGTCGGTGTGGAGAGGAGAGCCGCCCGCCGGGATCCGGCTCAGCTGGCGGCCCCGGCGCGGCCGCTGCTGGCGGGTCTGGGGCGCCACCATGAGCTGCTCGGGACGGTGCTGGCTCCCGCCGCGCGGCCGCTCGGCCCCGCCACCGCTGCTGCTGCTGCTGTGCCCGCCGCCGCGACCGCCACCGCCATCCTCCTCCTCGTCGGCCGCCGCTGAGCCCTGTGCCGGGCACCGGCGGCAGCAGCGCCGCCGAGGCCGCTCGCTCGCCCGCGGCGCGCCGTGCCCGTGCCGAGGAGGCGGGAGAGGGCGGTCGCGCTCCTCTACCGTGTCGCCATGCTGGGGCGGCACCAGCGGGCGGGATGGGGAGCGGTTACGGCGGGCGGGGGCCGCCGCCTCGCCTTCCCCACGCGCCCAGCGGGAGACCGGCCCCCGGCGGCGGCAGCGCAACGGGCCGGGCCCGCCGGCTCGCCCCGCCTCCCGCGCCGCTCCTCCCGCAAGGTGCGGGACAGCGCCAGGTGAGGCCCGCGTGCCGCCGGCCGCGCTCGCTCCGGCGGGAGGGAGCGTTCCCGCGGCGGGGCCGCCGCCGGGCCACACGCGCTGACACACATACGGGGAGCCCGCCCGCCGGGGCAGCAGCGAGGAGCCGGACCGCCGCTGGCAGAAGGCGAGCGGCCCCTGTGTCTGCGCTCCCTTCGAGCCCGGCAGGTGGAGGAGAGCAGCGGCTGCGGCGGCAGGGCCGGGTGGCGGAGCGGCGGTGCCCTCCCGTGCCCTCCTGCCGCTCGGATCTCCGCCACTGCGGCTCGCAAACGCCCGGATGCCCGAGCCCGGCGGCTGGGGCGGCTCCCGGCTGCCCGCCCGGGCCGCGGCTCGGCGGGACAGGGGGTGAGGGAGCTTCCCCCCTCGGCAGCTCTCCCGGGTCGGCGACCTCCAGCCCGGACTGTGCTGCGAGCCTCTCTTCTCCTCCTATGTGGACATATGGGGAAGTAGGACAGGAAGGACGAAAATCTCGCTGGTTTACAGGTGATACAAGAAAGCCCTGTATACCTCAGTCTGTCACTCAAAGCCGCGTTTTTTACGTGAGGATTAACTAAAAATTTTATCCCTGTGTGGATATCAGGCTTAGTTTGCTTATGACAAAACATTCAGACGTAAAACTGTTTTGTGCCTTGTTTGGTACTGTCACATATATTCAATTTATATAAACACGATCCCTACAGTCGGTCATCTGAGGAAAATCCTTGTTTTTATGGATTATTACCTGCTGTAAAATAGGGTCTGTCACCATGAAGCAGTACTTAGGACTCTCCATCATACTGTCTCAGTAGGGATTCCAACTATATTTCTTCCTATGTCACAATGGCACAGTATCCAAGCTACGATAAAACCGATTCAAACCTTAATTAAAATACAAAGTATTATTGGAGCGTTAAATTTACACTTGTGGCATCTTTGATGCTCCTCCTCAGATGTGAAAGGCCTCCTGTTCCCCCTCCTTTTGCCGTGTCTCTTGCAACTGCGTATGGCATCACATTCTGGCATCGCTGCAACTCACAGCTGGGTCTGCAGGAAGAGGTGCCATCGTTGGGGGTGGCACAGAAGGTTACTAGCCCTCGCTCTTCATTGCAACACCACTTTTCTGGATAGCTGAGACACTCTGTGAATACTCTGAACCCCATTCAGAGAATGCTGGTGTAAACTGTTTGCCCGTTTCAGCAAGAGGCAGTGATTCCACAGCTGTCTCATGAAGAGTCTTTTGTGTGCTGGGTGTTGGGCAGACAGCTGGGGTCGATAATCTGCCGTCCCAAGCTATGTCATCCCCACTTGTGAATTATAAGCTGCAGTCTCTGCTTGCAGTGCTAGATACTCCAAAGTAGATCAATCATGAGCACTTTCTAATTCAATTCCCTGCAGAAAGAAAATCAGTGTGGATATGCTGCCTGCTCTGCCACTGGTTACTTTTTAAATCCTTGTCCAGCTTCAGCTAAGTCTCTCAGAGACATTAACGGTATAGAAAATAAGTGGTTATGTAGAAAATAAAGATTCTAATGTTCCCACAGAAAGGAAAGCTACCATAGGAATTCCTATCCTGCTAGATTCCAGGAATCTGCTTGGGCAAAGGATGTTGCAAACATGACTCATAATTTCTGCTGCTCACAGAATGCCTGTGGCATGTTGAGCCCTATTGGAGCAGGGTTAGAGGGAGCATGCTCAGAGTTTTATGGAGTTTTTAAAATTTCCACTACTGAGTGTTAGTAGAGCTGTTCAGCTGCTAGAAAATAGTTCAGCATTTTGAAAATAGTACATTGCTACATAGTGTCACAGCCCTCCCTGTATTTTTTTCAGTGGATTTTAGAATTGAGCAGGTATTAAATACAGATCATATTTGACTGTGAATAATATTTTATTCAATTTAAGATAAAACTATGAAGCCTATGGTGAAAAAAAAAAAGCCATACAAAAAAAGACATCCAGTTATCCAGTCTTACAGTCAGAAAGTTGCATTTAACAGCATAGGATATTTCACAGAAAATAAATCACAACAACTGGACAGCCTGTGCTCCCTTCTCAGAGAGCATGACTGCTTCCAGTGCAATGTGATTTTTTTTTTTTTTTTTTTTTTTTTTTTTTTATTTGTAGGCTTCAGTTTTTGTTTTGCATCTAGGACATATTTGCAGCTCTCTCACTATCGAGTGTGAGTCTAAACAAGACGCATCTCTCAAATAACACCTACATCTTCAGAATAAAAAGTGCCATGCCTCTGAGTTAGCTTTCTCCCTCAATTCTTCCTGGTCTCTCTGAAAAATGAATAGAAATTTATTTAGATATGAAAATTTGCTTTATATAAGCAACAGTACAGTTAGGTTTTCAAGCTAACATTTCCTCTAATAAATGTCTATTAGCTGCCTAGTCTTGTAGAGGCAAGTACCTGGCACTGTAACCTCCACCTATTTGTTCATTACTACACTCCAGAAGTAGTTTGCATAAAAACTTTGTAAGTTACAAAAGAAAGTCACTAGTGATGAGAGGAAGCATTGCAGAGGGAAAGTAGAATATCTTGCTGCTGACCATACTTCTACAGATTTCAAGAACTCAGTGGAAAAGCAGATAGTTATATAAAAATGAACTTCAATAGGAATATATGGGTGAATGCTGCTTTTATTCCTGTAGAAACATATCTCGGGAATCGTAGTCATACTTAAATAAGCACTACTTGTTCCTTGTCCAGGACAGTGGGGAAAAAACTGGTTTAGACAGGCAAATACACTCGCTGTTCTTTGTTATAAGCTGCATACCTCCACTTCAATTCTGGTTACACCACCTTGTCTATCAGCAAGTGAAAATAATGAACTTGATTCTTGACCAGTTTCCTTGAACATAGCAGACAACAGGTGTGCCCTAAGCATACAAAATTAGGTGCAAATTCATAATATTGCACATTTTGGAAAATGTGTGCTGATAAATGGAACAGGGGCCTGCATTTTGCTCAACAGTGAGCTATGCAGAGAGATAATTTCCCCTCTCCCCTCCCACCCCCTTCTTTGATGGCTTTTAAAGGGACACCGAAACAAGGATTTGAGCAAGGTTTCCTTACTGACAGAAGCATCTGACCCTGAACTAATAAAGCCAGACAGAGTTTCATTCTGTTCCAAACTGATCAGGCACTTTTTTCTAAAGGAGAAAGATTTAAAAAGTGACAGCATACCCTCATAACATACAGCTTAATATTATAATTTCTAGTGTGGGCTTCTAAAAAGGTTTAGCCAGATAGATTTTCTGAGCAGGTGCCAAGATAGAAGTGCACATGGTGACTGGAAGAGGTCAGTGCAGTTTTTACATTACTGTGTATTTTATCTGTTTGAAATAAATACCTCTGCAAAACACTTCCACACAGATACCTGAAAATAGAGACTTCTGATATGTTCAGTTGCTCATAGAGAAAGCAAAACAGAGCTGTTTCAGCCCCCTGAAATCAGACATGTAAAAAACACATGCCTTAGATCTGTAGCTGGAGTAAGCCATGCAGCAGACGAGGCTGTTTTATGTTCACATCTGTATAATAGGAAATAGGTCCCATATAATCCCTCTCAGTGTGACTACAAACAATACATAAATTTATTGTAGGAATCCCTTTAGATAGATTTTGGTGTCAGTGATGGTCCAGCTGGTGTCTGGTGTTTTTATAGATGCAGGCCCCATTATCCAGATTTAGATTTTTATTTGCATTGAATAACTCTTTACACTTATTGATGTTAATCATATGAAGATTTAGGCACATGCTTACACTGACATATGAAAAACAATCCTGCAAAATGTTGAACCAATCTTCACGGAATAAAAAAGCCAAGTTGCTTGTCAAACTCAAGGTTTGGTTTCTAAAGTTGTTTGGGAAATGTGTGGTGATGCTCACAAGGGTAAGGAAGTTCACCATTACTTTATGAAAATTCTGTTTAAAGCCTTCTATCTTTTGTTTGAAGGTTATGCTTTTCTGAAGTTTCTATCACACTGCAAACATTATGCTCTGTTTTGTACTCTGGAGTTTCCCATAGAGAAAACTGATGTTCACAATGAAGATAACTTAATCTTGAAAATAAACTGACGTTTTGACTGGGCTTATTGATTGACCATTTTGTACAGGAAGAAATACTTGGAAATAACATACTTGATGAAATGGCAATTTATGCTGTGCACTTCATTACCACATGCTGTAAAGTAATACTTTAAGAAATATATTTCAGCCCAAGATTTCTCATAGAAAGGGTACTCACCCTAGTAATTTCTGTGCTGTCCTACACTCACAGTTGTATTATCATAGCCGCTGAGTACCTATGTCGGCAACCAGAGGCAATACCAAATGCTATTCATATGAATTTGCCTCTTTGGTCCATGATCAGGCCAGTTACTGGTCCTCTCATAAACTTTATTAGCTTTACTTGCTGGTTTTTGTTTTTTTTTTTTTTTTTTGTTTTTTTTTTTTTTTTTTTTTTTTTTTTTTTTTTTTTTTGTCGTCATCAGCTTTGCATTATCACCTCTCTGTGTGGTTTCCTGATCTTTTATGCAGTTATTGCCCCCCCAGCCCTCATCCTTATTAGATGTTTAAGAAACAAGAGAAGACAAATAGCTGCTTAGGCAATGTCCATTTCTACACTGGAGGCATCTGCCCCATTTCATTAATGAAGTGACATCAAAGCATGTTTATCTGGGCGAGGCATGATACACACATCCGTGGGTATGCGAGTCCGGGGCATACAAGCTGACACATAAAGATGCCATCCAGCTCATTTTTCTGTTTCTGTGGGTTCCAAGAGGGGGTGGAGGACAAACGAACAGATGGGAAGCATGTTTATTCTCCCTTATTTTCAGATCTCATGTGTCAGTACCCAGCAATTCCAGCTGAGTGTGGATTTGGGAGTTGGGGGAGGACGATTGATTGCCTTAAACTCCCTTTACTTGAGCAGGGGGAGATAATGGTAGTCTTTCGAGGTATATTCCTGAATTACACTGATTTGTTTTTCAATGCAGGGTGGGACCACAAAACCCTTCTACACCTAAAGAGGCAGCTGGCTTAACACAGAGCTTTATCTAGAGCAGTTCATAATAGTTAATAACAAGGAAGACACTTCAAATCGTGATACAGTGAGGATTGCACAGTTTTCAGAAGCTGATTGCAGGCAAAAAGCTCTTTTACAGTATGCATCTTTCATTATTGAAACTAATTCTTTGAATGCCAGACATCTATAGAAAGAGGTAAGAAAATAGAAAACAGTATTACAGAAAAATAACAGTGAAAACTGTAGGAATGAGAGCAAGTGGTAGAGCCACGAAATGTTAGATTTGCCAAGTACAATCTGTATGTTCTCGGGTTCTCTATTATCTACCAAATATTACCTTAACTTCTCAGAGCCCAGAAGAAAAAATGCCTTTGTCCCTATTTTTTTTGCTAATATTTAATAGGAATTAGTATTCTACAGCCCCCTACTTGCAGTCTGCTATTGATAAGCCTAATAATGAGAGACAAAAACACATAGGAATGTTAAGCAGATCTACTTGGGCAGTGCCACAGTGACTTTGTGCAGCAGGAGTCAAAGGGAAGAACAACCATAAAGTGTAATAAAAGCGAGGCACACAGAAGTACGTGTCAGGATAATACTTTATTAGCTAATGCATAGGGAAGAATACAAAGGCATGTAACTGGATTTTTCTGAAGGCCTAGATCACAGCTACAACACTACTGAGTTGGGAGGATGTCAGAGAGCTCCACGCTCTCTGCCAGAAACGTTTTCTGCCTCGGCTTCTGTGCATCACGCCTGGTGTAAACCAAGCATGAGGGTGGTGTAAAAGGCTCCATCTGTTGTTTTGGCTCAGATCCACTCGACAGAAGCCAAAACCCATGAAAGTAGGAGATGAGAAATCAGAATTGTGAACCCACTTCCTCCTGTCTCCACTTTGCCTTTCCCCAGTTTGTACTTCTCCAGGAGCAAGAGGACCTGTGTCTTGTTCTAGATTGCTGCTTGCAAAGTGAGAGGAGTCAGGGTTCATCCGTCTTCCTCAGCCTTCCCCATAGGGAATGAGGGACTTAAATTTCTTAAAGAAAGAAAATGTTTTCCAAAGAGTGGTAGAAACCAGTCATTTCATCACTTCAGGAAGCCAACATACACTTCCTGGCTGATTACTCTGCCCCACGCTGTTTCAGTTCAATATTCAGAAAATGCCAGGCAAATAGTAAATCAAGTGCTAGTTAGAACAGTCCTTGTAACTGCCTGGTGTAGTAAAACACGCCAAGATGATGCAGTATCTTTCTAGGCAGGAGGAATGCAAAGACTCAGTCATGTCAGTAGGTTCTTGTTGAGGTGAGTACTTTTAGTTGCAGGATTAACCATCCCCATGGGAGCACCTATGCAATGCTGTCTTAGCAGGGTCATAAATTATCAAGATAATTGAGAACCATTTATTTTTCTTTATTATTTTCTAAACAAAGCTTTTCCTCTGGACTCATGGTAACTCCTCTTTAACTCAGTCATGATATGATCACAATTTAGATAGGATCCTTTTACAGCCATATTAATCCCAATCAAAGACAGAAAGCAGATCTACACTTTCCACATGGAGTTTAAACAGTAAACAAAAGGCCAGTATTGTAGGAAGCATATCATGAGGCTGGAGAGGCTTGGATTCACTCTGGGTAGCAATTCTTCCTCTCCCATTAATGAAAACATACAGAGCAATCTGGTATTGCAAGTCCACACTGACATCTAGTGCTGAAAAAATTGCACTAGCCAGTGAGGAAACAAAGAAGGAAAAAAGTGTTGGATTAGGAATGAAAAAATCTAAAAACATAGCAAAGCATCCCTCCTGCTTTTTGAAGATGCCTGGTGCTTTGTGGGTCTGTCCTGTGGGCAGGAGGTGCTCTGTCTCTTGGGTGCTGAGGGGGCATCCCTTGGAGAAATGCACAGGTTACTGGGTCTGACAGACAGACAACACAGCAAGCCCTGGCTGTTCCTGAAAACCGCTCTTGAGGTCATGAAGAATCTTGAGTTGTGACTTGCTTTAAGTTTTATAGTCACTGCTACTGTAGGACTTGGTCCAGATCAGCATAACTGATAGAGAACTGCTGCCAATGGCTCAGTAATCTCGATCTTATAAACAAAGACTTCACAAGATTGAAATGTTCTCACCTTCCAATCTGAGAAGAGAATTTCCTGGTACTTTGGAAAGATTTCCTCTCTGAACTGTTTTTAGGGAAGAGGGGCTTGCCTTTTTTTTTTTTTTTTTTTTTTTTTTAATGTTCCAAAAGTTTGCACTTAACTATATTTGACTATGCCTTTAAGCACAGGCAAAGATTGTAAACCAAAATATTTGTGATTTTTTAATTGTAATCTCTACTCTCCATAGGGAAGCAAAATGTAATAATAGTATACAGAATAATGAATGTTTTCCAGTGTCTTAGCTGCCAGCACAGTCCCTTCCCTGTCACCAGGGGAATGGTGAGATTAAAACCATGTGTTCTGTGTGCTTCAGAAGTGAAATATGCATGTCGGTGTTGTATAAATCATCAAAGGAGATGAGCAAATGGACAGATCCAAAGCCACTGAGATCAATGGACTTTTTTTCCCCATTAAATCCCATGAGCTTTGGATCAGGTCGGAGTGGATGTCAAACCTCTGCCAACTCCACTGAGAAACTGTTGTCCAAATGCTGGTGTGCTGTTTGGCAAGCCACAGCTGTGAGGTTGGCAGATGTACCCTTTACGGAGGGAATCCTGGTGCTGATGAGCAGGATTTCACAGTGGGACTCCGCACAGGGGAATTCTTGTTCCTCTGCATGGAGGCAAAGCAGGGCCTACCCTACCAGTGGTTGCTGTGTGTGAGGGCATCCTCTTCCTTCAGACTCTGAGGCACACCAGCAAGCTGCATCTCCTGGTACTGCCTGGGAGCAGCTCTTTCCTCCTTCACAGCACAGCAAGCAACAACTGGCAGGAGTTAGCCCTTACTGCCCTGTGAGTGTGAAAACCTCCGTAGAAAAAATAAGTGGCTTTTGTCATGTACATGGAACCCTTTAATCAGAATCAGCCTAAGTGCTCAGACATAATTTCTTCCATCAGTTTTTGCAATTTTTTTTTTTTTTTCTGGGATGTAATGATACAGAAGTAAGCATGTTGTCACATCCAGGCCGCATTTTTTTGCCCCCGTGTCTTGCAATCAACAACAGTATGCAGACTTTAGAAAAATGTTTTCAGACTTTTATGTCTGGGCTGGACAGATTGGGATGTGCACAGAGTATTGGCATACCCAATTAGACAATAAATAGTGAAAGTAGCTGTCAAGAAATAAAGCTAAAGCAGGAGAAAGGATGTGGCATCTCTCACTAGATAAGCTAGAATGATTGGCATATTCAGTCAGAAACAGTAGTTTTCTGATTTAATGGGGGCTTAAGACAGCTGAGACCATGCAAATCAATCATTAAAATGTCAGGTTAGAGTCCGATGTCAGTTAAAATTCCATTAATATCAGTAGAATTGGACCAAATTTATCCATCCAAATTTATAGGGTGTGAAAATTGACCCGTAATTGTTATCAGGAGCAAAAGCATGCAAAACTGTATCACATGTCTAGAATTTTCTTGGAATAAAAAGTAATAGGATAGTAAAGCCAATAATGTATAATAGACTAGAGTAGAAAAGAAAAAGAAGGAAAAAGAACTGGAACAGGAACAGGTAAAGGGAAAGGAGAGGAAGGGGACAACGGAAAGAGGAAAGAAAAAGGGAAAGAGAATGAAAGACTGAAAGAAATGCCAAGAAAAGAATGCAGCGAATTTCCCTGAGGAAATTTAAAAGCATGGGAAAAACATCCAAATGTATATTAATAACATTGAATTAAATCATTTTAACATTACTGTAATCATACCATGTTCACAGTCATCCTTTCCATTTCTGCTCCCAAGAAAATCCAAAAAAAACCCATGAAATCTGGCGGCAGCAATTTATTCAAGAAGGTGCCACTATAATTTTAAAGGTGACTAGTGTGCAGAGCATATTTGGTGCAGTGATTGAGCACCCAGTACAAACATAGTCAGCTGACATTAGTTCCTAAGCCTTTAGGAGCATTTAGAGTGTGTGGAAATCAATGTTTTTTCAGTGTGGTACTAGGCAATAACAGATACATTCCCAACTAAGAGCACTGACTTGCTTTGAGCAGAGCAGGATCTGTTTGGATTTCAAATATCTGGGGGGAGGCAGTGAATTGGGTTGAATGGTAATAATTTGGTATTCGGTGCTTAGCATTAAACCCCCCACTTGATCCTTTACTTTCTGCTTAGGAGTGGGGTTCAGTGAAGGGAACACTCCTGTTCATACAAACAGCGTGGGTTGGGGCTACACCCACAACCCAGGTCAGAGAGCATCCATGGGGCCTCCCGTCACTCAGGACTTTGACAAACACCCAGTCTGGGGTGAAAGAATAACTTCTGGAAAGTGGTAGATTGGTTTTACAAACAGTAGCTGTCCAGAAAACAAGAATGACAGGGTTTTGGCAGTGTGCAGACCCATGCAGCAGCAGATCAAGCTGGGGTGGCTGACATAAGTACCAACCTTTCCTCATCATGCTGCCCTTATCTTGGAGGCTGGCATCCTTGCCTGGAGCTGACAGAAGGATACAGACAGCTTGACATGTTAGAGTAAAGCAAAAAATATGTCAGTCAGGCACAGTGGCAGTTCTGGAGCGGCTGTGTGACCCATCAACACCCTCCCCTGCGAGGCTGGGAGAAGGGTGGCACAGCCCTGCTTTAATCCATTGCCACATCCAAGCTAATATCCTGATACTTCAGACTTTCGCTATGAACAGCTTCTAATTCAAGCTGGCTGTCCTCAGCAACAAAGAAAAATGTAAATGCACGATGACAGTTATGCAGTGTGGTGTGTCAGACAGTGACAACGGAGGAAAAGAATGCTTTAGAAAATTCTCAGATACATCATAAAACCTCTAGATTTGAGGAAGCCAGTGAGCTTTTCCTTTTTTTTTTTTAGCTCCTTCATTATATTTGGAATAATTCTCCTTTCTTTTATCTGAAAATGGTTCTTTCTAGAATCATTTAGATTTCAGACTTCATTTAAAATCATATTTGATGATCTGATAGTTTTCTCTGTCTGACAATGTTACAGTGCAAGTTTCAACAGCTGTAACCCACCTGAACTGGTGTGCCTCTACTAATAATGTTCAAACCAGGGCTTCGATTTAGGTCCCTATTTGCAGTGGAGGCTGAAGGAGAAATGTTAATGCAATTCCATTATTATGAAGGACATTTTTCAAAGGGAAGAGAAAAAGTCACACTGAATAAGGATGCTAAAATTATTAAAAATGTGTTGTTAAATCAAATTTTGTTTACATGAAAGACATCTTCCCAGTGGAAGAAAACTGGAAATATAGTATATTTTTCCATAAGGAAAGGAACAAAAAGAAAGAGGGTACAACGCTTGAAGAGCAGCATCATAGGTCAGAAGAAAACTTGTCCTTGTTTTTAAGCTATCTGACCTAATTATTTGGGCAACTTGTAAGTGAGTCTAGTCTCTAGCTGATTCCGTTCCTCCCTTTCTACTCCCTACCTCTCTATCATTTTGTCAGAATAAAACACATTACAAATTGCAAGAAGCTCAAACAGTAAGTAAAAGCATGTTAATAAGCATAGACGGTCAATGCATTTTGTACGAAATCCTTGTAATAAGAAGAGTTTTGGAAACACAGAACTTTTAGGGAACTCATGGTATCCAAGTTATGCAAATGCCAGTCACAAAAGATCCATGTCACATGCTCATGCTAAGCAGAGCCATGAAGCACAAAACATGCAATTATTATTTCTGCAAAAATACCTTGTAAGTTTATATACAGCAAGATATCTCTGAAAAAAAATGAGGCAGAGAAATACATTGTCATGTAGAGATTCTAGCACCCTAAGAAGCCACTTTTGAAATCACATGGCAATTTATGGATATGACCTGTACTAGAGGAAAATAGATAAATACTTTTTCTGATCAACAGCTGACATAAACCAAATATATTTACTGTCAATGCTGCACAATTAATCACAAGATCCCAGAAATCAGATGGTAAAGAACCTACTGGTTTTTGATAATATTGCTGTATGGTACATATTAGAGCTTTCTCAGGTAAGAAATTAATTCTTATTTAAAAGTCTTGTGGGCATCAAAACAGAAGTAATGAGACAAGAATTAGCTGGGAGTCCAGAGGCAAATGGGGTGGGGAGGTCTATATAGAACAGCTCATTAATAAACAGTAGGTGAAAACTCATGAGAAAGGAGGAGGATGCCTAATGGAAACAGCTTTGCCTATTGCCTGAATATTCTTTCACCCCATTTTAGAGACATAGGGTGAAACATTGCCAAGAGATCTGTCCCATAGACAGCCAGTAAAGAATTTGGTCTGTCTCTTTATTAGTTTGCTAACTGAGCTGACTGCCAATTCAGACCACTGGTGGAAGTTTAATTATCATCCCCATTGTTTTCATTATAAACTGCTGTTCCTCGGTGGTTTTTCACTTCAGTTTTTAAGGCCTTTCTGTGTGTGGTTTAGTCACAGAGGTAGCAGAGCTAGATTGATTTAGAAACAGATTTAACCAGACCAGTGCTGCAATTGTGGTTAAACTAGCCTGACATACTTCTTCACCTCTTTCTGTAATACACATGCTAGAAAACCTGCCCTTATATTTACCAGAATTAAACATAACTGGAATTACATCAATATTCTTTGCAGAAAAATCTCACTAAGACGCCTCTTTGAGAGGCATGTGATTTATCAGGAATCTCTTCATGAGACTACAGCCTGGCTCACATCCAAGGTGCAGGTGAATTGATCAACATTTGCATGAAATCCTGAATTATATTCCAAATTTCGTTTTTCACAGAGATCAGAAGATCTTTCCCCTATCCTCTTCCAGATCAGGGATGTGCCAGCCTCCCAGTTCTATTGGTTAATAAAGGTCTGAAAGCATAGCTGTTACTGAGAGGCTTACATGTGTTTCACATACCAGCAAATATGCCTGGAAAGTGAGAACCTGAGAGGACATAAAGCAGATTTCTGTAGACAGTATTGCCTTATGCTGGTTTTCAAAGAAAAATGGCAGATTTTAAGGGGTTTTTTTCTCCCTCCATAAATCAAAGAGGTTATAGAAAGGGTGATTAGTTCCTCTACTTCTCCACAGCAAACAGTGCTTTTGAAGGCCTTCCAGAGTACTCGGCAAAAAAAGTGTTTATTACCTACCTGTTCAGGTCTTTAGAAGGCAAGAATATATTGTTTTGGAAGGTGTAATTATATGGTTACAAATCCAGCATGCTGTGTGGCTATTGCTGTAGGTAGACATTATAAAATGCTTCCTGAAAATGTTTTGATAGTGGCAGAAAAGAGTGGGAAGTGATGAACCAGGTTTTCCCAGCCCAGATTGTTCCACTCTAGCCCCTCAGGAAATGTCTCCACTGTAGGTCTAATTCAAGGGAGCAGCAGACCCAGCCTGTGCAGCCATGCTGCAGGGCTGCATTTAAGTGCCATCACCCATCTCCACTGCAGTGCACCTTCCTTTGGTTATCATTTGTGTTTGGTGTCTGAGCTGCTGTGGGTATATCCCACAGTTCTCAGCCTTCTACTAACCCAAGCTGTTGTGTCATTTGTTTCTAATGAATCTTAGGCCATAATTGGAAAACCCTCATTTTAAATTATTTTCTTGCAGGATGGCACTCCCCATGTTGCCACCGTGACTGTTGACAGCAGAGGAATTTAGAGTTATAACTCAGCCTAGCGCAGTGCAAAGGAAACACTTGGATGAGCTGCCAGCATTTGGGCACAGCATCCAGCTAGGACCTGAGTGAATCCTCAGGGATCACAGAATATGTTGAGTTGGAAGGGACCCACAAGGATGATCAAGTCCAACTCCTGTCCCCACACAGGACACCTTAACAATCCCACCATGTCCCTGAGAGCGTTGTCCAAACACTCCATGATCTTTGGCAGGCTTGGGGACATGATCACTGCCCTGGGGAGTCTGCTCCAGGGCCCTCAGTACTGACAAGATGTCCACAGAGAGACTGACACCATTTCTCCTAGCAATACTAACTCACCAATATCTGGATTTGATGTTCCTTTAGCTGTACGAGGGGTTTGACCCCAAAAATTATGTGTGGCTTTTCCCACTCCGATCTGTTTTCTGCAAACCTCTAAGGCCAGTTGGAGGGTCATAGGCTTTGCCTCAACAGCTTCTTCCTCCTGAAAGCCCCTGTCCAGAAATGCTGGATTTAAACATCCCAGGTAAGGAGCTCCCTAGTTTCTGGAGTATGGACAGCTCTATAATTAACCCCGTTTGTGGCCTGACCTGTCTTTGCTGTCAGATCTGCTTTCATTTTTATTTCCTCCCAAACATGACCCTGATATTTACAGCTTCAGAAGTGTAAGTTTAAGTAACTTCAGGAAATTTAGAGATTAGCAGTCTTGATGGAGAAGTGTGTAACTTCCAGCAGAGGGAACATGTCCCAAATGGCCTGAGGAA
The DNA here is from genome assembly GCA_030060385.1 of Muscicapa striata striata. Lineage (NCBI taxonomy): Eukaryota > Metazoa > Chordata > Aves > Passeriformes > Muscicapidae > Muscicapa > Muscicapa striata. The sequence goes on from JAREIS010000446.1 coordinate 311,225, forward strand.
CTCAATCTCTTTCTTCCTTAAAATTCCTTGTCTTAGATTCCATCTCATGTTCATCTAGGAGCATGTTCTTACCAATCAGTCCTTTTTTACTACATGCTATTACTGTTCACATATCAATAAAGCTACAGAACTAATATATTCATATAAAATGGACTTTTCACAGTGTTTCTTACATACTATTTTCACTAAGCAAAAGGTCAGATTATGCTTCACCAAAAGCACTTTAAAACCAGGTTTGGTTTTCAGTTTCTGAACACATGAGTTACCCAGCGTTTTCTCTCCTACCCTAAGCAAATGTTGATAATCGAGTCTTCTTGCTTGACAAACCTCCAAACACAATTTATTTTATTTATTTGGATGATTGGCCTTGGGACACACATACACAGATGTCTTGTACACAGACATTCATCTTTTCAACATTTAGCCTGAACCAAGGCAACAGACAAACGGGACATCCTCTCCTCTCCTCATCTGTCTTCTAGTCACGGCTTGCTGCCCTACTGATAGGTTACTACCCAGATAGGTCCACATGCCCTGGCAGTGCGCCTGTCTCAAGAGACATCTATGAATCATTTGCAGGTCCAAAGCAAATCCATTTTATCGTATGGTTATCCAGCCTACCCAGGGTGAATTTTAACTGGTGCA